>LR738714.1:553116849-553208267 GCA_902687465.1 Secale cereale
TTACACATCTCCCTCCTCCCGCAGGTCCTTGGCGAAGCCCTGCAGTTTTTCCGTTGCATCCACCACCACACCGTCGTGCTGCTGGATCTCCATCAACCTCTCCTCCCCCTAGCTGGATCAAGAAGGAGGAGACGTCGCTGCACCGTACGTGTGTTGAACGCGGAGGTGCCATCCGTTCGGCGCTGGGATCATCGGTAATAGGGATCACGACGAGTACGACTCCATCATCCACGTTCTCTTGAACGCTTCCGCTCGCGATCTACAAAGGGTATGTAGATGCACTCTTTTCTCCTCGTTGCTAGATGACTCCTTAGATTGATCTTGGTGAAGCGTATGAAAAAATTTGAATTCTGCTACGTTCCCCAACAAGAAATACCTTCTCCATAGCTCAAAGTGAGGCTCGCAGCCCAAGAATAGTTTGCATAAAGCGACAAAACCCGCAATGTGCAGGATTGACCCTAGAGTAAGATTGTGCAATTGGAGGCCGTAGAACTCCCGGAGTCCGCTAAGAAAAGGATGGACAGGGAACCCCACGCCTCTTAGAAGGAAGGAGACGAAACATACCCGCTCTCCATCGGAGGGGTTGGGAAAACTCTCTGCCAGGGCTTGGTTGTCAACGGACGTTAGTCCGGCCCGGACTGGGACTAGATCCTCTGGGGGAGATACCCCTGCGCTGGTAGTGTCCGTGGATGCGCGTGGGACACGGAGCAGCTTTTCTAATCTCCTACACGAGGGCCATGAGGGCGCGAGGACGAGCTCGAGGCACTGGCCATATCTGAAGATTTTTTCCAGGCACTAGGGTTTCTTCCGCGTCGAATGAGATGGAGAAATAGCTGGATCTATTCTCTTATATAGGCGTTTTCTCTGAACAGTCAAGGGGGTATTTGCAAAAGATACCCAGACGGTTCGCATTCATTGGACGCATGGAAGCCAAGGCGACGGCAGCGAGGAATCGGCGGATTATAATATTTAAAGAAGCTGAACTATCATCCAGGAGGACTCACCTTGCAAGATCGAAGACATGAAGCCACATACAATCTCGTCCTTGAAGGCAAGTCCGGGGGCTACTGATTGAGTCCTGTATTCCGGGGTCCTCAGTCATCCGGGTCGTTGAAGCTGGGCTGCATTGGTGGGCCGCACGTAGAAGAAGCAGAAGGCCCTCTCCCGTATTTGGTCAAGACTCCTATGTACGTAGAAAGGCAGGTGTAGAGTCCGGATGTGTCAATTGCTTCCTCCCCAAGTCACCCTTGTAACCCTAGGTCCTCTCAGGCGTGTATATAAGCCGAGGGGTTTAGTCTGTAGAGGAGATCATCATCACAATATCATCATAGTCTAGACTTATGGTTTAGCCATTAAGATGTCGAGGTAGATCAACTCTTGTATTCATACTCATCCATATTAATATAGCAGGAAGTAGGGTATTACCTCGATCGAGAGGGCCTGAACCTAGGTAAACATTGTGTCCCCAGCCTCCTCTTACCATCGATCCTCCAGACGCATAGCTTGGGCCCCCTACCCGAGATCTGCCGGTTTTGACACCGACACTCACTCTCCCAGCTGGATCGGTGGCCAGAGTTATTCTCATGGGAGTCATTACACTAATGATGTTTTTAGTCTAGATCAAGTAGTATTAGTAATAGAAGGTATATTTCTTATTGTTTTCATCCTTCAAACTATCATATATCTAGGCCAGATTAATGAGATTGATATTGTTTTAATTACTGGTCTTGAACTATATTTTAGTATGTATATATATTTACATAAAATAAAAATATATTAAAATAACAAAATAATAGAATAGTAATAAAATAAAATAATAAACAAAACATCTATGGCAATATATAACAATGTGTCCAACAAATAAAGTAAAAAAATAAAAAATAGCAATGGCGTGGGTCACATCGGCCAACGTCGGCCCCCAAATCAATTAACCACACACCCACCACATCCCCATTCCCGGCCTACTCCAAATCCACACCCCATGTTGCCGCCAATGACAGCGCCCCCACCACCATCTTCGTTGCCGCCTCTCCTGCTGCCGCCAAGGTCCAGCCGCCATCGCCGTCTCCGCCTACAACCCCCTTATCGTCTTCTCTGCCGTTGGCATCGTCTTTGTCTTCTCCCCCTACGTCTGTCCATCATCGTCGCCTCCACCGCCACTGCCACCGGCTGCCATCTCCGTTGCCGCCTCCACCGCCGTCGGCAAGGATCCGCCGCCATGATGCGTCTCCAATGTATCTATAATTTTTCATTGTTCCATGCTAGTATATAATCTACTTTGGATGTTTTATATGCATTAATATGCTATTTTATATTATTTTTGGGACTAACCTATTAACTTAGTGCCAGTTTGTGTTTTTTTCCTTGTTTTATATTTTACAGAAAATCAATATCAAACGGAGTCTAAATGGAATAAAACTTCACGGTGGTTTTTCCTGGACCAGAGACATCCACAAAGCTTCGGGAAGAGACTAGAAGACCCACGAGGAGGCCACAAGCCGCCAGGGCACGCCCTAGGGGCGCCCCTAGGGCTTGTGGGCCCCTCGTGGCTCTTCTAACCCTAACTCTAGCTCTATAAATACCCAAATATTTCTCCCGCGTCAGAGGGCACGCCAAAAATACTTTTCCACCACCGTAAGCTTCTGTTCTCATGAGATCCCATCTTGGGGCCTTTTCCGCTACTCCATCGGAGGGGGATTTGACCATGGAGGGCATCTGCATCAATCTTGCTACCCTACCGATGATGTGTGAGTATTTTACCACAGACCTACGGGTCCACAGCTAGTACCTAGATGGCTTCTTCTCTCTCTTTTATCTTCAATACAATGTTTTGCTCGATGTTCTTTGAGATCTATTTGATATAATCTTCTTTTGTAGTGTGTTTTTTGAGATCCGGTGAATTGTGGATTTATGATCAAATTATCTATGAATATTATTTGAGTCTTCTCTGAACTCTTTTATGCATGATTAAGACAGCTTTGTATTTCTCTCCGATCTATGGATTTGGTTTGGCCAACTAGATTGGTTTTTCTTGCAATGGGAGAGGTGCTTTGTGATGGGTTCAATCTTGCGGTGTCCTCACCCAGTGACAGAAAGGGTTGTGAGGCACATATTGTATTGTTTCCATTAAGGATAACAAGATGGGGTTTATATCATATTGCTTGAGTTTATCCCTTTACATCATTTCATCTTGCTTAAAGTGTTGCACTGTTCTTATGAACTTAATACACTAGATGCAGGTAGGAGTCGATCGATGTATGTGAGTAATAGTAGTAGATGCAGAAACGTTTCGGTGTACTTGTCATGGAGGTGATGCCTATATTCATGATCATTGCCTTAGATATCGTCATAACTTTGCGATTTTCTATCAATTGCTCAATAGTAATTTGTTTACCCAATGTATTGCTTTCTTCGAGGAGAAGCCTCTATTGAAACCTTTGGCCCCCGGGTCAATTCCTTATCATATATTTTCATATCCATACAACCAAAAATACTTTGCTGCAATTTATTTGTGTTTACTTCATTTTACCTTTTATTTATATTTTAAATCTATCTCTATTAGATCTCACTCTTGCTAGTGACCGTGAAGGGATTGACAACCCCTTTTTTTCGTTGTGTGCAAGTGTTCATTAGTTTCTGCAGGTGCATCTATTGGGGACCTGTTTGTGCCTCCTACTGGATTGATACCTTGGTTCTTAACTGAGGAAAATACTTATCTCTATTGTGCTGCATCACTCTTTTCTCTTCAAAGGAAAAATCAACGCAAGCTCTAGAAGTAGCAGGAAGAATTTCTGGCGCCGTTGTCGAGGAGGTTCTACATCAAGCCTACCAAGTACATATCGTAAACTCTCATCACTTGCACTTACATTATTTGCCATTTTCCTCTCGTTTTCATCACTCCCACTTCTAAAATGTTTTCATAAAAACACAAAAAATATTTCTTTTCTTATTCGCCTTCTTTTCGTTCTTCTTTTGTTTGCTTGCTTGTGTGCTAGATCGTTTGCTTTGTCATAATGACTCAAGAGAATACTAAGTTGTGTGACTTTTCCAACACTAATAATATTGATTTTATTAGTACTCCGATTGCTCCCACCACTAGTGCGGAATCTTATGAAATCAATGCCGCTTTATTGAATCTTGTTATGAAAGAACAATTTTTTGGAAGTCCTAATGAATATTATTCATCCCATTTAAATACTTTTGTTGAGTTATGTGATGTGCAAAATAAAAAATATGTGGATAATGATATTATTAAATTCAAGCTATTTCCGTTCTCACTTCGAGATCGTGCTATAACTTGGTTTTCTTCCTTGCTTAGAAATAGTATTGATTCATGGGATAAGTGTAAGGATGATTTTATTTCCAAGTATTTTCCGCCTGCTAAGATCATCTCCCTTAGGAATGATATAATGAATTTTAAGCAACTAGATCATGGACATGTTGCACAATCTTGGGAAATGGTGAAATTGATGGTAAGAAATTGCCCTACTCATGGTTTAAGTTTATGAATGATCATACAAAAAAATTATGCCGGATTGAATTTTGCATAGAAATCTTTTAGATTCTGCCGTGGGGGGTACTTTTTTGGAAATCACATTAGGAGAAGCTACTAAAGTCCTAGATATTATTATGGAAAATTACTCTCAATAGCATAACGAAAGATCGTCTACTAGTAAAAAAAAGTGCATGCGATTGAAGAAATTAATACTTTGAGTGGAAAGATGGATGAACTTATGAAATTGATTGCTAGCAAAAGTGCTCCTATTGATCCTAATTATATTCCTTTGTCTACTTTGACTGATAATAATAATGAATCTATGGATGTGAATTTTGTTGGTAGGAACATTTTTTGTAATAATGCGTATAGAGGTAATTTCAACCCTAGGTCATTTCCTAGTAATTCCTCTAATAATTATGGTAATTCCTGCAACAATTCTTATGGAAATTATAATAAGATGCCTTCTGATTTTTAAAATAATGTTAAATATTTTATAAACTCCCAAAAGATTTTCAATGCTATGGTAGAAGAAAAATTGCTTAAGATTAATGATTTGGCTAGGAACGTTGATAGAATTTCTCATGAGATTGATTCTTTTAAGATTATATCTATGCCACCAAAATTTGATATTAATGAGTCTTCAAAAGCTATTCAAATTTGTATTAATGAGATTAAGGAGAGAACCGCTAGGATGCGTGCTAAAAGAGAATGGCTAAGTTGTTCTTCGAGTTTTTGCGATAATAATGATGAAGATCTTAAATTGGTTGGCTTGACTCATATTGAATCTTTGTTTGGTAATATTAATATTGATAGATAAGGGACTGGAAATGAGTCAAATTTAGCTAGAGGGTGTCCAAATAATTTGGAGCGTGAAGATCTTGATGAAAAAATTGATAAGAGTGGGATTGAAGAGGTCAAAACTTTAACTAGTGATGAGCCCAGTCTTTTGGATTTCAAGGATTTTAATTATGATAATTGTTATTTGATAGATTGCATTTCCTTGTTGCAATCCATGCTTAATTCACCTCATGCTTATAATCAAAATAAGGCTTTTACTAAACATATTGTCGTTGCTATGATGAAATCTTTTGAAGAAAAACTTGAGTTGGAAGTTTCAATCCCTAGAAAGCTTTATTATGAATGTGAACCTACTATTGAAATCCAAATTAAAGATATGAGTGCAATTCTTTGTGTGATTTGGGTGCTAGCATTTCTACTATTCCAAAAACTCTTGTGATGTGCTAGGTTTCCATACAATTGATTATTGTTTTTGAATTTGCATCTAGCGGATTCCACTATTAAAAAACCTATGGGAATGATTAATGATGTTCTTACTATTGCAAATATAAATTATGTGCTCGTATATTTTTTGTGCTTGATATTGATTGCAATCCGACATGCCTGATTATTCTTGGTAGACCGTTCCTTAGAACGATTGGTGTACTTATTGATATGAAAGAAGGAAACATTACATTTCAATTTCCGTTAAGGAAGGGCATGGAACACTTCCCAATAAAGAAAATTAAGTTACCATATGAATCTATTATGAGGGTTACTTATGGATTAAATATAAAAGATGACAATACCTAGATCATTGCATTATGCCTAGCTAGGGGCGTTAAACAATAGCGCTTGTTGGGAGGAAACCTAATTTTATTTTTCTTTTTACCTTTTTTATTCTGTTTTGCAATAAAATATATCTTATATCCTATGGTTAGATATGTTTTTATTATTTTAATTAGTATTTGTGCCAAATAAGACCTTTTGGATGATTTGGAAGATAGTTTATTTGATTCTGTGAGAAAACAAAAACTTTTGCGCCCAGTAAAGAAAATTCTAAAATTCACTGGAGTGTGATACTTTTCTGAAATTTTTACACAAGATTGATATACAAATTTTCCATGTTGTTCGAATGTTTTAGAATTTTAGAAATTCATAAGTATACAAAATTTCCAGATTTCTACACACTGTTCTGTTTTTGACAGATTCTGTTTTTATTGTGTTGTTTGCTTATTTTGATGAATCTATGGGTAGTATCGGGGGGTATGAACCATGGAGAAGTTGAAATACAGTAGATATAACACCAATATAAAATTAGAATGAGTTCACAACAGTACTTAAAGTGGTTATTAGCTTTATTATACTAACTAATCTCACGAGTTTTCTGTTAAGTTTTGTGTTGTGAAGTTTTCAAGTTTTGGGTAAAGATTTGATGGACTACGGGATAAGGAGTGGCAAGAGCCTAAGCTTGGGGATTTCCGAGGCACCCCAAGGTAATATTCAAGTACAACCAAGCATCTAAGTTTGGGTATGCCCCGGATGGCATCCCCTCTTTTGTCTTCAATCCATCGGTAAATTTAATTGAGGCTATATTTTTATTCACCACATGATATGTGTTTTGCTTGGAGCGCCTTGTATGATAAGATTCTTTGCTTTTTAGTTTGACACAATCATCTTTGTTGTACACACCTTTTGATAGGGACACACATTAACCGTGAATTTATTAGAATACTCTATGTGCTTCATTTATATCTTTTGAGCTAGGCAGTTGCTCTAGTGCTTCACTTATATCTTTTTTAGCACGACGGTGATGTTATTTTGTAGATTTACATGAACTCTCATGATTCACTTATATTATTTTGAGAGTCTAATAAACATCATGGTAATTTGCTTAGGTTAAGAATTTAGTCCTAATATGATGGGCATCAAAGGGGGTATAATAAAAACTTTCATAAAGAGCATTGAATATATGAGAAGTTTGATTCCTTGCAATTGTTATGAGATATGAAGATCATAATATTAGAGTCATGCTAGTAGTAAATTTGGAATAGTAAAAATACTTGTGTTGAGGTTTGTGATTCCTGTAGCATGCATGTACGGTCTTCCCATTATGTGATGAAGTTGGAGCACAATTTATCCTTGATTGTCTTCCTTTGTGTGAAAGTCGGGAGCCCGTGATGGTTAACTCGTACCAGCCTCTCCCCTAGTAGCATGCGCAGTAGTAATTTGCTTCGAGGGCTAATAAACTTTTTGCAATAAGTATGTGAGTTCTTTATAACTAATGATGAGTCCACGGATTATACGCGCTCTCACCCTTCCACCTTTGCTAGCCACTCTAGTACCGCGCAACTTTCACCGGTGCATTAAACCCACCTTATATCTTTCCTCAAAACAGCCATCATACCTATCTATTATGGCATTTTCATAGCCAATCCGAGATATATTGCCATGTAACTCCACCGTTCCGTCATTATAAGTTTTCACCTTGAGTTGTAATTTTCTAGTTGTAAGTAAATAAAAGTGTGATGGTCATCATTATTAGGGCATTGTCCCATGTGAGGTTTATAAAATAAAAGAGGCCAAAGATCCCAAATAAAAAAAAGAGGCCAAAGTGCCCAAAAATAAAAATAAAAAGAAAGAAAAATGAGATAAAAAGAGAGAAGGGATTGTGCTACTATTTTTCCACACTTGTGCTTCAAAATAGCACCATGTTCTTCATGATAGAGAGTCTCCTATGTTGACACTTTCATATATTACTTGTGGAATTTTTTTCAATATAGAACTTGGCTTGTATATTCCAATGATGGGCTTCCTCAAATGCCTGAGGTCTTCATGAGCAAGCAAGTTGGATGCACACCCACTTAGTTTTCTTTTTGAGATTTCATACACTTATAGCTCTAGTGCGTCCGTTACATGGCAATCCCTACTCACTCACATTGATATCAATTGATGGACATCTCCATAGCCCATTAATTTGATGGAAATATGCCCTAGAGGCAATACTAAAATGGTTATAATTATATTTACTTAATCATGATAAAGGTTTATTATTCATGCTAGAATTGTATTGACCGGAAACCTAAATACATGTGTGAATACATAAACAAATATCGTGTCCCTAGTAAGCCTATACTAGACTAGCTAGTTAATCAAAGATGGTTAAGGTATCCTAACCATGGACATGAGTTGTCATTTGATAATGAGATCACATCATTATGAGAATGATGTGATGGACAAGACCCATATGTTAGCTTAGCATTTGATCGTACAAGTTTATTGCTACTGCTTTCATGTATGTCAAATACATATTCCTTTGACTCTGAGATGATGCAACTCCCGGATACCGGAGAAATGCCTTGTGTTGCTATCAAACATCACAACATAACTGGGTGATTATAAAGATGCTCTACAGTTATATCCAAAGGTGTTTTGTTGGGTTGGCGTGAATCGAGATTAGGATTTGTCACTCCGAGTATCAAAGAGGTATCTCTGGGCCCTCTCGGTAATACACATATTAATAAGACTTGCAAGCAAATGATTAATGAGTTAGTCATGAGATGATGTATTATGGAACGAGTAAAGAGACTTGCCGGTAACGAGATTGAATTAGGTATAGAGATACCGATGATCGAATCTCGGGCAAGTAACATACCGACGGACGAAGGGAATTGTGTATGTTATCATAACGGTTCGACCGATAAAGATCTTCGCAGAATATTTAGGAGCAAATATGGGCATCCAAGTTCCTCTATTGGTTATTGACCGGAAGTGTCTCGGTCATGTCTACATTGTTCTCGAAGCCGTAGGGTCCGCACGCTTAACGTTCGTTCATGATATAGTGCTATATGAGTTATGTGATTTCGTGACCGAATGTTGTTCGGAGTCCTGGATGAGATCACAGACATGATGAGAAATCTCGAAATGGTTGAGAGGTAAAGATTTATATATAGGACGATGGTATTCGGACGCCGGAAGTGTTCCGGGGAGTATCGGGTAGTTATCGGGTCACCGGAAGGGGTTTTGGGCACCCCCGGCAAAAAGATATGGGCCTTATGGGCGAAGAGGGGAATGCACCAGCCGCAAGGATCTGGTGCACCCCCCATATGGGCCGGAATAAGGAGGATAAGGAAAGGGGGGAAGGGAAAGGAAAGTGTGGATTAGGATTCACACTTCCTTCCCTCAACCCCCCTCTTTCATTCCCTCTCGGATAAACATGGCAGGGGGTGCAAGGCAAGGCGGGCCCCTAGGGGGGCGGCGACCAGCCCTAGGGCATGCCCTGGCCTCTCCCCTCCCCCTCCCACCTATATATATGAGGGAGGGGGCGCCTAGCACATACCAGAACAATTGTTAGCTGTCTGCGGCGCCCTCCTCCACCGTTTACACCCCCGGTCATATTTTTGTAGTGCTTAGTCGAAGCCCTGCTGTCAGGGATATTACGAGCAGGTATGAACCGGCCAGAAAGGTCCGGATTACACTCACAAGGTTGTATTATTACAAGTCCAGTAAGATATGTAAAAAAGGGCGTAGCCCGTAGAGGTTTAGAGCCCATGTATAAGGCCCACGGTTTGTAAACCGTCGTACCATGTAACTTGGGATGTAAGGTAGAAAGAGTAGAGACCGAGGCGGACACGTTTATGAGCCGGCCTCGGGACTCTGTAAACCGGACCAGGCGTCGCCTCCTATATAAAGGGACGACCTGGCGACGGTTCAAGGACAAGAAACAATAGCTCGAGACACAGGCAAGCGGATTTGCCCCCTGTTCATCGACGCACAAGCAATACCACACCAAACTAGACGTAGGCTTTTACCTTCATCGAAGGGGCCGAACTAGTATAAAACTCCATGTGTTCTTCGTCCGCTTTAACCTCTTCAAGCTAACCCGCGCGATGGCCTCACACCTAAGTCCACTAAACCGGACATCTGCCATACTAATTCCACGACAGTTGGCACCCACTGTGGGGCTATCGCACGATGGTTTCGAGTTCTTGAGGGGCAGCTTTGAAGGACTCAAGGGTTACGCGGTTGGCCGGATGACCAAGAATCGTCGCGGCCGGATCTACATCGACGATGCAGGCTGGGGCCCCGAGGCCGATTCAATCGAATACGGGTACCGGGTCCCCTTCGGAGGCATCCACGTCTTCATCGGCAAGATCAGCGAACCAGGACTTGAGCCGGACATCTTCCCCGACATCGTCGAGCTGGCTCAGCATGTGAGATCAGCCCGGATTTAGCCCGCCGTGAAGCATGTTTTCGTAGGAGCAGTGCATGGGGTGCAAGCCGAGGACGGATCAGACTCTGGTGGCGAGACAGTTGTCTATTCCGACGATGAATCTTCATCCGGAGAGACCGAATCTTTGTATCTGTTGCAGGACGGCCGGTCAGAGGGCGTGTCCGATGGTGGTAGTATTCCAGACCCCTTTGATCCGTCGAACAGGGTTGCTGTTTTCATGGCCGGATCACAGTCTACGCTGCAACCCACGATGACCGGGGCGTTCACCTCAGAGGCAGCGGGCGCCGGGGCAGGCAACCAAACCCCATCGCCCTCTGATGTCCTATCCACCTTGGTCGAGAACTTGATGGCACTCACAACAACAAAAGTGGCCCCTGCCGACAAGGCGCAACATGATGCGGAGATCCTTCAGCTGAAGGGCCGGATTGAGCAAGCTAAACGGGATCTGGATGCGGAGAAAGTCAGGATGGCTACAAGGCAAGCAGAGCTAGACTCCCAAGCTTTCCGGCTCAGGTTGGATCAGAATTCTGCACATGAGGTAATGTACAGAAGACAGCAAACTCGTCTACCGCCGGTTTATGAGGCAATAAATCTCTTTGGCACACCAGGAGCGAGAGCCAGTAACCGCCCGGAGGTGAACCGGGGAGGGGCTCCGAGGACAGGCGCATCGGTTCAGCCGCCGGCAACAGAGCGGAATCACCAAGTTGTGCCAACACCGCACGTACCCACCCCTCCCGGCCATTATTCCAACCCGTTGGACAACATTGTCGCAGCCGCTTCATGACTGGCCGCTTTACCCATTGAGGGGACATCCCCCATAGCGATGGAGGCACGACGGGCCAAGGAATTGTTGGACACGGCGCTGACACAGCAGCAGGCATATTCTTACAGCCGGGAGAGGATTCATTCAACCCCCCGCCCTAGTCGGAGTTACACAAGGCACTCGGACGAACCGGCTGTGTCTAGCAGCGAGCGGAGACGTCACCGTCACAGGCAGGATAATCCGGTAGGAGCAGAAGCACACGCCCAAGAGGCAATGAATCAGGCTAGACATACTGCCCGCGAGGACACCCGTCAGGCGACGCCGGTTCACCCCACCACTGCAGAAACGGGAGTCACGGTTAGGTCCTTTGGAGTACAATGCCTCATCCCCGCTTTACGAAGCGTGAAATTACCCAAAGACTTCAAAGGCCCGCGCAAGGTACCCAACAACACGGCGGATCTGGCTCCAGAGGCATGGGTTGAAAGTTATGAGATGGCTATGGAAATCTGGATGTGGACGAAGCGGCGTGTGCCAAATATTTTACCGTGATGCTGGAGGGTACAGCCCGGACATGGTTAAAGGGCTTGCCGCCTAACTCCATCGGATCATGGGGTGAGTTGCGTCGCTGGTTTATCAATAATTTCAAAGACACGTGCAAACAGCCGATGTCGATGGTGGACTTAGCAGCATGTGTTCAAGGAGAGAAGGAGCCCACAACCAGTTGGGTGCGGCGAGTATCTGAAATCCTGCACTCTTCCAATAGTATCAACCCCAGTACGGCGATAGTGACATTGGAAAACAATTACCGGTTCGAGTCTTTGAAGCTGAAGTTAGGACGGCTCAAGCGCGATTGCAACGACATGGGAACGCTCATGAGTGCTTTGGTGAAGTATGGGGATTCTGATAACACCAAGTACCCAGATGCAGACGGAGACAAGTCTGGGAAGGCAAACAAAACTGGTAAACCGGCGCAAACCAATCCGGCAGGTACAGGTTACAATGGCAAGCGGAAAGCGGAGGGAGGCTCCGACTTTGTGGCCAATACCAACGTTCAGGGAAATGGGCAGCGCCGCAAGGGTAAACCGCCCCCGCATGGCGAGGGGCTATCCTTCAATCTAGATCAACAGCTAAGCGTGCCTTGCCCAAGACATAGTACAGAGGGAAACCCGGCTAAGCATCTATGGAAGGACTGCAGTATCATGCAGGAGGCCATGAAACATGCCAGATATATCCACGGACCCCCCCCCCCCGGCGGCGGATCAAGTTCCGGTTTTCATGGTCCAGGTTACCAAGGTGACGGATCCGGATCAGGATATCACGGCGGTAACAATAACTACAACGGCAACAGTCAGCATCAACATAATCAGCCGCATGGTCAGGGTGGTTACAACAACCAAGGCAATCAGCAGCGTCAGCAGCAGCAATCCGGATATCAGAGTAATCCGAAGGAGCTAAGCAGTGGGAAGTATCATGTTTTCACCACAAGTTTGTGCAAACGGGATCAAAAGGTGCTGAAACGGGCAGTACACGCAGTTGAACCGGCCATACCATGTTTTTTACGTTGGTCTGAGCAACCCATTGTGTGGAGCAGAGAGGATCACCCTCCACGGGTTGATAATCCGGGCCAGTTGGCTTTGGTGGTGGCACCCCAGGTGGGTGGCTACAAGTTCACAAAGGTGCTTATGGATGGCAGCAGCAGCATCAACACCCTATATTATGAGACTTTCCGACGTATGGGGTTGACAGATAAGAAGCTCCGGTAGTCCAACACAGTATTCCATGGAGTGATGCCAGGTAAATCGTCTTACCCAGTTGGGAAAATTTATCTGGAGGTTACCTTTGGGGATGACCAGGATTCTAGATCAGAGACAATGACCTTCGAGGTCGTAAAGATCAGGAGCCCATATCATGCTCTGTTCGGGAGACAGGTTTACGCCAAGTTCATGGCTAGACCGTGTTATGTTTATCTGCAGCTCAAGATGCCGGGTCACAAGGAAAGTATAACGGTTCACGGAAGCCGCAAGATTGCATTGGAATGCGAGGAAGGAGACGCAGCATACGCTAAGGCAGTTTGTGCTACGGAGGAGCTGAAATTCTACAAATACAATGTTGATCCGGCTGATATGTCCCCGTTAAAGAAACCAACTACAGAGCATGATCCGGCGTTAAAGTTTAAATCGGCGGAGGAGACCAAGCAGGTTGACTTTGTTCCGGGCGATTCGTCCAAGCAGTTCACTATTAGCGCTAACCTAGACCCCAAATAGGAAAGCGCGCTCATCGAGTTCATCCGTGAGAACCGGGATATCTTCGCATGGAAGCCTTCTGACATGCCGGGTATACCAAGGGAACTCGCTGAGCACAGTCTTAATATTGATCCGAAGTTTAAACCGGTCAAGCAGTATTTGCGCCGCTTCAATGAAGAGAGCCGCAAGGCTATAGGTGAAGAAGTGGCCAGGCTTTTGGCTGCAGGATTCATAGTTGAGGTGTTTCATCCAGAGTGGTTGGCTAATCCGGTGATGGTGCTAAAGAAAAATGGAACCTGGAGGATGTGTGTTGATTACATAGACTTAAACAAGGCTTGCCCAACTGATCCTTTTGCTCTCCCCTGTATTGATCAGATTATTGATGCTACGGCAGGATGTGAGCGGCTAAGTTTTTTGGATGCATATTCAGGTTATCATCAGATAAAGATGGCAGTTGAAGACCAGGAGAAGACAGCTTTCATAACTCCCTTTGGAGCCTTCTGCTATGTATCCATGCCTTTTGGGCTCAAGAGTGCCCAGGCAACCTATCAACGTTATGTGCAGAACTGTTTCAAAGGGCAGATTGGAAAAAAAATGTCCATGCTTATGTTGATGGCATTGTGGTAAAATCCAGGAAGGAGGAGACGCTGATAGAGGACTTAAAAGAAACCTTTGACAACCTCCGGGTTTACAAGATGATGCTTAATCCGGAGAAGTGTGTTTTTGGTGTGCCAGCAGGCAAGCTCCTTGGATTCTTAGTGTCGAACAGAGGGATTGAGGCTAATCCAGAGAAAATCAAGGCGATCACATCCCTGGCTAAACCGGCTTGTGTCAATGATGTCCAGCGCGTAGCAGGCCGTATTGCAGCATTGAGCCGGTTCATCAGCCGTTTGGGAGAGAAGGCGATCCCGCTTTATCAGATGCTGAAAAAGACGGATCGGTTTGTATGGAGCGATGCTGCAAACGCTGCGTTCGAGGATTTGAAGCGGCAATTGGCAGAACGCCAGTTCTTGCTGCCCCGGTTGACAAGGAGCCACTGTTGTTGTACGTGGCCGCCAATGCCCGTGCAGTTAGCGTGGCAATTGTGGTGGAACGCAAGGAGGCAGGCAAGGAATATCCAGTTCAGCGCCCGGTTTACTACATCAGTGAGGTTCTTATTGAGTCAAAGCAAAGGTACACACTGGCAGAAGTTGGTATACGGCGTGTTCATGGCAAACCGGAAGCTGAAGCACTATTTCCAAGGCCACCCAATCACTGTTGTCAGCTCAGCTCCATTGGGGGATATAATCCAGAATAGAGAAGCCACTGGCAGAGTGGCGAAATGGGCTATTGAGCTTAGCCCACACGAATTGAAGTATGTACCCCTAACTGCTATAAAATCCCAAGCACTTGTAGATTTCATCAATGATTGGACAGAGTTGCAAGCACCTGAGGAGAAGCCGGATCATACATACTGGACTATTCACTTTGACGGTTCAAAGCAGGGCTCGGGGGCTGGAGTCGTGTTAACGTCCCCACGAGGTGAGAAGTTCTGTTATGTCCTCTGATTAATGTTCCCTTGCACTAACAATGCTGCTGAGTATGAAGCTCCTTCACGGTTTACGGATGGCCAAGGAGATGAACTTGAGCCGGGTCAAGTGCTTTGGTGACTGAGATCAAGTGGCACAACAGGTGTCTGGCAAGTGGGACTCTAAAGATCCGCTCATGGCAGCTTACCGGTGAGAAGTTGAAGCAGTTGCAGGGTATTTCAAAGGATATCAGGTGGACCACATAGACCGGTGGAAAAACGAAGCGGACGATGCATTAAGCCAGCTGGGCTCTCGGCGTAAACCGGTTCCACCAAATACCTTCTTGGATGAATTGCATAGTCCGTCGGTACAGATACCGTCAGAGGAGGATTTAGCTGTTCCTGATCCGGAAGCACAGTTAGTTGCAGCACTTGATGGCTTCTTGCCCCTCGTTGGTTACCCCAAGTGGAAGGTTTGAGATGTAGCATAACGGCAAGTTTCCCTTGGCAAGATACCAAGGATCGAATCCCGTCAGACTCCGAGGGCCAACAAGTAGGTGTCAACGCTAACGGCGCCAACTTAGCGGTTGACAGGACCTGCACACAGATACAAATAACTTTGCTCCCAACGAGTACAGAGAGGTTGTCAATCCCTCCGGCCTTGCTGTTTACAAAGGATCAAATGCAAGAGGTAATAGTGATAGGTATGACTGCAACTAGGAAATAAGAACAGGGAATAAATAGCGGGTGTGATCAGTGATGGTAATGTGGACCGGGGTCCCATGATGTTCACTAGTGATGTCTCTCTCCCAAAAGACGATAAAACAGCTAAGCGAGGTAAACAAATTACAGCTGGGCAATTGACAGGATTATGTGCGCAAACCAATGCTAACTATGATGTAAAGAAAGGTAGAGGCTCAAAAGCATGGGCGGTACGCCAAGGCAAGTAGACCGAAATCCATCTGCATCTACTACTAATCATCCACCTTGAGATATCTATCCAGAACATCTCGCTGGTATTAAGTTGCGAGTCCCACCCATAGTGTAAACTCAAAGCAACAGACAACTGCATTAAAAGAACTTTGCGTAAAGTAAACAATCCTTGCACCCGCAAGTACAAGCACCATTGTTTTCCCCTTGTGGCAACAGCACATCCCCTAGACTCATGTTTCTGTCACTCAAACTAGTCATCGAGGGGCATGAACCCACAATCAAGCATAACGTTCCCTCTTGGAGTTACAACCTACTACTCGGCCAAAGAAATAAACAACAACGGAGAACATGCAAGAATTACTCAAGAACATAAATATAAAAGAGGTGAATCAAATATATTACTCACACACAATCTGCACATAATCTCATAATCCATCGGATCCCAGCAAACTCAGCAGAGCAACAGCATAAAGATTACATATGTGCCTCGATCATGTAGGACAGCTCACGAGGTCTAATCCATGAAGAACAAAGAGGGGAGGAGAACATCACAAAGCTACTGGTCATGGACCCATGGTCCAAGGGGGACTACTCACAACTCATCCGGGAAGCGTCCATGGTGGTGGAGAAGCTCCCGGTGGTGGTTCTCCCCTTCGGTAGGGTGCCGGGAAGAGTTCTCCTGGTGCTCCCGATCTTGGAAGCGCGGCGGCGGTGGAACAGAGGCGAGATCGTAAAAAAGGGTTCCGTCCTCGAGGGTTTCGGGACGCGAGCAATATATATGCAAAAGGGGGTCACCAGAGGCGGAGGTGGGGCCGCAGGCGCCCCCCTGGCGCGGCCAGGGGTGGGGCCGCGCCGGGTGGCCGCTTGGGCCACCCGAGGCTCCCCTTTGGCCTTGCTTTGGTTTTTCTTAAAGCTCCCGATACGCTGATTTTTCCTGTATTTTTCCCGGAATTTTTAGGGCACTTTTAATATGGGGGAAACCTGAAATAGAAAAACAGCAGAAAACAGGAACTGGCACTGTGGTGCACTGAGTTAATAGGTTAGTCCAAATATGATCAAAAGTGTATGGAAGTGCATAAATATCATAGCAATATCACACAAAAGAGGCATGGAGCAAGCAGAAATTATAGATACGTTTTGGACGTATCAGCACTTCACGTTATTCCGGATTGGATACTCCTTTACTTGGCATACCTGAGCCGAGGTGAGTTGCGAGAGGATGAGGTTGAGGCTCGGCAGATAATTCGGCAATCCAAATCTATGACCGTCATCAATGGAGAACTTCATCACCGCAGCGTCTCTGGGGCATTTCAGCAATGCGTATCGTCGGAAGAAGGCTGTGATATTCTTCGAGAGATACATGAAGGAGATTGTGGTCATCATGCCGGTTCAAAGTCATTGGTAGCTAAAGCTTTTTGTCATGGGTTCTACTGGTTAACGGCTCATGCTGAGGCAGAGGACCTAGTCAGAAAATGTGATGCTTGCCAGAAATTTTCACGGCGTGCTCATGTTCCGGCACAGGAGCTATGGATGATTCCAATTACTTGGCCGTTTGCAACTTGGTGGCTTGATATGGTTGGACCCTTTAAAAGATCCCAAGATCAGAAAACCCACCTGTTGGTAGCAGTGAACAAGTTTACAAAGTGGATTGAGGCAGAGCCTATCAGTAAGTGTGATGCGGCAACAGCGGTTAAGTTCATCAAAAAGGTAATTTTCTGGTTTGGCTTTCCACGCAGCATTATTACTGATAATGGCACCAACCTATCTAAAGAAGAGATGGAAGAGTTTTGCCAAAGGGAACATATTCGCCTGGATGTATCATCAGTAGCTCACCCTTAATCCAATGGCCAAGCTGAGAGGGCCAACCAAGAGATCTTGAGAGGCATCAAGCCCCGGCTTATGGTTCCTTTGAAAAGAACACCAGGTTGCTGGGTAGAGGAGTTACCTTCTGTCCTTTGGAGCATCAACACTACACCAAACAGGTCTACAGGTTATACGCCCTTCTTCATGGTATATGGTGCTGAAGTGGTTCTCCCTAGTGACATCTGGCACGACTCACCATGGGTGGCAGCTTATGTTGAAGCGGATAATGAGCAAGCAAGACAAGACAGCTTGGACCGGCTGGATGAGGAACGAGACACGGCAGCAGCACGATCAGCAATTTATCAACAAGACCTGCGCTGATACCACAGCCGCCGGGTTAAGACCAGGACGTTCCAGGAGGGGGATCTGGTGCTCCGGCTCATCCAAGACCAGACAGATATGCACAAGTTATCCCCACCTTGGGAAGGACCCTTTGTGGTCAGCAAGAACCTACACAACGGTTCATACTACCTGGTCGACGTTCGAGAGCATAAAGACTCACGTACAGCAGAGGAAGAGACGAAGCGTCCATGGAACATCGCACTTCTGCGACCTTACTACACTTGAGCCATTGGCTCCACTTTATGTACCATGTATATATTATGATTAATAAATAAACCGGCGCCCCAAGTAAACCGGGGAATTAGCCATCTTCTTCGAAAAGAGTATCATATGGGAGTTTGCTAAAAACTCAGGTGATATCCATCTAAAGTCTATTTTTCTTGATATATATCATTTTCATCAAGAAAACAATTACTTTGATCCGTATGTTTTGATATGTAGGACAATTATTTATTAAGGGACCAAAGAGAGTTTGTTGCACAGCACAACTCAAACATAGGTACCCGGCGAGCACACAAAAGGAGTATCACATGGGAGTTTCTCTGAAAACTTACCATAGCCTCCTAAACCGGCGCCCTTGATACATCAAGGAAAAAGCCATTGACAATCATCGAGTTGATAACCTAAAGACAAGATCCCTCAGAGGTCTTGAAACATTGGGTAGTATCAATGAAAACGTCAAGTATGGAGCCTGGCGCTCGCAAAAAGCCTATGGAGCCTGGCAGCTCGCAAAAAGCCATTGACAATCATCGAGTTGATCACCTAAAGACAAGATCCCTCAGAGGTCTTGAAACATTGGGTAGTATCAATGAAAACGTCAAGTATGGCGCCTGGCAGCTCGCAAAAAGCCTATGGAGCCTGGCAGCTCGCAAAAAGCCTATGGAGCCTGGCAGCTCGCAAAAAGCCTCGAATTTAGAGCCTGACAGCTCACAAAAAGCCTCAAATTTGGAGTCTGGCAGCTCGCAAAAAGCCTCAACTACATGGTCTTATTTGCCGAAAAAGTTTTGTTTTTACGATTTCACAAATTTTGATTTTAACCAAGTCTATTGGTATGGGATTGGGCAACTACAAGGTTGACCATATATCTACAAAGTTAAAAGTCTGGGTCATGAACACCAACATGAGTTAAAACCGGCGTTCATTATAACCTGGATCGGCCATCAGGTAAAAGCCGAATAAGAGAACCAAGAGCCTCATCAGCGCCTACGCTTTCAACAAATGCCTACCAGATTAAGGACGTCAGGTACACTTAATTAGAGGTATGATGTATATTTGGTATAAACAGTTATTCCTTTGATATACATATATTGGAGCAGTGTAATTGGTCCGGTGGTAAACCGCCGGGACATCTTTTAGCCTCATTCATGCAGGCATAGATAATATAAACGGATCAAGCATGGCAAACAGAGGATTAAATTGACAGATGCCAAGTCAAGCTGTGCCATCCATATTGGGACAAAGACAATATTTCAACTATCCTATTACAAGGCACCTGCAGGCCCGAATAGATCAAAGTTTTGGCAAAAATATTCAGCAACTACAAACTAAACCGGACGGTTTACGACTCCTCTTCACGTTGCGAAGGCTGAGGGTCAGCTTGTTCTGGGTGTTCATCAGCTTCAGGCAATGGCTGGAAACCAGGAGCGCACCAATCAATCTTGGAGAGTGCACGGAAATACATTTCGTCATCAATAAGATCTGACGGATCAATATCTGGAGCGAAAGTACGGCCACGAACTGGTGGGATCAGATTTTCAGTGTCGTAAACCGGCCGCTCCACCCGCGAATTTTCTAAGTCATAGGCCGGAAGATACCTTGTCAAATCCACTTCATCGGCAAGCTTACTAGCAAGCTGGCGCATATCCTTAGTCAAAGCACGAAGATCTTCGGCAGAAAAGACTGACCCGTCCTCTTTGTTGCTGGGATAGCCTTTCATAGCTTCAGCCGGGTCAAAGTCAAGGACCCATGCTTTGGCCCGGGTCAGTGCCATAAGAGAACCAGCCCGTGCAGCAGACTTCTTCACCTCCACCAGACGCACAGGCAGGACAGATAGCTTCTCCAAAGTGCCTTGGATGGTAGTTGGTGCCAGTTTGTTATGGGACATGGCACTAATAGCCCTTTGAGCGCCGGAAAAGAGCTGCTCCACCAGCGTATAAGCTGCCTTGAGCTTCTTCTGGACATCATCTCCAAGATGAGTTATGCGCCTCCCTATATACGTTGGTCGAGTTAAACCGGAGCGGAACAAATATTGCAAGGATGAAAAACATATATAGATGGATACTCACCGAAGATAGCAGAAGTCATGAGTTCTATTTGTTGTCTTAAACCGGTCAACACCTACGTAACCGGATTAAGAGCAGCTTCGGCATCCTTTGCTCTTTTTTCAAGAGCACTCCTTTGCACCTCCCATGTGGGCCGATCCGCTTCAAAATCCTTTTTCAATTTCTCCATATTGGTCAAAGTAAGCACAAGTTCTTCCTTGGCTTTGGCTGAGGCAGTTTCATGGACATCCAAGCTATTCCGGAGTTCAGTTACCGATCAATCAAGTTTCAAGCACATAACAAGTTATGCACTTGATACTTGGGGGCTAATGTACAATTGAAGTAAAGAAAGAAATTTTTCCAGACAAGTCCCAAGCGCATAAACAAGTTATACCCTTGGCACTTGGGGGCTAATGTAAGCTCATTCTCAGGCATAATGGAAGTCCCGGTTTACCTACAATGAAGCTAAACCGGCACTTGGGGGCTACTATGGCCTAAAGATAAGATTGCAAAATTACAAAGCAAAGACAGAAGTGAAAGGAAAGAAAGTCACCTCATACTTATCCTTCATCATATTAACTAAGCTGACTTCATAGTCACGGCCAGTAAAGAGCCAGTTCAGGTACCCAGAATGAAGTTCCTGGGCACTCAACTGAGCATAGCTGGATAAATCTGAGCTCCACTTGCCTTTGTCTTGTTGAATTTTCTCTTCCTTGGTGGTGTGCCTAGCCAAGGTGACAGGCTCTGTGGGAGCAGTGAAGCCTAGACCGGTTATTTCAACGTCTGCGGATGAGGCAGCAGTTGGCTGGAGGGGGACAACAGTAGGCACCGGACTGACAGGAGCCGGGCTAGCCCGAGGAGGGCTAACCCGGACAGGGCTCACCGATTCAGCCGTGTTCTCCGTATTATCACCTCCCGGAGCGGCAGTATCGTCACGGTCCATAGGAATGGGATCATCAAGTTGAATGTCAAGATTGTCTTCTGGAGGTATGGTTGTTTTAGGGTCCTCAGCCGGATCAACAGCAGTGGTTTCCGCAGCCGGCTTACTTGCTTTTGCCTTTTTGCTAGGCTTTGGCATTCTGATAAAGGTCAAAGGAACAGTGAGAATCATAAAGTTAAAAACATGAAGGTAAACCGGATGTTTGAAAGAGGGACTTACCCAGGCACGGTCTTGAGCACTGGGACCTATGTAGCAGTCAACTCGCCGGAAGAGGACAGGGGAGCCTCCTGATAGTTAGGATCAGACGGTTTAAGCGGTTTACGTATAAGGCTAGCTTTTAGATGAAGGAGAGTTGGAGTGAGTAAAACCTCTGAGCGACGCCTGCGAGCCGGCGTAAGGGGTATTCCGGATGACTCAACCACATGGCCGCTATGGCGCGTGGTCACGCGTGCTTCATGCTGCTGTTTCTTTAAAAGAAAGTTGGGATCCAATTGAGCATAAGGATGAGAAAATGGATATTTCCGGGACACCCGGCGGATTTTGGAGGGCAACGGTTCGGAATCAGAAGAGAGAGAAATTACCTCAACTCCCGCCGCTTTACTTCCTTCCGCCAGATCCTGCGGAAAGGCATTATTAATATAAATTTAGACAAAGAAAGGTCAAAGGATATAAGGGTTAACTAGTACCTCAGAATCCGGATCATCTTCCTTAGGGTGTGAACCGGAAGTAGCAACAGCCTTTTTCTTCTTAACAGCGTAAGTCTTTTTCCGTGATTGCTTGGCCGGTTTATCTTGAGTTCTCCTCTTCCAGAAAGGATCGTTGGCCTGTGCGAAGGGATAGTAACGAGTTAAAGACAACCAATATAAACGGATTAAGACAAATAGGAAAAGGTTGGAAAAGACTTACTGCTGGCGGTTCATTGGTTGCGCAGAACGGAGCTAAACCGGTCCGGCTGCACTCCTCCAGAGGGATGTTCAGCATTTTCTTGGCAGATTCAGTGACTTCATTTTCAGGAAGTATTATTTCAGTGTGGCGCTGAGGATCATCCAGTTTACCAGTGTATTCACACATTAGACTTGAGCGCCGGCTTAGTGGGAGGATGCTCCAAGAAAGCCAGCGGCGAACGAAGTTGACTCTGGTTAAACCGTTGGTCACAAAGGCTCTGAGTTTTGAAAGTTGAGGGGCGAATCGAGCCCGGTCTTGGGCACAGAGGTGCTGAGGCAGAGGATGGGTTACTGTCAGGCGGTAGGCGCGGTAACCCGGCAGCGGGTTCTCTCCTTCAGGTGAAGTGTCCCTACAATAGAACCACGTTTGGTTCCATTCTTTGGGGTGGCTGTGAAGAGCAGCGTGAGGAAAACTCACATCCTTTCTTTTCTGGATGCTGACAACACCCAGCTCCTGATGCGGCCCATCGGTGAATTCCGTCCGCCGGTTCAGATGGAAGAAATCCCGGAATAGGTCCACTAACGGCTCTTCTTGAAGATATGCCTCCGAGAAAACTTGAAAATTGCAGATGTTTGAAACAGAGTTCGGGCCTACATCTTGTGGGTGGAGTTGAAAAGTGGCTAATACATCCCGGAAGAATTTTGAACCGGAGGACTGAAACCCCTGGCCAGATGATCGTAAAAAACTACGACTTCTCCCTCCTTAGGCTCAGGAGGGCATTCCTTTTCAGGGGCTCGCTAGTGCAGAACTTCCTTGGGGCCCAGAACGCCAATTGAGGCCGCATCAACCAAATCATTTTCTGTGATCCGGGAGGGAACCCAGTTGCAAGTGACAAATTGCTTGGCCATCGGTTTGGAGGAGGAAGTGCTGAAAAATACAGGGCAAAATCTGCTTTACCAATTGCTAAAGTACAAACCGATGCATTCTATAGAGTTATGGGCCTAATGTCGGTTTAACCAAGGGACTAATGGTATTACTAATCCAGAAGCAGTTATGAGTGAGACAGCTGCCAGTTTGCGTTGGTAGGATTAGAAGAAGCTAAATCGTCAATTACGGGATATAGGCTTACATCTAAACCGTCAAAAGAAAGCATATGACGTGCAGGTTATGGCTAAACCGGTGAGATGAAGCACAGATTTAAAGGTGTGAAAACATGTTTCACATGGCACCGAGGTAAAAATGGATCTAAGGCGCAAGAAAAAGACAGGATAAGACAAATATGTTCAGTAAGTGCCGCAGAGGTTTTCTACAGATTGAATCTAAACTGATAAAGCTAGAGGAACTAAGGATATGATGACGGAGCAGAAGCGCATGGATTCGGGTTGAGCCTAAATAAGTTTAAATCTACAGCAAGGCTGGCCTACGGGGATGAACTGCAAAGCTTCGAGGGTTCATGGCGAAGCTACGGAAGAAACCCTAGAGTAAGATCTACGGGGAAGAAGAAGGAGTACCTAAAGAAACAGAGGATGGCGGCGAAGTTCTCTTGAGACGTTCAGGTCGATGCAGCAGCCTGGCTCGAAGACGACGGTGAGCTCGAAGAGCGGCGGCGGAGCTTCGAGCGATGGAGACGGAGGAAGAAGACGGCAGAAGGGGAAAAGAGATGAGCCCCAGCGGTATTTATAAGCCGAAGAGGTAAAAACGGTAAGCGCAAGAATCGAGGAGGCCAGAGATCGGATAAAGATTGAGCTGTTGCCTTGATTTTCGGTGCGGCATTTAAGAAAGGTAACAGACAGGTGCGAGCATTAAATGCGGAGATGATGTCACGACGAATTAAGGCGATTCCGGGAGATGACGTCATGGCTGGTTTATGAAGCAAATAAGTTGCTGAAAGAAGATTTGTGCAAGACTTAGAAGACTGACATGAACAAGTTCAAATCAATCTGGGGCCTAATGTCAGGGATATTACGAGCAGGTATGAACCGGCCAGGAAGGTCCGGATTACACTCACAAGGTTGTATTATTACAAGTCCAGTAAGATATGTAAAAAGGGCATAGCCCGTAGAGGTTTAGGGCCCATGTATAAGGCCCACGGTTTGTAAACCGTCGTACCATGTAACTTGGGATGTAAGGTAGAAAGAGTAGAGACCGAGGCAGACACGTTTATGAGCCAGCCTCGGGACTCTATAAACCGGACCGGGCGTCGCCTCCTATATAAAGGGACGACCCCGCGACGGTTCAAGGACAAGAAACAATAGCTCGAGACACAGGCAAGCGGATTCGCCCCCTGTTCATCGACGCACAAGCAATACCACACCAAACTAGACGTAGGCTTTTACCTTCATCGAAGGGGCCGAACTAGTATAAAACTCCATGTGTTCTTCGTCCGCTTTAACCTCTTCAAGCTAACCCGCGCGATGGCCTCACACCTAAGTCCACTAAACCGGACATCTGCCATGCTAATTCCACGACACCTGCGAAGATCACTTCACCATCACTGTCACCATGTCGTCGTGCTAACGGAACTCATCTACTACCTCGACGTCTTGCTAGATCAAGAAGGTGAGGGACGTCACAGAACTGAATGTGTGCAGAACGCAGAGGTGCCGTGCGTTCGGTACTTGATCAGTTGAAGCGCAAAGAAGTTCGACTACATCAACCGCGTTGTAAAACAATTCCACTTATGGTCTAGGAGGGTACTAAACACACTCTCCCCCTCATTGTTATGCGTCTCCATGGATAGATCATTGCGTGTGCGTAGAATTTTTTTTGTTTTCCATGCAACGTTTCCCAACATAATTTTCCTAACTGATGTGAGACTTTCTCCCTTCTTTTGTCTACTACTGATACGTCCATTTTGCATCATGCTTTTATATCAATATTTATTGCATTATGGGTTGTTACTACACATTATCTCACAATACTTATGCCTTTTCTCTCTTATTTTACAAGGTTTACATGAAGAGGGAGAATGTCGGCAGCTAGAATTCTGGACAGGAAAAGGAGCAAATATTAGAGACCTATTCTGCACAACTCAAAAAGTCCTGAAACTCCACGAAAGTCAGCTTTGGAATATATTAAAAATATTGGGCGAAGAAAGCACCAGAGGGGGCCACCCACCGTCCACGAGGGTGGGGGCGCGCCCCCTGCCTCGTGGGCCACCTGGCATCCCCCCGATGCCCATCTTCTGGTATAAGGTGTCTTTTGCCCTGGAAAATGATGAGGAAGTTTTCGGGGCGAAGCGCCGCCGTCTCGAGGCGGAACCTTGGTGGAACCAATCTAGGGCTTCGGCGGAGCTGTTCTGCCGGGGAAACATCCCTCCGGGAGGGGGAAATCGTCACCGTCGTCATCACCATCGATCCTCTCATCGGGAGGGAGTCAATCTCCATTAACATCTTCACCAGCACCATCTCCTCACAAACCCTAGTTCATCTCTTGTATCCAATCTTTGTCCCAAAACCCCAGATTGGTACATGTGGGTTGCTAGTAGTGTTGATTACTCCTTATAGTTGATGCTAGTTGGTTTATTCGGTGGAAGATCATATGTTCAGATCCTTTATGCATATTAATACCCCTCTGATTATGAACATGAATATAATTTGTGAGTAGTTATGTTTGTTCCTGAGGACATTGGAGAAGTCTTGTTATAAGTAGTCATGTGAATTTGGTATTCGTTTGATATTTTGATGAGATGTATGTTGTCTTTCCTCTAATGGTGTTATGTGAGCGTCGACTACATGACACTTCACCATTGTTTGGGCCTAGAGGAAGGCATTGGGAAGTAATAAGTAGATGATGGGTTTCTAGAGTGACAGAAGATTAAACCCTAGTTTATGCATTGCTTCGTAAGGGGTTGATTTGGAACCATATGTTTCATGCTATGGTTAGGTTTACCTTAATACTTCTTTTGTAGTTGTGGATGCTTGCAATAGAGGTTAATCATAAGTGGTATGCTTGTCCAAGGAAGGGAAGTACCCAAGCACTTGTCCACCCACATATCAAATTATCAAAGTAACGAACGCGAATCATATGAGCGTGATGAAAACTAGCTTGACGATAATTCCCATGTTTCCTCGGGAGCGCTTTCCTTTATATAAGAGTTTGTACAGGCTTGTCCTTTGCTACAAAAATGATTGGGCCATCTTGCTGCACCTTATTCACTTTTATTACTTGTTACTCGTTACAAATTACCTTATCACAAAACTATCTCTTACCGATAATTTCAGTGCTTGAAGAGAATACCTTACTGAAAACTGCCTATCATTTCCTTCTGCTCCTCGTTGGGTTCGACACTCTTACTTAACGAAAGGACTACGATAGATCCCCTATACTTGTGGGACATCAAGATTCTTTTCTGGCACCGTTGCCCGGGAGTGAGCGCCTTTGGTAAGTGGAATTTGCTAAGGAAAATTTATATAGTGTGCTAAAATTTACTATCACTTGTTACTATGGAACATAATCCTTTGAGGGGCTTGTTCGAGGTATCTTCACCCCGACCAGTAGAGCAAAGAGTTGCTCCTCAACCTACTGAACCTACCAAAAATGTTTACTTTGAAATTCCTTCACGTATGATAGAGAAACTGTTAGCTAATCCCTTTACAGGAGATGGAACATTGCATCCCGATTTGCACCTAATCTATGTGGATGAAGTTTGTGGACTATTTAAGCTTGCAGGTATGCCCGAAGATGTTATCAAGAAGAAGGTCTTCCCTTTATCTTTGAAGGGAAAGGCATTGACATGGTTTAGGCTATGCGATGATAATGGATCATGGAACTACAACCGATTGAAATTGGAATTTCATCAGAAGTTTTATCCTATGCATCTAGTTCATCTTGATCGTAATTATATATATATAATTTTTGGCCTCGTGAAGCAGAAAGTATCGCTCAAGCTTGGGGGAGGCTTAATTCAATGTTATATTCATGCCCTAATCATGAGCTCTCAAGAGAAATTATTATTCAAAAAAAATATGCTCGGCTTTCTCTCAATAATCGCTCCATGCTCGATACTTCTTGTACTGGTTCTTTTATGATCAGGACTATTAAATTCAAATAGGATTTATTGGAAAGAATTAAATGCAACTCTGAAGAATTCAATAACACCTAAGTTTGATTGTGTTTAATCTTTTATGGATACCGATGTTTTCCGTGAATTTAGCACTAAATATGGACTTGACTCTGAGATAGTAGCTTCTTTCTGTGAATCATTTGCTACTCATGTTGATCTCCCTAAGGAGAAGTGGTTTAAATATCATCATCCCATTGAAGTAAAAGTAGTTGAACCCGTTAAAGTTGAAGAAAAGACTATCACTTATAATGTTGATCCTATTGTTCCTACCGCTTATATTGAGAAAGCACCCTTCCCTGCGAGAATAAAGGATCATGCTAAAGCTTCAATAGCGATTCGTAAGAGTAATACTAGAACACCTACACCCTTTGAGCAAATTAATGTTGAACCTAGTATTGCTATGGTCAAGGATCTCTTGGTCCATAATATTGATGGGCATGTTATTTACCTTTGTGATGAAGCTGCTAGAATTGCTAGACCCGATACTAAAAATAAACATAGACCTATTGTAGGCATGCCTGTTATTTCTGCTAAAATAGGATATCATTGCTATCATGGCTTATGTGATATGTGTGCTAGTGTAAGTGCAATACCTCATTCCTTATAGGAAGAAATTATTCACGATATTGCACCTGCTGAGCTAGAAGGTATTGATGTTACAATTAAGCTTGCCAATAGAGATACTATTTCACCAGTTGGGATTGTTAGAGATGTTGAAGTCTTGTGTGGGAAAGTTAAATACCGTACTGATTTTCTTGTTCTTGGTTCCCCACAAGATGACTTTTGTCCCATTATATTTGGTAGACCCTTCTTGAATACTGTTAATGCTAGGTTAGACTGCGAAAAGGATGTTGTTACTATTGGATTAGGGGATATGTCTCATGATTTTAACTTTGCTAAATTTCGTAGACAACCCCATGATAAAGAATTGCCTAGTAAGGATGAAATTATTGGTCTTGCTTCTATTGCCGTGCCTCCTAACGATCCTTTAGAAAAATATTTGCTAGACCATGAAAATGATATGCTTATGAATGAGAGGAGGGAAATAGATGCAGTATTCTTTAAACAGGGACCTTTATTGAAACACAACTTGTCTGTTGAAATTCTAGGGGATCCTCCTCCACCCAAGGGTGATCCCGTGTTTGAGCTCAAACCATTACCTGATACCCTTAAGTATGCTTATCTTGATGAAAAGAAGATATATCTTGTTATTATTAGTCCTAACCTTTCAGAGCAAGAAGAAGAGAGATTATTGAAAACTCTGAAGAAGCACCGTGTTGCCATTGGATACACTCTTGATGATCTTAAGGGCATTAGTCCCACTCTGTGCCAGCACAAAATAAAATTGGAGAAAGACGCTAAATCGGTTGTTGATCACCAACGACGGTTAAATCTTAGGATGAAGGAGGTGGTAAGGAAAGAAATACTAAAGCTTCTAGAGGCAGGTATAATTTATCATGTTGCTGATAGTCAGTGGTTAAGTCATGTCCATTCTGTCCCTAAGAAGGGAGGTATTACTGTTGTTCGTAATGATAAAGACGAATTGATCCCACAAAAAATTGTTACAGGTTATAGAATGGTAATTGATTTCCGCAAATTAAATAAAGCTACTAAAAAGGATCATTACCCTTTACCTTTTATTGATCAAATGTTAGGGGCATAAAATTTCAAAAAGAGGTATTGAAGTTGATAAAGCTAAAGTTGATGCTATTGAAAAGATGCCATGTCCCAAAGACATTAAAGGTATAAGAAGTTTCGTTGGTCATGCCGGTTTTTATAGGAGGTTCATTAAAGACTTCTCAAAAATTTCTAGGCCTCTAACTAATCTCTTACAAAAATATGTTCCATTTGTCTTTGATGATGATTGTGTAGAAGCATTTGAAATACTTAAGAAAGCCTTGATTTCTGCACCTAATGTCCAACCACCTGATTGGAATTTACCCTTTGAAATCATGTGTGATGCTAGTGATTATGTTGTAGGTGATGTTCTAGGACAAAGAGTTGATAAGAAATTAAATGTTATCCAATATGCTAGTAAAACTCTAGACAGTGCCCAGAGAAATTATGCTACTGATAACCCACAAGTGTAGGGGATCAGTTGTAGCCTCTTTCGATAAGTAAAGAGTGTCGAACCCAATGAGGAGCTAAAGGCAGAACAAATATTCCCTCAAGTCCTATCGACCACCAATACAACTCAACGCACGCTTGACGTTTACTTTACCTAGAACAAGTATGAAACTAGAAGTACTTTGTAGTTTTTGTGGGATAGGTTTGCAAGAATATAAAGAGCACGTAAATATAAACTAGGGGCTGTTAAGATAAAGAAGCAATAAAGTTAGTGATAGCGAGTGTGGAAAAGTGGTGGTAGGAGTTGCGAAATTGCCCCTCCTAAGCAATTGACTACGTTACTAGACCGATAGGACAACGATAATCTACTCAGACATCATAGGATGGCAACACATCATTGGATAATAATATGAAGCATAAAGCACCATGTTCAAGTAGAGGGTACAGCGGGTTGCGGGAGAGTGGACCGCTGTAGATAGATGGGGAAGGTGATGGAGATGTTGGTGAAGATGATGGAGGTGTTGGTGTAGATCGTCGTCACACGATGATGGCCCCGGCAGCATTCCGGCGCCACCGAGAGAGAGGGGGAGAGAGCCCCCCTCCTTATTCTCCTTCCTTGACCTTCTCCCTAGATGGGAGAAGGGTTTCCCCTCTGGTCCATGGCCTCCATGGCGGCGGAGGGGCGAGAGCCCCTCCGAGATTGGATCTGTCTCTCTCTGTTTCTGCGTTCCCAGATTCTGTCCCTTCACCGTTTCTTAAATTCCCGGAGATCCGAAACTCCGATTGGGATGATTTTTTGACACGGTTTTTATCTGGATATTAGCTTTCTTGCGGCGAAAGAAGGGTATCACCCGCCTTGCGGAGTGGCCATGAGGGCCCAGGGCGCGCCTGCCCCTGGTGGGCGCGCCCCCTGCCTCGTGGCCCACTCGGGCATCGTCTCATGTTGGTTCCGCTTCACAAAATTCACATATATTCCAAAAAAATCTCCGCCCGTTTTTATTCCGTTTGGACTCCGTTTGATATGGATATTCTGGGAAACAAAAACATGCAACAAACAGGAACTGGCACTAGGCACTGGATCAATATGTTAGTCCCAAATAATAGTATAAAAAGTTGCCAAAAGTATATGAAAGTTGTAGAATATTGGCATGGAACAATCAAAAATTATAGATACGACGGAGACGTATCAGCATCCCCAAGCTTAATTCCTGCTCGTCCTCGAGTAGGTAAATGATAAAAAAGATAATTTTTTATGTGGAATGCTACCTCGCATAATCTTGATCATGTAATCTAATCATGGCATGAATATTAAGACACGAGTGATTTAAAGCAATAGTCTATCATTTGACATAAAAGAATTTAATACTCGGGCATCCCAACAAACAATCAAGTCTTTCAATATATCAATGCTAAAGAACGTTATCCCTACAAAATCATATAGTCTTTTATGCTCCCTTTTCTTAACACAAGGTACCCCTCATGCCTATCCCGGTGTCAGCCAAGCAATTGTTTTCATACTTTACTTCTTCGAACCTTTTCAACTCTTCACGCAATACATGAGCATGAGCCATGGACATAGCACTATGGGTGGAATAGAAGGTGGTAGTAGACAAAAGGAGGGAGAAAGTCTCACATCAACTAGGCGTATCAATGGGCTATGGAGATGCCCATCAATAGATATCAACGTCAGTGAGTAGGGATTGCCATGTAACGGATGCACTAGAGATATAAGTGTATGAAAGCTCACAAGAAAACTAGTGGGTGTGCATCAACTTGCTTGCTCATGAAGACCTAGGGCATTTGAGGAAGCCCATCGTTGGAATATACAAGCCAAGTTCTATAACGAAAAATTCCCACTAGTATATGAAAGTGACAACATAGGAGACTCTCTATCATGAAGAACATGGTGCTATGATGAAGCACAAGTGGGGAAAAAGATAGTAGCATTGTCCCCTTTTTTTTCTTTTTCTTTTTTTCTTTTTTCTTTTTTTTGGGCCTTCCTTTTTTTTGCCCTTTCTCTTTTTATTTATTTGGCTTTTCTTTTTTTTTCTTTTCTTTCGGCCTTTTTTTCCTTTTTTTCAAGGGACAATGCTCTAACAATGATGATCATCACACTTCTATTTACTTGCAACTCGATATTACAACTCGATACTAGAACAAAAATATGACTCTATATGAATGCCTCCGGCGGTGTACCGGGATGTGCAATGATCTAGCGTAGCAATGACATCAAAAAACGGACAAGCCATGGAAACATCATTCTAGCTATCTTACGATCATGCAAGGCAATATGACAATGATGGTGCGTGTCATAATAAACGGAATGATGGAGTTACATGGCAATATATCTCGGAATGGCTATGGAAATGCCATAATAGGTAGGTATGGTGGCTGTTTTGAGGAAGGTATATGGTGGGTGTATGGTACAGGCGAAAGTTGCGCGGTACAAGAGAGGCTAGCAATGGTGGAAGGGTGAGAGTGCGTATATTCCATGGACTTAACATTATTCATAAAGAACTCACATACTTATTGCGAAAAATCTATTAGCCCTCAAAGCAAAAATACTACGACGCATGCTCCTAGGGGGGGGGGGGTTGGTAGGAGTTAACCATCGCGCGCCCCCGACCTTCACGCAAAGATAAACATTCAAAATACAATGCGCGCCAATTTGGTTACATAGTTAGGAGACCATACGTGCATGCTTCGGGAATCACAAACCTTAACACCAATATTTTTACTAGACCACAATCATTCACTGGTACCTCCCACATATTAGCATCTCTATATCGAAAAAACTATTGCAAGGAGTCAAACATATCATATTCGGCGATCTAAAAGTTTATGTAGGATTTTATGACTAACCATGTGAATGACCAATTCCTGTCAACTCTCTAAATAGATATAAGTGAAGAAAGAGAGTTTTAATTCTTTCTACAAAAGTTATGCCCACGCTCTAACAATTATAAGTGAAGCAAAAGAGCATTCTACAAATGGCGGTTTTCTATGTGAAGAGAAACAGGCAATCTAAACTTCAAATGATATAAGTGAAGCACATGAAGCATTCTATAAAGCCATACTCAAAAGATATAAGTGAATTGCCAAGAGCATTCTATAAATCAACCAAAGACTATCTCATACCAGCATGGTGCATTTATTAAAAGAAAAAGAAAAAGCACACGACGCTCCAAGAGTTTACGCATATCATGTGAACAAAACGAATCCGAAAACATACCGATACTTGTTGAAGAAAGATGGGATGCCTTCCGGGGCATCCCCAAGCTTAGACGCTTGAGTCTCCTTGAATATTTAATTCGGGTGCCTCGGGCATCCCCAAGCTTGAGCTCTTGCCTCTCCTCCTTCTCCTCGCATCGAGACCTCCTCGATCTTCGAACACTTCATCCACACAAAACTTAACCGAACTTTTAGTGGCGGGGTTAGTGCATATGATCAATGAAATCCCATCATGTACTGCTCTAACGTTATTGTATAATTATAAACACAACATTACCCACTGTATGCTATCATAATTCTATGGCCCCAAGTCAAGGAGGCATCAACAAGAATTCAAATATATGCAAATAATGAAGCTATAACAGCAATCTGTGAAAACAGGACAGTCAGTAGCAATCTGAACATTAACCATACTTATGTAACCCTAACAATTGTGGACAAATTAGGAAAAATCAAAACTTTGTATATGAAGACTTTGCAAAAAGTTTCAGATCCTTTCGACGTTCCGGTAAAAAATGTAAAATCGTGCACTACAGCCAAACTTTCTGTTTTTGCACCGCACAAACCAACAAGCAGTTTAATCCTCCTAAAGGAAACTCTTGGCACATTATTTTTATAATACAATGGAATTGTACAAGGGGATAATTATTTTTATTGAAAAGTTTCTGTAATCAAGGTTTTCAAAGTTTCCATGGGCATGAACAAAGTTCAAGGAGCTCCCCCATTTCAACGGTGCTTGTCCTTCTTACTTTCACTTTTATTTTTGAAAAAGTTTTAGGTTCCCCTCTATATTTTTCGTTTTTAAACTTTATAAAAGCACACAACAGAAATAAATGACTCTCTAAAACTTTCAGGCTGTCTCCCTGGCAATGCTTTCTTTAAAGCCATTAAGCTAGGCATATAGTGCTCAAGTAATGGATCCACCCAGATTCCAAGGTATATCAAAGCCAATTTTAATTAGCAATGATTTGGCATTTAGTAGTGAGCATAAAGTGATATGTGTCATGAAACAACGAAGTCTAACTCTCTTCCTATGCACAGGCATGTCATACAAGAACAATTCATGCACATCAAGTAAAGGCCAATGCATAGTATAACGAAAATTGCATATGGGTCGTACTGGCATATAGTACCATTATCCCAGCGCTTGGTCCTCCTCAAGATGCGCGCTCATGCAGGTATAAGCCCATGTATTCAATTCACACACTCATTTTTGAACAGTGCGCATGTGGGTTGTCTTTAGTGATTTATGTTGCCCAGCTGGCAGGGTCCAGTACGGTCCTAATGTTCTTTGTTTTTCTAGGGCCGTCCTCAGCGGCATCTGGGCCATTAGCTTCACAACTAGAGCAAGGCCCACTGGTCAGCCCATGGGCGGACAACTGCTTCCTCGTAAGCTTTATCCCGGCTGGTGTAAATCTGGATCCTCGTAAGCTCCTGAATCTTGAACAGCTGAGTCATGTACAAATGGTTCTTCAGGTTGTGTTTCTCTAGCAAGTGAGCCCTTGGTTCTTCAAACTCATCAACCGTTAACATGTGATTCACAACTTTATGGAACTCCTGCTTGAATTCATCCCTCTTCCCATAAAGTGCTCCAAGGCTCTCTTTTGCTTTCTTCAGTACATGCCATGCACCAGCGATGCCGTGTCTGGAAGAGTCCTCTTGATGGCGATCTCCATAGCTCCACACTGATCTGAAAAGACATGAATAGACACACAAATTATTTGTTATGTCGACTCAACTAGGTGCACAGAAGGCAGTGCTCAGATAATAGTTGTACCACACACCTGTGAATGTGATCCGAGGTGCCACACCGCTCATCATCTTAACAAATTCCGTGAACACCCATTCGAAGCTTTCCACCTGCTCGTCTCAGCACTCCGGCTAGCAGTATACTCTGGAAATGGTTGTTAACTCCAACGAACAGCCCAAATGGCATGTTGTACACGTTCGTGCTATAGGTTGTATCAAAGGTGACAACATCACCAAAGAATTTGTACTTCAACCTACTATCCCCTGTAGCCCACATCAAATTCCTTATCCTTCCCTCGCCGCCTGGCTGCACCCCTGAACAAAAATTCAGGGTCCTTTGCGCCAAGTTCATCAAAAACTTCAATTGTTTTCCTAACATCGTCCTCTGTCTCATCACGACTAATTTGCCCACACAAGTTCCAAAAAGATCTTTTCGTGAAAAGCACATTCTCAACTGTGCCAAAGAAGCCTCTGATTGACGGTGTACACCTTGCTCAGGTTGGTGTGGTTCTTCCTTAGGTTCCGAACAAGGTCTCTAGTATAGACGTCAATGTGCTTGTGTGATGGCCAGTGCAGCATTTCACCATAATTCGGCGTCATCACATGGTTATGCTTCACTCGATGCTCCATGATGTACAACCCATTATCTGATGTCCTCAACAGCCTTATCATTGCTGGTCACTCACACCTACAGGATCTTGTATTCTCACGGAGAGAATTCCCCTGGAACAAAAACATTTTTCTCAACATGAATCAATCAAAAATTTTCAGGGGTAATCTGTCCTTCATGTGTAAATTGGTAACTTTATATTCTTACCGAGCATCCACAGACAATCTCCTGCATGGTCTTCCTTCTATCAGGATTGAGCATGCTTTTCCCGTATCTAATGCCGAAGCCATGCTCCCACGAATATAAATTGTAAAAATCGTAAGCCTCCGCCAGTGAGTCAAAAGTTGTTCCTAGCTTTGGCTTCACTACTTCATCACCCTCCCTGTCCACAAAGCCCTTGATAGTCTTCTCAAGCGAACCCTGAAGGAACAGAGAAAGTCAATGCCAATTACAATACAATTTCCAGTTTTCTACTCGCATTCGACAGTTCTAATTTTTGCCCGCATAAAAGTTACAATAGTGTACTGACATGACCGTCTACAGGGACGAAGCTAGAAAAAATGGGCATTGGTGTCAACCACTGCCAACGCTAAGCATCTAGCACAAATTATAGTGGTGCAACAACATAGACACTGGCCGAGAGCGATTTAAAAAGCAACAATATGCAGGTGATATTATTATTACATAAAAAATAATCATACCGACTAGCGAGTATTGGCTGAGAAACCTTATTCCAACAAGAGAAATCTTTAACAACAATTACATCATTACCGCCTTGGCCGTCGATGCAATCCCTAAATAGATAGCAACACAAACAAAATGCCTTATGCACCTTATCACTGTACTCTAGCCAATGATAGTCTTTAAACCATTTTGGATTAAATCTCGGTTCAGCTCCTGCGATGGTTTTTTGAGAATATTTAAAGCCTTCTTGTGGTCTGTACGGTAAGGTCCTCTATTTAAATATATTCTTCTAATCTCATCTTGCTTCTTAGGATTCTTTGTGTACTACCCTATACTTTTCGACCAACTAGATCATGAGGAAGTGCATCTAAGTTAATTTTTGCCGGAGGCGGAGGAGTAGTACCAATATTTGATGCAAGATTTTGTCTTGGTGTAACTGGCCTTGATGTCCCTACCACATTACTATCTGGTGTTGGTCGTTTCCTAACAAAAATTTATCCATATCCTCCTAGTCCTGGGCAAATTAAAGAAAATAAACTAAAAAAATCACTTACTCAATAGCCATCATGAAATCAATGCACGTGTAGAATTGTAGTCTTGTAGACAGTCTAGAGAGTAGAGACCGAGAGGCGAGAGAGAAGATGCAGATTACCTGGGATGGGAAGCCAACACTTGCAAATTAAAGATTATGCACTGACGGATGGTCGGCCGATATCAACATTCACCGGATGAAACGGCGTCGAGTTCGTCATCGTTCGTCGCCGATTCGCTGCGACGGCTGCGGAATTAGAGATCGAGATGAGGAGGCGAAGAGACGAGGGCGTCCGTCTGTTCGCGTAGAGGTACATGCATACAACAGCTGGGTAGTGTACATCGATTAATTGATACATAGAGACGTGCGTACCCATTGGGCCTGGCCTTGTATCATTGTTTGCTGCGGCAAGCTGTTGATTATTTTTAGAACTTAATGGATTTTATGGGCTAAGGCTTTAGAGATTAGCTGGTCTGGTGCTGGGCTGGGGTCAATGGAATTTTGGGGCTGGGATCATACACACATTTTGTTAATACTTGTTAGCTGAAAAGCCATAAGGCACTGGTGTCAATTGACACCAGTGAATACATGGGAGCTCCGTCCCTGACCGTCTATGTAAACGCCAACAGGCATGCGAATTGTTAAATAGAGTCAGAATTACATGCATTGTTAGCCAACTCTCTGTAACGGTTTCCTACTCAACGAATTTTCATTTTTCAGCCTGTGTGCTGGTTTACTTCAGAACATTTTTTTCTTTCTCCATTTCCGCCAAGTGGAAACAATTTTTGTAGCTATCACAGTCCATGCACAAGCACTAAGAGTTCAGCGGAAGGCACAGAAGCAGAGCATGCCTAACTAATTCCCAGTTGAATCATTTTTTAGCTGAACCAATTTCAGATTTCCTTCCAGGCCTACTCTTGCAGATTTCTACGTTTAAGCACGGACAGTTTCTGCTGGTCGGTTACATCCATGGCATTATCTACTAGTACAACAATTCCACAAAATTCGTTACCCTGAGTACCTTAACCAGCCTGTCGACTTCGGATCTGGTTTTATTGCCGACTCCCCCGACTCCACTGGGGCGCTCTCACCACTGCACTCGCCGGCTGCGGCGCCGCAGCTGTCATGGGCAGGCACACAGAGGCCGGCACCCAACCTCTCCCCCACCACGCGGCCTCGCTGATCTCATCTTGGACAGAGCACGCGGACGCCCGCGCCGCCGGGAAAGATGGGCAACCTTCCGCATATGAACAGGAAAGAAACAGTAAGAAGGGATGGCCCCGATGCGGCTGGGAGGCCGGAGATTTGTGCTGCACCAGCTACAGATGTGAGGAGGTTGGGTGCCGGGGGTAACCTGCAAACCGGATCGACCTAGATTAGCAAAGGGCTCTCAGATCTCTCCAGATGAAATGAGGTGGCATTTTCTGCATTATTTCATTTTTTCTATCACACGCATCATGTACGCACACACCCTTTGTCCTTTTCTATTTTGTCATTCAACGACGTTTTCATTCGAACGAAAAAATCTGGACCATGGTCCAGGAAATATCCTCAAACATGGGCGGCTGGCACATGTCCGTCAGCTCCCGGCAACCGAGCGTCCACCCCACCCCCGCGTATTCCTACCGTACCTTCCCTACGACGGGCCCACCTCATTTCCTCCATTTTCTGCCGGCATTGCTACAACTCATTTAATGCATGATCTGTGCCATCCAACGGTTATGATAATGCTATTATATAGTAGTATGAGCCATATCGCTGCTCTCGTAGTATAAGCAGTTTCTTGCAATTTTATCATGGTCGAAACATAGAGAGGCAGAGATGTAGTTCCTCTCTCATAATAATTGCAAGTAGGAGCAGCAAGCACGTGCATATTATATTCATCAAAATCATCATGTGTAACAAAAAAAGGCAATCCATCAATATAATCCTTAATAAGTGCAAACTTCTTCGATATAGTGTAGTTTGGAGAACTCAAAAAGATAATAGGATTATCATGTGTGGGTGCAATAGCAACTATCTCATGTTTAACATAAGGAACTATAGCAAGTTCATCTCCATAAGCATAATTCATATTGGCATCTTGGCCACAAGCATAGCAAGCATCATCAAAAAGGGATATTTCAAAAGAATCAACGGGATCATAGCAATCATCCTTCGGTAAGAACGAATGGGAAATTAAACAATGTATGAGTTGAAGAGTTACTCTCATTAGAAGGTGGACACGGGTAGCTAATCCGCTCTTCCTCCTTTTGTTCTTCGCTCTCCTCCTCATATTTTTCATCCAATGAGCTCACAATGTCATTGATTTCTTCTTCCACGAACTCCTGCAAAATATTAGTCTCTTCTTGGACAGCGGAGACCTTCTCAATAAACACATCAATATCGGAGTTATATTCATAATTCAAATAGAAATATTTCAATATAGCAAGATTTTCGGGCCTAGAAACATCATCATCAAAAGCATCATTCTTTCTAAACAGAGATTCAATTTCATAAGCACCCTTAAAAGCAACGAATTCTTCTATTTGTTCCACATCATAATAATCATATATACCACTAGCATAAGAAGCTAAGGTTTCGTTATTATTAAATTTGCAAGAAAAAGGAAGGTGTGGAGCCTTCATCGTAGAGCAACAAGTATAATCATATCTCATGCATAGTTGTCGAGCATACCAATGCAACATATGAATTTGATCCCATAACAGTTTCCCTTTTTGTGTCAAGCGATAATCCCTAAAGTATTCACGTTGATCCAACGTTACTCCCATTACATAGTTGAATGGGGTTTTCTCAGGATTATCAAAGTAGTACATAATACCTTTAACATAATGAGCATCGAGGGTTTTAGGAGGTTCCCCATATCCATGAGTAGCAAGTACACCTAAGTTTTTTGGTATTTCGTGTTCCATATCCATAACTAAAGATAGAGAACAACTTAGAACAGTAAATAAAATCTACTTGGTGATAAAGCAAACAAGCACACACGAGAATATTCACCCCACGCTATTGCTCCCCGGCAACGGCGCCATAAGAGGGTCTTGATAACCCACAAGTGTAGGGGGTCAGTTGTAGCCTCTTTCGATAAGTAAGAGTGTCGAACCCAACGAGAAGTTAAAGGCAGAACAAATATTCCCTCAAGTTCTATCGACCACCGATACAACTCTACGCACGCTTGACGTTTACTTTACCTAGAACAAGTATGAAACTAGAAGTAGTTTGTAGTTTTTGTGGGATAGGTTTGCAAGAATATAAAGAGCACGTAAATATAAACCAGGGGTTGTTAAGATAAAGAAGCAATAAAGTTAGTGATAGCGAGTGTGGAAAAGTGGTGGTAGGAGTTGCGAAATTGCCCCTAAGCAATTGACTACATTACTAGACCTATAGGACAACGATAATCTACTAAGAGATCATAGGATGGCAACACATCATTGGATAATAATATAAAGCATAAAGCACCATGTTCAAGTAGAGGGTACAGCAGGTTGCGGGAGAGTGGACCGCTGTAGATAGATGGGGGAAGGTGATGGAGATGTTGGTGAAGATGACGGAGGTGTTGGTGTATATCGCTGATACGTCTCCAACGCATCTATAATTTTTGATTGTTCCATGCTATTATTTATGATGTTTTGGATGTTTAATGGGCTTTGTCATACACTTTTATATTATTTTTGGGACTAACCTACTAACACAAAGGCCCAGCCCAAATTGCTGTTTTTTTGCCTATTTCAGGGTTTTGCAGAAAAGAAATATCAAACGGAGTCCAAATGGAATGAAACCTTGGGGAGAGATATTTTTGGAGAAAATCACGCATGGGAGACTTGAGAACCACGGAGGAGGGCTTACATGGTGCCCACGAGGGTGGGGGCGCCCCCCCCCTGTACGGCGCGCCCCCTGCCTCGTGGGTCCCACGTATGGCCCTCGGTGCCCTTCTTCCTCCTATATATACCTATGTACCCCGAAACCATCAGAACAAGAGAGAAAACCCTAGTTCCACCGCCGTAACCTTCGGTTCCCGTGAGATCCCATCTTGGGTCCTGTTCCGGAGCTCCGCCGGAGGGGGATCTTCCACGAAGTGCTTCTACATCATCATCATCGCCTCACCATGAGTTGTGAGTAGTTTACCACAGACCTTCGGGTCCATGGCTAGTATCTAGATGGCTTCTTCTCTCTCTTTGGATCTCAATACAAAGTTCTCCTCGGTCTTCGAGGAGATCTATTCGATGTAATCTCTTTTTGCGGTGTGTTTGTCGAGATCTGATGAATTGTGGGTTTATGATCAAGATTATCTATGAGAAATATGTGGTTCTTCTCTAAACTCTTTATGTATGATTATAATATCCTTGCAAGTCTCTTCGAATTATTGGTTTGGTTTGGCCTACTAGATATATAGTTCTTGCAATGGGAGAAGTGCTTGGCTTTGGGTTCAATCTTGTGGTGTCCTTTCCCAGTGACAGTAGGGGCAGCAAGGAACGTATTGTATTGTTGCCATCGAGGATAAAAAGATGGGGTTTATATCATATTGCTTGAGTTTATCCCTCTACATCATGTCATCTTGCCTAAGGCGTTACTCTGTTCTTATGAACTCAATACACTAGATGCATGCTGGATAGCGGTCGATGTGTGGAGTAATAGTAGTAGATGCAGAATCGTTTCGGTCTACTTGTCTCGAACGTGATGCCTATATATAATGATCATGCCTACATAGTCTCATAATTGTTCGCTTTTCTATCAATTGCTCGACAGTAATTTGTTTACCCGCTGTAGAATATCACTATCATGAGAGAAGCCACTAGAGAACACTATGGCCCCCGGGTCTATTCTCAACATATCAATCTACACCTACTTTACTTTTTCTGTTTTTACTTTCTGTTCTTATAACCAAAAATACCAAAAATATCAAACTATCATCTCTATCAGATCTCACTTTCGTAAGTGACTGTAAAGGGATTGACAACCCCTTATTGTGTTGGCTGCGAAGTTCTTATTTGTTTGTGCAGGTGCGAGGGACTCGCGCGTGGTCTCCTACTGGATTGATACCTTGGTTCTCAAAAACTGAGGGAAATACTTACGCTACTGTGCTGCATCTCCCTTTCCTCTTCGAGGGAATACAACGCAAGCTCGAGAAGTAGCAAGAAGAATTTCTAGCGCCGTTGCCGGGAAGGCTTACGCAAAAGTCATATACCAAGTACCTATCACAAACCCTTATCCTTCGCATTACATTTATTTGCCTCTTGTTTTCCTCTCCCCCACTTCACCCTTGCCGTTTTATTTTCCCTTGTTCTGCCTTGTGTTTATCATTCGCTTGCCTCTTGTTTACTTGTGTGTTGCTTGCTTGCTTGCCCTCATGTCTGAGATGGGGGAAGATTTTATCGAGAAGGGTAGTAATGTCGAGGGCAACGTCTATGTTGACCCCCGGATGAAACTACCACTTTACATATTAAGAAGTTTCGGGTTGGTAGTGGTAAATGGTAATATCATTGGAAAAGGAGTTCTTCAGGACTTCTTTACTTGTGCCGGTGCTTTGCCCACTATGGGTGGCTCTATTCTTCACAGAACTAGTAGCCTTGCAGATGTTGTATCTATGCTTATAGTTGAAATTGAAAGGCAATTTATCCATATGCATCCCTGTATTCAGAGAATCTTTTTTGGAGTTTTCCAATATTGAGCATTCTTCTGTTAAGCGTGCAGCTACTATCTTTTTGGCTCATGAATTTAGATTTATCATGAAAGAGGCCAAAGAAATCTTTGCTCATTACGGAGTAGATGCTGGCCGACCTCCCATAGAGGCTATCTTATTTAATCAAGACATAATGCGGTTGCGATCTCCTGATCATGTTGCTTTTAATGAAAACCTTAGAAAAAAGGTTCCTACCGATGTCTTGGTTGATAGAATTTCTGAGTTGAATGATGATTTTTCTATTCAAAATAAGGGGTTAGGCCTCTCCCTTGAGCGAAGGCTTATGACCTTCTGCCAAAAGAACGCCTATAATGATGAATTGGTTGTTCACTACAAAGGGCCAATAGAGGAACCTATTCCTCCTGAGATTGATATGGGGGACTTTTGTCCCATTAAATTTATCCCTTTCGATTACTTTTTCTTGCCACAAAGGAAACTTCCTGCTGAACGTAGGGAATATGAGATGAGTTTTCGCGATATATCGTATCATTATGGCATTCCCTAGATCTATCCATGTATCGTGCCTAGCTAGGGGCGTAAAACTATAGCGCTTGTTGGGAGGCAACCCAATTTTATATTTTTTGTTTTTGCTTCTGTTTAGGAATAAATATTGCATCTAGCTTCTGTTTAGATGTGGTTTTGTGTTTTTTTAGTGTTTGTGCCAAGTGTAACCTTTGGGAAGACTTGTGTGAAGTTTATGTGATCTTGCTGTGAAAAACAGAATCGTTAGCGCTCGCTAGAATGGTCATCGGATTTTACTGGAGCGTGCTATTTAGTTGATTCTTTTTTCAGATGATTAATAGACAAATTCCTCATGTTTACATATTTAGTTTGAAGTTTTTGGAGTTACAGAAGTATGCGAAACCTGCAGATTACTACAGACTGTTCTGTTTTTTACAGATTCTGTTTTTGTGTGTTGTTTGCTTATTTCAATGCATCTATGAGTAATATTGGGAAGTATGGACCATAGAGAAGTTGGAATACAGTAGGTTTAACACCAATAGAAACAAAGAATGAATTCATTGCAGTACCTTTGAGTAGTTGTTTGCTTTCTTATACTAACGGAGCTCATGAGATTTTTGTCTAAGTTTTGTGTTGTGAAGTTTTCAAGTTCTGAGTATTGCTTTGATGGACTATGAAACAAAGAGTAGCAAGGGCCTAAGCTTGGGGATGCCCGAGGCACCCCAAGTAAAATTGAAGGACAACCAAAAGCCTAAGCTTGGGGATGCCTCGGGAAGGCATCCCCTCTTTTGTCTTCATCCATCGGTAACTATACTCGGAGCTATATTTTTATTCACCACATGATATGTGTTTTACTTGGAGCATCTTGTATAATTTGAGTCTTTGCTTGTTATTTTGCCACAATTATCCTTGTTGGACACACCTATTTGAGAGAGTTAAATATGGCCTAGGAATTGTTAGAACACTCTATGTGCTTCACTTATTTCATTTGAGTTGAATAGTTTTTCCTCTATTGCTTCACTTATATCTTTTAGAGCACGGTGGTGATAATAATTTGAAGAAATTTTTGAACTCTCATGCTTCACTTATATCCTTTTGAGAGTCTATTAAAACAACATGGTAATGTGCTTAGGCTATAAAACTAGTCTTCACTTGATAGACATCCAATATCAATGTAGTAAAAACTTTCACACTAAGTGCATTGAATATGATGAGAAGTTATATACTTGATAACTGTTTTGAGATATGAGGATAGTGATATTAGAGTCATTCTAGTGGAGTTATTATGAAATTGAGAAATGCTTGTGTTAAGGTTAGTGATTCCCGTAGCATGCACGTATGGTGAACCGCTATGTGACGAAGTTAGAGCATGAGGTATTTGTAAAGTTTCAACCTTTGTGTGGAGGTCGGGGGCGCGCGATGGTTAACTCCTACCAACCTCCCCCCTAGGAGCATGCGTTGATTGCTTTGTTTTGATGACTCGTAAATTTTTGCAATAAGTATATGAGTTCTTATGACTAATGTTGAGTCCATGGATTATACGCACTCTCACCCTTCCACCATTGCTAGCCTCTCTTGCATCGCGCAACTTTCGCCGGTACCATACACCACTATATATCCTTCCTCAAAACAGCCACCATATATATTCCTCAAAACAGCCACCATACCTACTTATCATGGCATTTCCATAGCCATTCCGAGATATATTGCCATGCAACTTTCCACCGTTCCGTTCATATGACCCGCATCATATTGTCATATTGCCATGCATGATCATGTAGTTGACATCGTATTTGTGGCTAGGCCACCATGCATAATTTTTCATCCATGTCACTCTTGATTCATTGCACATACCGGTACATCGCCGGAGGCATTCATATAGGTCATACTTTGTTCTAGTATTGAGTTGTAATTCAATGAAAGTGTGATGATCATCATTATTAGAGCATTGTCCCATGGGAGGAAAGGCTAAATCAAGAAAGCCCCTCCAAGAAAAGAAAAAAGAAAAAAAAACCCAAAGAAAAAAGTCCCAAAAAAAGGAAAAGAAAAGAAAAAGGGACAATTGCTACTATCTTTTTCCACACTTGTTCTTCAAGTAGCACCATGTTCTTCATGATAGAGAGTCTCATGTTTGGTCACTTTCATATACTAGTGGGAATTTTCATTATAGAACTTGGCTTGTATATTCCAACGATGGGCTTCCTCAAATGCCCTAGGTCTTCATGAGCAAGCAAGTTGGATGCACACCCACTAGTTTCTTTTGTTGAGATTTCATACATTTTTAGCTCTAATGCATCCGTTGCATGGCAATCCCTACTCACTCACATTGATATCTATTGATGGGCATCTCCATAGCCTGTTGATACGCCTAGTTGATGTGAGACTAACTCCCTCCTTTTTGTCTTCTCCACAACCACCTCTCTATTCCACCCATACTGCTATGTCCATGGCTCACACTCATGTATTGCGTGAAAGTTGAAAGGTTTGAAAGAATAGAGTATGAAAAAAAGTGCTTGGCTGAAATCGGGGTTGTGCATGATATGAATATTTTGTGTGATAACGAGGGAGCATAGCCAAAACTATATGATTTTGTAGGGATAACTTTCTTTAGCCATAGTATTTTGAGAAGACATGATTACTTTGTTAGTATGCTTGAAGTATTATTATTCCTTATGTCAATATAGACTTTTGTCTTGAATCTTTCAGATCTGAACATCCATGCAACAATTAAGAGAATTACATTGAAAAACTATGTTGGTTAGCATTCCACATCAAAAATTCTGTTTTTATCATTTACCTACTCGAGGACGAGCAGGAATTAAGCTTGGGGATGCTTGATACATCTCCAATGTATCTATAATTTTTTATTGTTCCATGCTATTATTTATGATATTTTGGATGTTTATGGGCTTTGTCATACACTTTTATATTATTTTTTGGACTAACCTACTAACCCAAAGGCCTAGCCCAGATTGCTGTTTTTTTGCCTATTTCAGGGTTTTGCAGAAAAGGGATATCAAACGGAGTCCAAACGGAATGAAACCTTCGGGAGAGATATTTTTGGAGAAAATCACGCACGGGAGACTTGAGAACCACGGAGTAGGGCATACGTGGTGCCCGCGAGGGTCCCACGTTTGGCCCCCCTGCCTCGTGGATCCCACGTTTGGCCCCCGGTGCCCTCCTTCCTCCTATATATGCCTACGTACCCCGAAACCAACAAAAAAATAGAGAAAACCCTAGTTCCACCGCCGTAACCTTCTGGTCCCGTGAGATGCCATCTTGGGGCCTGTTCCGGAGCTCCGCCGGAGGGGGGATCTACCACGGAGTGCTTCTACATCATCATCATCGCCTCGTCATGAGTTGTGAGTAGTTTACCACAGACCTTCGGGTCCATAGCTAGTATCTAGATGGCTTCTTCTCTCTCTTTGGATCTCAATACAAAGTTTTCCTTGGTCTTTGAGGAGATTTATTCGATGTAATCTCTTTTTGCGGTGTGTTTGTCGAGATCCGATGAATTGTGGGTTTATGATCAAGATTATCTATGAGAAATCTGTGGTTCTTCTCTGAACTCTTTATGTATGATTATAATATCCTTGCAAGTCTCTTCAAATTAGTGGTTTGGTTTGGCCTATTAGATCTATAGTTCTTGCAATTGGAGAAGTGATTGGCTTTGGGTTCAATCTTGCGGTGTTGTCACATCCCTAGCTAGCACTTGCATTAGGACCTGACTAGAGTGTGCATCATGTTTACTTTCAAAGAAACTTGAAATGGGATTAACAGAAACCCCAGCACCCCCTCCCCTAACAACTAGGGTTTGCTAAAATATTTTCCAATGTACCCAAAATGCCCTTCAAAATGTTCATCATTTCTGCCTTGGTCTTAAACCTCTGCCAAAAATGGTGCACAATTTTCTAGGACAATCTAGGGCTTTGGATTAAATCATATGGTATTTGAATTTGGGCATTTAAATACTTTTAAATATTTCAAATGCTCAAATAATCATGAACTATAATGTTTCCTACTGTTCATATTATATACAGTAGGTATGACAAGTGTCATGAGTTATAAAAATGTTTAGGCATTTTTATTAAATGAACAAAGTTGCAAAAGAAATAAAACAGAAAGAAAATAGGAAAAGAAAAATAGGAAGAGTACTTACCTGAGCCCACTTACCAGCTGGCCCAGCCGGCCCAGCCCACCAGGGGCACCACCGTCTTCTTCGTCGCGCCAGCGCACGAAGCAGCTCGGTGGCGAGCGCCGCCGATGCGCCGGCCACCTCCTGCCTGCCTGCCTGGCCCCTCGGCCTTCTGGATGGTCTAGAACGTCGCCATGGAGCCACCCCGACCATTTCCCCCTCTCTCCCGTGTCTCTCCCCTCCTCTCTTCCCTCCGCCGAGCTCCCCCGAGCGAGCTCGTCGCCGACGACCGCTGACACCGCGCCCTACGCAACCTCCTCACCTCCCAGAAGCACCACTAGCTCCGCCGCATCGCCCCGAAGCTCCCCATCGACGCACACGACGCCAGGAGCTCCGCAACGTCCTCCTCGCCGTCGTCTTCAACCTCCGGCACCGGAGATCGCCGCCGCCCGTACGCCGTCGTCCGACCGTCCCCGAGCTCACTTCGACGCCCTCTGCGACCGCTGTGAGCTCACGCTTCGAACCCCCCTCTCCACGGGCTCGTTTAGGCCTTGTAGCCGCTGCCCCCTTTGCTCACCGACGATCACCGCCGCCGGCCAACTCACCGCCGTGGCCATAGGCACCGTACCTCGCGGCCGAGCACGCCGTTAGCTTCAGTAGGCCACCAGCAAGCTAAAGCGAGCTTTAGCTCCTCCTCCCGTGCACTACAACACCATCCCGACCAACCCCGTGCGAGCACCGCCGCGGACGAGCTCGTCGCCGTCGACTCCGACGACCCCTCGTCCAACTAGTGGCACCGCTGGATGCGGTGCATCACCAGGAGCACACCGAGCCCATCCGTGCGGCAAATGGATGCCGGAATAGGGATTCCGACGAGTCACCGCCGTGCGAAATGGTCGCCGCCGGCCAAACTCCAGCGGGCTGACGTGGCTCGATGATTAGGAGTTAACAGTAATTAGTTTAGTCACCACAGTCACTGACAGTGGGCCCCCGCTGTTAGTCAAACCCAGTCAACCCTGGTTATGACCGGAATTAGCTCCTGAGACACTGACATGAGGGACCCACCAGTCAGGTTTGACTTGGACTGGTCCTGTTGACTGCCTGACGTCAGCATGATGTCATGCTAACGCAGTAAAGGTTTTTCTGGGATTTTTAGATTTAAAATAATTCAGGAAATTCCAGAAAATACCCAAAACTTCTAAAACTCATATAAAATCAACCATAGCTCAGATGGAAAAGATTTATATATGAAAAATGATCAAAAAAATCCAATCTATCTAATGGCACTAGTTTCATGCATGTTTGAACAAGTTAACTTGCTGTATATATCAAAAACATGATAATGCACTTATTTAAATAATAGTTTGAACTTCAATTTGAATCCTTGATTCAAATAGGTTCAAACCCTTCTGGTTTTAGTTGCATTAGCCAACACACATGCATCTTGCCATGTCATAAACATGCATCATATTGTTGCATTTGTTTGTTAATGATTGTATCGTCGGTATTTCCTGTGTTAGGTCCTGCTCCCGAGGATACTGCTGCGTATCCAGTTGAAGAGCAGTACCCGACAACTACCTTGTCAGGCAAGCAATCATTGATCATTCCGATACAAACCCAATCTTCTCGCTCCTGCTCTCTTTTACTGCATTAAGGCAACAGCGCATGAACTGCTACTTGCTGCGGTAGTTGAACCCTATTCCCTTGCATGACCTGTCATTGCCACAGTAAATAGTTGAAACCCACTAGCATGTGTAGGAGTTGATTGAGCCATGTAATGTGTGATCCACCATGCTATTGTTTATGTTGCCTGCTATGCTTAGAGTTGTGTCTGGTCTGATTCATCTGGGTGATGGATCAGAGTGAAACAATCTTGCGATAAAGGGAAGGAAGTGTGGAATACGCTTGGTAAAGGTATCGATGAAAGGCCATGTAGGAGTACGTGGTGGGTTGTTTCATTGGAACCGTACATAGGACCCGAGATCTGTATGTGTGGTTCAAGTTGCAGTTACTACCATGCATTGGGCCCGAAACCAATGGACCCTCTCGGCTTATTAATTACCCTTGATCTCTGTCCAGGAGTTGCAACTAGTTTCTGGTGTTTATAGCTTACTGGAGGTCGTGCACAACGCTGACCCTCGGGGTGGGTTGTGATGCGACAGGTACGTGGCACGGTGTACCGGTTGCCCGTTTGGTGACTCGGGAACCCTGTACACATCGTTTGGGGCCGTGAGCGACACCCCGGCCGGATCTCCCCACGGATGGAACCCAAATAGGCGATAAACCTGGACGAGAGACTTGTGTAGTTAGTCAGGTCGTGGCCGACACCCTCGCTGGGCTTCCGCTTGAAGGTTGCCGAGTACACGCCGAGTAAACGGCGATAAGTGGTGGAAGCGTGTGTGAAGAGGTACACCCCTGCAGGGTTATCAAACTATTCGAATAGCCGTTGTTTGCGGTACGAACTACTTGGTTACTCTTACAGTTCATAGACAAGTTGATGGATACTACTAAAAGCCTCAAGATAAGCGTGAGTGCCGTGGATGGCCCTTCCGTAGGATGACGGAAGAGGATCCTCGGTAGTGTATTGATGTGGTGATTAGAGGACTCGTGTTCGTAACAATATCTTGCAATCCGTTGAGAGTTGTAGTATAGGTTAGCCAAGGTCAAAGCTGGCATTCTGCTATAAACTCCACTACCCCCTTTGATAATGTTGCATGTATGATAGGTTCTGTGGTAAGACTTGCTGAGTACCTTTGTACTCATGTTTGCTTAATAACTGTTGCAGAGGAGAACCCTGCCCCTGCTGATGGGTTCTACATAGACGTTGACGTCGACGAGTAGCTTGACACCCAGACGGTGATCTGGAGCTTGTGAAGGGCCTTGTAGATAGTCAGGCTACACCAAGCCTGTTTTATTTTCTAAGTTGTCTGTACTCAGACATGTAGCTTCCGCTTGTGCTTGTATGACTGTATGACTTGAGTGTTGGGTCATGTGACCCCTACCTGTATGAATATGTTATGTATGGCTCTTGGAGCCTTTTAAATAAAGTACTTTGAGTCATAGAGTTCTGTTGTGATGCAATGTTGTATTTGCACATATTGAGCATATTGCGTGTATGATTGAAATGCTTGGTATGTGTGGGATCCGACACCTAGTTTTTTTTTCCTTTGGTAGCCTATCTTACAGGGAAATGCCTCCTAGTGATTCCAATGAGCCTTGGTAACTTGCTACTGCTCGGAACACGTAGGCTGGCCGGCATGTGTCCTTCTTCGTTCCTGTGTCTGTCCCTTAGGGGAAATGTCACGCGTTGTTCCTTTAAGTCCATGTAGCTTGCTACGACTTGGGTTCATACGTTGATGACCGACACGTTCGTTGTTGGGTCATGGATGCATGTCTCTGTAATTTAGTGCCACTTTTGGTTTATAACTAGCCATGTCGGCCCGGATTCTCTGTCATATGGATGCTAGCGACACTGTCATATACGTGTGCCAAAATGCGCAAACGGTCCCGGGCCAAGTAAGGTGGCACCCGTGGGGTTACCGTGCGTGAGGCCGCAAAGTGATATGACGTGTTACAGCTAGATCGGTGTGACTTAGGATCGGGGTCCTGACAGCGTTGGCATCAGAGCTGGACTGCCTGTAGGTTTCTCAAGCCAAACTGGTCGATGTTGAGTCTAGAAAAATTCTTAGTTATATGTAGGGGAATTGATTGTGGAAGGGAACGTAAGGCTCTTTTTACTCCTTTACCTTATGCCCTTCTGATCTGAGTCAGTCTATTCTTTCTACGGGGATTTAGGATTAGGCCTCTTATCCTTACTAGGTTCACGTGTTACTAATCCGTAGACTCTTAGGATTGTTGGTTTCAAGCCTCAGTTCAGTTTCTATCCTTTTGAGTATGATGATTATTGAACCGGAACCTTGATATGGAATTGTTGAGTGGCTATGCTATCATTTGTATGATGTCTCAAATCTTTGTTTGAGCATTTACAGTTGTTATGCTGCCCGATTTCTTCCAGAAACACTAATGCCTTTGCATTATTTCGTGTTTCAGATGTCTGGCCGCATCCCTCACCAAGTGGTTCGTTTGACTCGGTGCATTAATGTGCCCGGTCACACGGCCATGCTAGTCCGTGTGATGACTGAGACCGGTTATCGCTGGTATCCTGAATACACCGTGGAGGAACAGTATCGGGATTTCAATCAAAGTCAGTATTTCTGCACAGTCCGGATATACCCCTCATATCCCGGAGCAAATGATCCCATCCATTGGTCTTATGGACTCGGGATTACCATCGAGATGGCAGTGCTGGATGCCGCTTATTCGATGATGACCATTCTCCGTGCTAGGCATGCCCTGTTGCTGAACACTGAGTTCTGTTACATGCCAGCTTCACTCCCCGGAGAAGAAGGCTACTACACTGGTCTGTATACTGATGCTGCTCATGAAGAGCCACTGCTTCAGACTACTGTTCAGATGTTGGAGGATAGGGACCGTGAGGTCCGTGCCCTTCGAATGGAGCTGTATAACACCCGAGCCGCTCACTGGACTACTTTGACACGGCTTGCACCTGCTGTGCACGCCGGATATCTGGACATACGGGATTTGTATCCTGTGCGGACTCGTCTGCCTGATCGCATGGATTGGCGTGACGTTGGGGGTATTACACCTCCACATGGGCGTCGGTTACCACCAGCATCGGGACCGAGACCACACCCATGCCCTTATGGTCCACAGCCTTCGAGTGCTCGCGAGTTCCAAGATCCGTCTGTACCACTTCCAGGCTACGGTGGTAATCTCTACGAGGATTACTACGCGAATGTCTGAGCTAGTCCGTGGTAGTAGTAGTATTGTAGTAGTTGTATTTCCACAGTCCTGCGCGTCTTGTGGAATATGACTTAGTGTGTACTGAGTTCCGGAGGTGTAGTTAAATAATGTATAGGAGCTTGGAATGCCTCTGATGGGATGTATCGTCTTTCACCGCAGTTGTACTTTAGCCTTGGCTTGTACTAAACTTTGTATGGTGTGTATGACCACTGGTGTATATATAGCAGTTCCTATATTACCATGTCGTACGGATGAACATCTCTGCATTCTGTGTCATCCATTACATTCTACACTTCTATGTCAAATTTTTGCCATCCTTGTCTAAACCGTTGTTTTGTTTTCCTAGGATGGTCAACACTCGCAACACTCCTGCTGCTCAGGAGCAGGGTGAGGCTAGTGGGGCTAGAGATGGAAATCTGCCCCAGCCACCCTCTTTGGCGGAAGTTATGCTTGAAGCAGAACGGAACAAGAGAGAGACCAACCGTCTGCTGGAACGCATTGAGCAAAACACTGGGTTCCGTCAGAGGAATGACGTGGTGTCAATCCACGATTTTATCAAGATGTGTCCACCGAAGTTCCATCACTCCACTGAACCTCTGGATGCTGATGACTGGCTACGTAGTATCACCCACAAGCTACACTCTGCCCGTGTGGCCGAAGCTGACAAGGTTATCTACGCCGCCTACCATCTTGAGGGCCCTGTCAGTCTTTGGTGGGAAAACTTTGAAGCTATGCGTCCTGCTGGCCAAGTCACTACCTGGGCTGAGTTCAGTGAGGCATTCCGTGAACATCACATTCCGGAAGGTCTCATGGATCGCAAGCGGGAGGAATTCTGCAATTTCACCCAGGGCTGTTTAACTGTGGACGGCTATAGTCGTGAGTTTGGTATTCTGGCACGCTATGCACCTGAGGAAGTATCCATCGATGCCAAGAAACAGGCGAGGTTCCGCAAGGGACTCAGCCCTGAACTTCGTCGAGATCTACGTCTGCACGAGTGCACCTCCTTCCAGAAGTTGGTTAACAAGGCTATCAGTGCTGAGACAGGCCAGACCGACTTCGAGGCCACCCGCAAGCATACTCGAGACCTTGGTTCCTCATCCGGCTCTGGCTCTCACAAGCGCCGTGTGTGGGTACCTAACACTGCTCTGCCACCCAAGTATACACCGAGGCCATAATATGAGGCGCCTCGTCCAACTCAACAGTTTGCACCTGCTAAGACCTATGGAGGTCCACCCTCCAACTTTGCTCCACACACCACCACTGTGACATGTTTCAAGTGTGGAGAACTGGGACACTACATGCGTGATTGTCCCCAGAATCAGCCAGGAAAACCCGTTGGCCGTGGTAAGCCAACCGGCAAGGTGAACTATGTCAAGCCAATCCCCACTGCACTTGGTCATGTCAACTATGTTTCTGCCGAAGAAGCTTATGAGGATCCTAACGTCGTCCTTGGTACGCTTCTCGTAAACTGCCATCCGGCATCTGTTCTTTTCAATACTAGAGCATCCCATTCGTTCATATCTGAGAGCTATGCTCGATTGCACAACATGACTTTTTGTGACATGCCTACTTCCATGGTTATTCAAACTCCTGGTTCAAAGTGGCAAACCTCTAGGGTAAGCCATGGAAATGAAATCCTTGTCGATAGACTTGTTTTCCTTGCATCTTTAATCGCTCTCAAGTCCTCGGACATAAATATCATTTTGGGTATGGATTGGATGACAACCCATTACGCCAAAATTGATTGCTTTACTAGGACCGTTCAACTTACACATCCATCCGGCAAGATAGTCAATGTCTTGACTCGAATGGCTGAACGTCAGCTCTACTCTCTTAATGCCAGCCCTCTACCAAAACTCGAAGATATCCCGGTAGTCTGTGACTTTCCGGATGTTTTTCCAGAAGAACTGCCAGGAGTTCCACCTGACAGAGATGTCGAGTTCGTGATAGATCTTATTCCTGGAACTGTCCCAATCTCTAGGAGACCTTATAAGATGGCACCACTAGAATTAGCTGAGCTAAAGAAACAACTCGATGAGTCCTTGCAAAAGGGTTTCACCCGCCCTAGTTCTTCCCCTTGGGCTTGCCCCGTCCTCTTCGTCAAGAAGAAGGATGGAACGGAGCGGATGGTTGTAGATTACCGACCTGTCAATCTGGTCACCATAAAGAATAAGTATCCGCTCCCCAGGATCAACGACCTGTATGATCAGCTCGCTGGATCCTCGGTCTTCTCTAAGATGGATTTGAGGTTGGGCTACCATCAAATCAAAATCAAGAACGGGGACATTCCTAAAACGGCTTTCGTTACTCGTTATGGCCAATATGAGTACACCGTCATGTCCTTCGGATTAACCAATGCCCCAGCTACCTTTTCTCGGTTAATGAATTCTATATTCATGGAGTATTTGGATAAATTCGTCGTGGTATACCTCGATGATATACTCATTTTATCCAAGAACAAGGAAGATCATGCCGAGCATTTAAGGCTGGTATTGATGAAACTTCGAGAGCACCGTCTTTATGCCAAATTCTCTAAATGTGAATTTTGGTTGCCAGAAGTAACCTATCTAGGTCATGTGATCTCTGGCAAGGGTATTGCTGTCAATCCCGAGCGAGTTCAAGCCGTCCCTGATTGGACTCCCCCTGAATCGGTCAAGAAAGTTAGGAGTTTTCTTGGCTTAGCGAGCTATTGCCGACGTTTCGTTGAGAACTTCTCCAAGGTTGCTAAACCTCTAACCGAACTCCTCAAGAAAGATAAAAAGTTTGAGTGGACCCCACAGTGCGAGTCCAGTTTTCAGGAACTGAAAAGACGCCTGACATCTGCACCTGTACTGGTACCACCAGACTTTTCCAAGGATTTTATAATCTATTGCGACGCCTCGCGACAAGGACTAGGTTGCATTCTCATGCAAGATCGTCAAGTGATTGCATACGCATCCCGACAGTTGCGCCCACATGAGGATAATTATCCTACTCATGATCTAGAGCTTGTAGCTGTAGTCCATGCACTCAAAACGTGGCGACATTACCTTCTTGGTAATCGCTGTGAAATCTTCACTGATCACCAAAGTTTAAAGTATATCTTCACCCAACCGGATCTAAATCTCAGGCAAAGACGTTGGGTTGAGTTGCTCACCGACTACGACTTAGGAATCACTTACACTCCTGGAAAGGCCAATGTCATGGCTGATGCACTAAGTCGTAAGTCATATTGTAACAATTTAATGTTACAACAAAGTCAACCACTTCTCCACGAGGAATTTCGTAAGCTTAACCTTCACATTGTTCCTCGAGGATTCCTTTCCACCTTGGTGGCAAAACCTACCCTTATGGATCAAATTATAGTTGCCCAGCGGTATGATAAAGGCATATCTCGGATCAAGGAGAACATTGCTAGCGGAGTTGCTAGGAGCTTCTCTATGGATGATCGAGGTGTAGTGTACTTCAAGAACCGCTTGGTGGTGCCCAAGAAACCACAACTACGACAAATGATTCTTAAGGAGGCTCATGAATCTCCTCTCACGATTCATCCCGGTAGTACCAAAATGTATCAAGACCTACGTCAAAGATTCTGGTGGACTAGGATGAAGAGAAAAATTGCTCAATTCATTGCTAACTGCGATGTTTGTCGTCGAGTCAAAGCAGAGCATCAACGGCCTGCTGGCACCCTTCAACCTCTAGCTATTCCTGAATGGAAATGGGATAAAGTCGGTATGGACTTCATTACCGGGTTTCCCAGGTCCAGGAAAGGGAATAATGCTATCTTCGTCGTTATCGACCGCCTCTCTAAAGTAGCTCATTTCCTGCCTGTTCGGGAGAGTATTACCGCTAGCCAGCTAGCAGACTTATATATCTCTCGAATAGTATCACTTCATGGTGTACCGTTGGAGATTAACTCAGACCGTGGAAGTCTTTTCACTTCACGATTTTGGGAAAGTTTCCAGAATGCTATGGGAACTCATCTCTCTTTCAGTACTGCCTTCCATCCGCAATCAAGTGGTCAAGTGGAACGAGTCAATCAAATTCTGGAAGACATGCTTCGAGCCTCTGTCATTTCTTTCGGTATGGAATGGGAAAAGTGTCTTCCATTTGCCGAATTCGCTTATAACAATAGTTATCAAGCCAGCTTGGGTAAAGCTCCCTTCGAAGTTCTATATGGACGAAGGTGTCGAACACCTCTTAACTGGTCAGAGACCGGGGAAAGACAATTCTTTGGCCCGGATATGATCCAGGAAGCAGAGGAACAAGTTCGCATCGTTCGTGAGAGATTGAAAACAGCCCAGTCTCGCCAAAAGAGCCAATATGATAGTCATCATAAAGCTGTGACTTTTGAAGTCGGCGATAAGGCTTACCTTCGGGTTACTCCTCTTAAGGGAACCCATCGCTTCGGTATCAAAGGCAAATTGGCCCCTCGTTATATCGGTCCTTTTCGCATTCTTGCCAAACGAGGAGAAGTTGCCTACCAATTGGAACTACCTCCGCACCTCTCCAGAGTTCATGATGTTTTCCACGTTTCTCAACTCAGGCGTTGCTTCTCGGATCCTATCCGCGGAGTGGACCACGAAACGCTTGATCTCCAAGACAATCTCACATATCGAGAATACCCCGTTCGTATTCTTGATCAAACCGAGCGCACCACTCGACGCCACAATATCAAGTTTCTCAAGGTTCAATGGTCACATCATTCCGAGAGTGAAGCTACTTGGGAAAGGGAGGATCGTCTTCGACTTGAGTACCCCACCCTCTTTCCGGAGGAACCCGAATCTCGGGACGCGATTCTTTTAAATGGGGGTGAGTTGTCACATCCCTAGCTAGCACTTGCATTAGGACCTGACTAGAGTGTGCATCATGTTTACTTTCAAAGAAACTTGAAATGGGATTAACAGAAACCCCAGCACCCCCTCCCCTAACAACTAGGGTTTGCTAAAATATTTTCCAATGTACCCAAAATGCCCTTCAAAATGTTCATCATTTCTGCCTTGGTCTTAAACCTCTGCCAAAAATGGTGCACAATTTTCTAGGACAATCTAGGGCTTTGGATTAAATCATATGGTATTTGAATTTGGGCATTTAAATACTTTTAAATATTTCAAATGCTCAAATAATCATGAACTATAATGTTTCATACTGTTCATATTATATACAGTAGGTATGACAAGTGTCATGAGTTATAAAAATGTTTAGGCATTTTTATTAAATGAACAAAGTTGCAAAAGAAATAAAACAGAAAGAAAATAGGAAAAGAAAAATAGGAAGAGTACTTACCTGAGCCCACTTACCTGTTGGCCCAGCCAGCCCAGCCCACCAGGGGCACCACCGTCTTCATCGTCGCGCCAGCGCACGAAGCAGCTCGGTGGCGAGCGCCGCCGATGCGCCGGCCACCTCCTGCCTGCCTGGCTGGCCCCTCGGCCTTCTGGATGGTCTAGAACGTCGCCACGGAGCCACCCCGACCGTTTCCCCCTCTCTCCCGTGTCTCTCCCCTCCTCTCTTCCCTCCGCCGAGCTCCCCCGAGCGAGCTCGTCGCCGACGACCGCTGACACCGCGCCCTACGCCACCTCCTCGCCTCCCAGAAGCACCACTAGCTCCGCCGCATCGCCCCGAAGCTCCCCATCGACGCACACGACGCCAGGAGCTCCGCAACGTCCTCCTCACCGTCGTCTTCAACCTCCGGCACCGGAGATTGCCGCCGCCCGTACGCCGTCGTCCGACCGTCCCCAAGCTCACTTCGACGCCCTCTGCGACCGCTGTGAGCTCACGCTTCGAACCCCCCTCTCCACGGGCTCGTTTAGGCCTTGTAGCCGCCACCCCCTTTGCTCACCGACGATCACCACCGCCGGCCAACTCACCGCCATGGCCATAGGCACCGTACCTCGCGGCCGAGCACGCCGTTAGCTTCAGTAGGTCACCAGCAAGCTAAAGCGAGCTTTAGCTCCTCCTCCCGTGCACTACAACACCATCCCGACCAACCCCGTGCGAGCACCGCCGCGGACGAGCTCGTCGCCGTCGACTCCGGCGACCCCTCGTCCAACCAGTGGCACCGCTGGATGCGGTGCATCACCAGGAGCACACCGAGCCCATCCGCGCGGCAAATGGATGCCGGAATAGGGATTCCGACGAGTCACCGTCGTGCGAAATGGTCGCCGCCGGCCAAACTCCGGCGGGCTGACGTGGCTCGATGATTAGGAGTTAACAGTAATTAGTTTAGTCACCACAGTCACTGACAGTGGGCCCCCGCTGTTAGTCAAACCCAGTCAACCCTGGTTATGACCGGAATTAGCTCCTGAGACACTGACATGAGGGACCCACCAGTCAGGTTTGACTTGGACTGGTCCTGTTGACTGCCTGACGTCAGCATGATGTCATGCTGACGCAGTAAAGGTTTTTCTGGGATTTTTAGATTTAAAATAATTCAGGAAATTCCAGAAAATACCCAAAACTTCTAAAAATCATATAAAATCAACCATAGCTCAGATGGAAAAGATTTATATATGAAAAATGATCAGAAAAATCCAATCTCTCTAATGGCACTGGTTTCATGCATGTTTGAACAAGTTAACTTGCTGTATATATCAAAAACATGATAATGCACTTATTTAAATAATAGTTTGAACTTCAATTTGAATCCTTGATTCAAATAGGTTCAAACCCTTCTGGTTTTAGTTGCATTAGCCAACACACATGCATCTTGCCATGTCATAAACATGCATCATATTGTTGCATTTGTTTGTTAATGATTGTATCGTCGGTATTTCCTGGTCCTGCTCCCGAGGATACTGTTGCGTATCCAGTTGAAGAGCAGTACCCGACAACTACCTTGTCAGGCAAGCAATCATTGATCATTCCGATACAAACCCAATCTTCTCGCTCCTTCTCTCTTTTACTGCATTAAGGCAACATCACGTGAACTGCTACTTGCTGCGGTAGTTGAACCCTATTCCCTTGCGTGACCTGTCATTGCCACAGTAAATAGTTGAAACCCACTAGCATGTGTAGGAGTTGATTGAGCCATGTAATGTGTGATCCACCATGCTATTGTTTATGTTGCCTGCTATGCTTAGAGTTGTGTCTGGTCTGATTCATCTGGGTGATGGATCAGAGTGAAACAATCTTGCGATAAAGGGAAGGAAGTGTGGAATACGCTTGGTAAAGGTATCGATGAAAGGCCATGTAGGAGTACGTGGTGGGTTGTTTCATTGGAACCGTACATAGGACCCGAGATCTGTATGTGTGGTTCAAGTTGCAGTTACTACCATGCATTGGGCCCGAAACCAATGGACCCTCTCGGCTTATTAATTACCCTTGATCTCTGTCCAGGAGTTGCAACTAGTTTCTGGTGTTTATAGCTTACTGGAGGTCGTGCACAACGCTGACCCTCGGGGTGGGTTGTGATGCGACAGGTACGTGGCACGGTGTACCGGTTGCCCGTTTGGTGACTCGGGAACCCTGTACACATCGTTTGGGGCCGTGAGCGACACCCCGGCCGGATCTCCCCATGGATGGAACCCAAATAGGCGATAAACCTGGACGAGAGACTTGAGTAGTTAGTCAGGTCGTGGCCGACACCCTCGCTGGGCTTCCGCTTGAAGGTTGCCGAGTACACGCCGAGTAAATGGCGATAAGTGGTGGAAGCGTGTGTGAAGAGGTACACCCCTGCAGGGTTATCAAACTATTCGAATAGCCGTTGTTCGCGGTACGAACTACTTGGTTACTCTTACAGTTCATAGACAAGTTGATGGATACTACTAAAAGCCTCAAGATAAGCGTGAGTGCCGTGGATGGCCCTTCCGTAGGATGACGGAAGAGGATCCTCGGTAGTGTATTGATGTGGTGAGTAGAGGACGCGTGTTCGTAACAATATCTTGCAATCCGTTGAGAGTTGTAGTATAGGTTAGCCAAGGTCAAAGCTGGCATTCTGCTAAACTCCACTACCCCCTTTGATAATGTTGCATGTATAATAGGTTCTGTGGTAAGACTTGCTGAGTACCTTTGTACTCATGTTTGCTTAATAACTGTTGCAGAGGAGAACCCTGCCCCTGCTGATGGGTTCTACATAGACGTTGACGTCGACGAGTAGCTTGACACCCAGACGGTGATCTGGAGCTTGTGAAGGGCCATGTAGATAGTCAGGCTACACCAAGCCTGTTTTATTTTCTAAGTTGTCTGTACTCAGACATGTAGCTTCCGCTTGTGCTTGTATGACTGTATGACTTGAGTGTTAGGTCATGTGACCCCTACCTGTATGATTAAGTTATGTATGGCTCCTGGAGCCTTTTAAATAAAGTACTTTGAGTCATAGAGTTCTGTTGTGATGCAATGTTGTATTTGCACATATTGAGCATATTGCGTGTATGATTGAAATGCTTGGTATGTGTGGGATCCGACACCTAGTTGTTTTCCTTTGGTAGCCTATCTTACAGGGAAATGCCTCCTAGTGATTCCAATGAGCCTTGGTAGCTTGCTACTGCTCGGAACACGTAGGCTGGCCGGCATGTGTCCTTCTTCGTTCCTGTGTCTGTCCCTTAGGGGAAATGTCACGCGTTGTTCCTTTAAGTCCATGTAGCTTGCTACGACTTGGGTTCATACGTTGATTACCGACACGTTCGTTGCTGGGTCATGGATGCATGTCTCTGTAATTTAGTGCCACTTTTGGTTTATAACTAGCCATGTCGGCCCGGGTTCTCTGTCATATGGATGCTAGCGACACTGTCATATACGTGTGCCAAAATGCGCAAACGGTCCCGGGCCAGGTAAGGTGGCACCCGTGGGGTTACCGTGCGTGAGGCCGCAAAGTGATATGACGTGTTACAGCTAGATCGGTGTGACTTAGGATCGGGGTCCTGACAGGTGTCCTTTCCCAGTGATAGTAGGGGCAGCAAGGCACGTATTGTGTTGTTTCTATCGAGGATAAAAAGATGGGGTTTGTATCAGTAAGTTTGAGTTTATCCCTCTACATCATGTCATCTTGCTTAAGGTGTTACTCTGTTCTTATGAACTCAATACACTAGATGCATGCTGGATAGTGGTCGATGTGTGGAGTAATAGTAGTAGATGCAGAATCGTTTCGGTCTACTTGTTTCGAAAGTGATGCCTATATACAGTGATCATGCCTAGATAGTCTCATAATTATTCGCTTTTCTATCAATTGCTTGACAGTAATTTGTTTACCCGCCGTAGAATATTGTTATCATGAGAGAAGCCACTAGAGAACACTATGGCCCCGGGGTCTATTCTCAACATATCAATCTACAATCTACTTTACTTTTCCGCTTTTACTTTCTGTTCTTATAATAAAAAATACCAAAAATATCAAACTATCATCTCTATCAGATCTCACTTTCTTAAGTGACCGTAAAGGGATTGACAACCCCTTATCGCGTTGGCTGCGAAGTTCTTATTTATTTGTGCATGTGCGAGGGACTCGCGCGTGGTCTCCTACTGGATTGATACCTTGGTTCTCAAAAACTGAGGGAAATACTTACGCTACTGTGCTGCATCTCCCTTTCCTCTTCGAGGGAATACAACACAAGCTCGAGAAGTAGCAATCGTCGTCACACGATGATGGCCCCGGCGGCGTTCCGGCGCCACCGGGAGAGAGGGGAGAGAGCCCCCCTCCTTATTCTCCTTCCTTGACCTTCTCCCTAGATGGGAGAAGGGTTTCCCCTCTGGTCCATGGCCTCCATGGCGGCGGAGGGGCGAGAGCCCCTCCGAGATTGGATCTGTCTCTCTGTCTCTCTCTGTTTATGCGTTCCCAAATTCTGTCCCTTCACGGTTTCTTATATTTCTGGAGATCCGTAACTCCGATTGGGCTGATTTTTTGACACGATTTTTATCCGGATATTAGCTTTCTTGCGGTGAAAGAAGGGCATCAACCGCGTTCCGGAGTGGCCACGAGCGCCCAGGACGCGCTAGCCCCTGGTGGGCGCGCCCCCTGCCTCGTGACCCATTCGGGCATCGTCTCATGTTGGTTCCGCTTCCCAAAATTCACATATATTCCAAAACAATCTCCGTCCGTTTTTATTCCATTTGGACTCCGTTTGATATGGATACTCTGCGAAACAAAAAATATGCAATAAACAGGAACTGGCACTGGGCACTGGATCAATATGTTAGTCCCAAAAAATAGTATAAAAAGTTGCCAAAAGTATATGAAAGTTGTAGAAATTGGCATGGAACAATCAAAAATTATAGATACGACGGAAACGTATCAGCTACCACTGAAGAAGAATTTTTAGCAGTTGTATTTTCTTGTGACAAGTTTAGACCTTACATTGTTGATTCTAAAGTAACTGTTCACACTGATCATGCTGCTATTAAATATCTTATGGAAAATAAAGATGCTAAACCTAGACTTATTAGATGGGTTCTCCTATTACAAGAATTTGATTTGCATATTATTGATACAAAGGGAGCTGAGAACCTCATTGCAGACAACTTGTCTAGGTTAGAGAATGTTCTTGATGACCCACTACCTATTGATGATAGCTTTCCTGATGAACAATTGGCTATCATAAATGCTTCTCGTACTGCTCCATGGTATGCTGATTATGCTAATTACATTATTGCTAAATTTATACCACCTAGCTTCACATACCAGCAAAATAAAAAGTTTCTCTATGATTTAAGACATTACTCCCGGGATGACCCACACGTTTATAAAGAAGGGGTAGATGGTGTTATTAGACGTTGTGTACCTGAGCATGAACAAGAATAGATCCTACGCAAGTGTCACTCCGAGGCTTATGGAGGACACCATGCTGGAGATAGAACTGCACATAAGGTATTGCAATCTGGCTTTTATTGGCCTACACTCTTCAAGGATGCCCGTAAGTTTGTCTTGTCTTGTGATGAATGTCAAAGAATTGGAAATATTAGTAGACGTCAAGAAATGCCTATGAACTATTCACTTGTTATTGAACCATTTGATGTTTGGGGCTTTGATTATATGGGACTGTTTCCTTCCTCTAATGGGTATACACATATTTTAGTTGATGTTGATTATGTTACTAAGTGGGTAGAAGCTATTCCAACTAGTAGTGCTGATCATAACACCTCTATTAAGATGCTTAAAGAAGTTATTTTTCCAAGGTTTGTAGTCCCTAGATACTTAATGACTGGTGGTTCACATTTTATTCATGGTGCTTTTCGTAAAATGCTTGCTAAGTATCATGTCAATCATAGAATTGCATCCCCATACCACCCACAGTCCAGTGGTCAAGTAGAACTGAGTAATAGAGAGCTGAAATTGATTTTGCAAAAGAATGTTAATAGATCTAGAAAGAATTGGTCCAAGAAACTTGATGATGCATTATGGGCCTATAGAACTGCATATAAAAATCATATGGGTATGTCTCCGTATAAAATGGTTTATGGAAAAGCATGTCACTTACCTCTCGAACTAGAACATAAGGCATATTGGGCCATTAAAGAGCTCAATTATGATTTCAAACTTGCTGGTGAGAAGAGACTATTTGACATTAGCTCACTTGATGAGTGGAGAATCCAGGCCTATGAAAATGCCAAATTGTTTAAAGAAAAAGTTAAAAGATGGCATGACAAAAGGATGCAAAAACATGAGTTTAATGTAGGTGACTATGTTTTGCTATACAACTCTCGTTTAAGATTTTTTGCAAGAAAACTTCTCTCTAAGTGGGAAGGCCCTTACGTTATCGAGGAGGTCTATCGTTCCGGTGCCATAAAAATCAACAACTTCAATGCCACAAATCCAAAGGTGGTGAACGGTCAGAGAATCAAACATTATATCTCACGTAACCCCATAAATGTTGAAACTAATGTCATTGAAACCGTAACCCCGGAGGAATACATAAGGAACACTTTCCAGAACGTTTCAGACACCGAAAAGGAATAGGTATGTGGTACGGTAAGTAAACCGACTCCAAAACAGTTCTAATAGCAATTTTCTCCGTTTTGGAATATTTAAGAAAATAGGAAAATAAGAAGTAGTCCGAAAGGGACACGAGGCATCCACGAGAGTGGAGGGCGCGCCCCCTGCCTCGTGGACACCTCGTGTGCCCTCCGGACTCCGTTTTCTTGCATGATACTTATTTTAGTCGGTAAAAATTCATTATATAATCTCCCGAAGGTTTTTATCACCGTAACACGACAAAATCCTCTGCTTTTGTTTCGAGTTATTTCTGTCGCAGATTAGAACAAGATGTCTTCTCAAGAGTCAGTTGTAGAGAGTCGGGTGTCTCATCCAAAACCGGGACCAGGAGCAAACAGCGATGCTAACCACTTTGGGCCAGCAACGGAGGAAGAGATGGAGGCTGACTTGAAAAGGATAGATGCCATGGAGGAGGATCAAGAAGTTACTTCTCGTTTTCGAGCCGCATTCACGATGGGGAAACTACAGAGCTCTGCTATTCCAAACTCGGTCATCCCTCCCAATGTTAGATTTCTTTCTTATGAAAATATGAAAAAGAGTGTTTCTTGTTCTCCCGCGGCTATGTAGCATCCTTGGGTGAAAGGAGCTTTAGTCATCACAGGTAAGCTCCGTAAGGAAATAGTGGACCTGAAGCAGCAAGTAAATAAGCTCGAGGAGGAGAATCGTATCCTGAGGGGTATCATTGCCAAGAATATCACATCACCACCTCCGAAGAAAGAGACATAATCACATGGTTATGGGCACTCCCCTTGGCAACTGCCAAGCTTGGGGGAGGTGCCCCGGTATCGTATCACCATCTCACTTCTATATTTACCATTTTTCTTAGTTCGATCCTTTTGGTTATATCTTGATCTAGTAGAATGAAGTTTAGTATGATCTAGTTTTGAGATTTGCTTTTTGATCCTTCTATGTAATCGAGTCCGTGAGCTATATATAATAAATATTAGTTTTGAGTCAAGGGTTTGATTATCTTACTATGACCTTAAGGGAATAAAAGAAAGAATAAAAAGAAATAAAGAGATCATACTGATCCTATGGAAAGTAATGACTTCACATATAAAGAGTATGATGAATAAAAGTTGTTGATAGTTGACAAACATAGTTTTGGTCATCATTGAAATTAATAGAAAGTAATAAAGAAAGAGAGGTTCCCACATGTAAATATACTATCTTGGACATCTTTTATGATTGTCAACACTCATTAAAATATGACTTGCTAAAAGGTTGATGTTGGACAAGGAAGACAACATAATGGGTTATGTTTTCTTATATCCGAAATAAAGTATATTGTCATGGATCATCCAACATGTTGAGCTTGCCTTTCCCCCTCATGTTAGCCAAATCCTTTGCACCAAGTAGAGATACTACTTGTGCTTCCAAATATCCTTAAACCCAGTTTTTCCATGAGAATCCACCATATCTACCTATGGATTGAGTAAGATCCTTCAAGTAAGTTTTCATTGTTGCAAGCAAAAAAATTGCTCTCTAAATATGTATGATCTATTAGTGTGGAGAAAATAAGCATTATACGATCTTGTGATATGGAAGTAATAAAAGCGACGGGCTGCATAATAAAGGTCCCTATCACAAGTGGAAATATAAAGTGACGTTCTTTTGCATTAAGATTTTGTGCATCCAACCATAAAAGCACATGACAACCTCTGCTTCCCTCTACGAAGGGCCTATCTTTTGTTTTTTTTATACAAGAGTCATGGTGATCTTCACCTTTCCCTTTTACATTTTATCCTTTGGCAAGCACATTGTGTTGGAAAGATCCTGACATATATACCCAATTGGATGTAAGTTATCATAAACTATTCTTGTTGATGTTACCCTTGAGGTAAAAGGTTGCGAGGCAACACTATAAGCCTCTATCTTTCTCTGTGTCCGATTAAAACTCCATACCCATAAGTATTGCGTGAGTGTTAGCAATTGTGAAAGACTAAATGATAGTTTAGTATGTGGACTTGTTGAAAAGCTCTTATATTGACTCTTTCCGATGTTATGATAAATTGCAATTGCTTCAATGACCGAGATCATAGTTTGTCAGTTTTCAATGAGGTTTCTGATTCATACTTGACATCGTGAATAGATTGTTACTTTAGCATAAGAAATCATATGACAATATATATGTTGTTGTTATAAGAATGATCATGATGCCCTCATGTCCGTATTTTATTTTATCGACACCTCTATCTCTAAACGTGTGGACATATTTTTCGATGTCGGCTTCCGCTTGAGGACAGGCGAGGTCTAAGCTTGGGGGAGTTGATACGTCCATTTTGCATCATGCTTTTATATCGATATTTATTGCATTATGGGTTGTTACTACACATTATGTCATAATACTTATGCCTTTTCTCTCTTATTTTACAAGGTTTACATGAAGAGGGAAAATGCCGGCAGCTGGAATTCTGGGCTGGAAAAGGAGGAAATATTATAGACCTATTCTGCACAACTCAAAAAGTCCTGAAACTCCACGAAAGTCATTTTGGAATATATTAAAAATATTGGGCAAAGAAAGCACCAGAGGGGGCCACCCACCGTCCACGAGGGTGGGGGCGTGCCCCCTGCCTCGTGGGCCACCTGGCAGCCCCCCGATGCCCATCTTCTGGTATAAGGTGTCTTATGCCTTGGAAAAAATGAGGAGGAAGCTTTCGGGACAAAGCGCCGCCGTCTTGAGGCGGAACCAATCTAGGGCTCCCGCGAAGCTGTTTTGCTAGGGAAACATCCCTCCGGGAGGGGGGAAATCATCGTCATTGATCCTCTCATCGGGAGGGGGTCAATATCCATCAACATATTCACCAGCACCATCTCCTCTCAAACCCTAGTTCATCTCTTGTATCCAATCTTTGTCCCAAAACCTCAGATTGGTACATGTGGGTTGCTAGTAGTGTTGATTACTCCTTGTAGTTGATGCTAGTTGGTTTATTCGGTGGAAGATCATATGTTCAGATCCTTTATGAATATTAATACCCCTCTGATTATGAACATGAATATGATTTGTGAGCAGTTACGTTTGTTCCTGAGGACATGGGAGAAGTCTTGCTATAAGTAGTCATGTGAATTTGGTATTCGTTCGATATTTTGATGAGATGTATGTTGTCTTTCCTCTAGTGGTGTTATGTGAACGTCGACTACATGGCATTTCACAATTTTTTGGGCCTAGAGGAAGGCATTGGGAAGTAATAAGTAGATGATGGGTTGCTGATACGTCCAAAACGTATCTATAATTTCTGCTTGCTCCATGCCTCTTTTGTGTGATATTGCTATGATATTTATGCACTTCCATACACTTTCGATCATATTTGGACTAACCTATTAACTCAGTGCACCATAGTGCCAGTTCCTGTTTTCTGCTGTTTTTCTATTTCAGATTTCCCCCATATTAAAAGTGCTCCAAAAATTCCGGGAAAAATACAGGAAAAATCAGCGTACAGGAAGCTTCGAGAAAAACCAAAGTGGGGCCAGAGGGGATCCAGGGGTGTCCCAGGCGGCCACACGGCGCGGCCCCACCCCTGGCCGCGCCAGGGGGGCGCCTGGGGCCCCCTCTCCGCCTCTGGTGACCCCCCTTCGCATATATATTCCTCGGGTCCCGAAACCCTCGAGGACGGAACCCTTTTTCGTGATCTCGCCTCTGTTCTGCCGTCGCAACGCTTCCAAGATCAGGAGCATCGGGAGAACTCTTCCCGGCACACTGCCGGAGGGGAGAACCACCACCGGGAGCTTCTCCACCACCATGGACACTTCCCGGATGAGTCGTGAGTAGTCCCCCTTGGACCATGGGTCCATGACCAGTAGCTATGTGATGTTCTCCTCCCCTCTTTGTTCTTCATGGTTTAGACCTCGTGAGCTGCCCTACATGATCGAGGCACATATATAATCTTTATGTTGTTGCTCTGCTGAGTTTGCTGGGATCCGATGGATTATGAGATTATGTTCAGATTGTGTGTGAGTAATATATTTGATTCACCTCTTTTATATTTATGTTCCTAAGTAATTCTAGCATGTTCTCCGTTGCTGTTTATTGCTTTGGCCGAGTAGTAGGTAGTAACTCCAAGAGGGAGCGTTATGCTTGATTGTGGGTTCATGCCCCCTGATGACTAGCTTGAGTGACAGAAACATGAGTCTAGGGGATGTGTTGTTGCCACAGGGGAGAAAACAACGGTGCTTTTACTTGCGGGTGCAAGGATTGTTTACTTTATGCAAAGTTCTTTTAATGCAGTTGTCGGTTGCTTTGAGTTTACACTTTGGGTGGGACTCGCAACTTAATACCAGCGAGAAGTTCTGGATAGATATCTCAAGGTGGATGATTAGTAGTAGATGCAGATGGATTTCGGTCTACTTGCCTTGGCGTACCGCCCATGCTTTTGAGCCTCTACCTTTCCTTGCAGCATAGTTAGCATTGGTTTGCGCACATAATCCTGTCAATTGCCCAGCTGTAATTTGTTTACCTCGCTTAGCTGTTTTATCGTCTTTTGGGAGAGAGACATCACTAGTGAACATCATGGGACCCCGGTCCATATTACCACCATTGATCACACCTTATATTTACTTCCTGTGTCTATTTCCTAGTTGCAGTCATAGCTATCATTATTATCTCTTGTGTTTGATCCTTTGTAAACAACAAGGCCGGAGGGATTGACAACCTCTTTGTACTCGTTGGGAGCAAAGTTATTTGTATCTGTGTGCAGGTCCTGTCAACCGCTAAGTTTCTGGCGCCGTTGACACCTTCTTGTCGGCCCTCGGAGTCTCACGGGATTCGATCCTTGGTATCTTTGCCAAGGGAAACTTGCTGCTACGCTACATCTCAAACCTTCCACTTGGGGTCACCAACGAAGGGCGAGAAGCCATCAAGCAAAGTTTCTGGCGCCGTTGCCGGGGACTCCACTCTTCAAGATAGGGGAGTTGCACGCTATCTTTTATTTTTGATTTTTAGTCTTATTAGTTTACCTTCCAGTTTTTGCTTTAGTGTCCTTTATCAAAAAATCACAAAAATAGTTATCTTGCTTGCTGCTGCTATGGGTTCCACCGAGAACACCAAGTTGTGTGACTTCACTAGTCATAACAACAATGACTTTATCTGCACGCCTATTGCTACACCTGCCACTTCAGCACCTTCTTATGAGATTAAACCTGCTTTACTGAACCTAGTTATGAAAGATCAATTCTTCGGTGCTGGAGATGATGCTACTTTGCACTTAAATAATTTTGTTGAGCTCTGTGATATGCAAAAGTACAAAGAAGTAGATGGTGATATTGTTAAGCTTAAGCTTTTTCCTTTCTCCTTGAGAGGAGGAGCTAAAATCTGGTTTCAATCCTTGCCTAGGAATAGTATAGATTCTTGGGACAAGTGCAAGGATGCCTTCATTGGGAAGTACTATCCCCCTGCTAAAATTATCCAACTAAGGAGTAACATAATGAATTTTAAACAATTGGATAATGAACACGTTGCCCAAGCTTGGGAACGCATGAAATCTCTTGTCAAGAACTGCCCTACTCATGGTTTGACTACTTGGATGGTTATCCAAACTTTTTATGCAGGCTTGAACTTTACCTCGCGGAACTTGTTAGATTCGTCCGCGGGAGGAACCTTTATGTCAACTACACTTGGTGCTGCCACGAAGCTTCTCGATGAGATGATGACCAATTATTCCCAATGGCACACCGAACGCGCTCCAACAGGTAGGAAGGTAAACTCTGTCGAGGAGATTTCCTCCCTAAATGAAAAAGTTGACTTGATCATGTCTCTACTTTCCAAGCAATCTCCTATTGATCCTCATGATGTTCCTTTAAATTCTTTGATTGCTCAAGATCAAGTAGATGTGAACTTTATCTCTAGAAACAATTTCAATAACAATGCTTATAGGAGTAATTTTGGTAGCAACCCTAGTCCGTTCCCCTCTAATTCCTATGGGAACAACAATGCTTATCCTAGCACCAAGAACTCCACTTCTGAACTAGAGATTATGCTTAAAGACTTCATTACTACCCAAAAAGCCTTCAATAAGAGTGTAGAAGAAAAACTAGACAAACTAGATAATCTCTCTTCGAAGGTAGACAATTTAGCCCATGAGGTAGAGTTTCTTAAAAATAGAACTTCTCCTCTTGAGGAGAGGAAGACCACTCCTATGAATGCTATTCAAGTGCAAATTAATGAAAACATTAGGATGATGGCTAAACTTAAAGAGAGATGGGCTAGAGAAAAGGAGGAAGAAGATAGAATTAAGAGCCTTCCTACCCACCACATTGTTGCTACTATCCAAGTTGTTGAGGATATCCAAACTCTTAGCACCCAATGCACTCCTAGTCCCATTGGACCTATTAATGGTGATGCTATGACCTCAACTGTAGAAGAAACTCCTATGACCATAGAAGCTACCAAACAAGTGAGCCTAAAGGACACCACTACCACTTTACTTGATAGTAGTGACCTTGATTTTGATAATTGCACCCTTTCTGAAGTTATTGGTTTTCTTCACAAGATGTCTAGAGATCCCCACACTAGCACACTTAACCTTGCCTTCACGGAGCATATCACTAATGCTCTCATCAAAGCTAGGGAGGAGAAGCTTAGGGTAGAAGCCTCCATACCTAGAAAGCTAGAAGATGGCTGGGATCCTATGATTAAAATTAAGTTGAATAACTTCTCTTGCTATGCTTTATGTGATGTTGGAGCTAGTACCTCCGTTATGCCCAAAAGAATGTATGATATGCTTAAATTGAAACCTTTTGATCCTTGTTCTTTTGGTGTTCGTCTTGTTGATTCTTCCGTAAAGAAACCTTTGGGGAAGATCGACGATGTTCTTATCATTGTCAATGACAATTATGTTCCCGTTGATTTTACTATTATGGATATTGAATGTGAACCTTCATGTCCAATTATTTTGGGACGTCCTTTTCTTCGCACAGTTGGTGCTATCATTGACATGAAAGAGGGGAATATAAAATTCTATTTCCCTCTCAAGAAAGGGATGGAACACTTCCCTAGAAAGAAGATTAAGTTGCCTTTTAAGTCCGTTATACGGGCTAGCTATTCTCTTACTCTTGATAAAACTTGATCTTCTCTTTTTGCATCATGCCTAGCTTAAAGGCATAAAAGAAAGCGCTTTTGGGAGGCAGCCCACAACGAATTAGGTTTTATTTTGCTTTTGTTGTGTCTTGATGTTTGTTACTACAGTAGCATCATCATTGTATCTTTTCTTTTCAACTTTGTGCCAAGTTTAGCCTCCGATTGCAAGAAAGATCAAAAGTTGCGACGTGTAGTCCAGAAAACAGATTTTGTCCTTGGACAGAAAAATTCGAATAAAATCACTAGATCATCTTTTTTATCTGAATTTTTTTGACAGGGTGCTCTATACAATTGGCTTTAGGGCGTATGTTCTGAGTTTTTTGATTTGAGTTGCAGAAGTGCCCCGAAAAAATTATTTACTACCTGCTGGTCTGTTTTTCACAGATTATGTCCTGTTTTGCCTTTTCTTCGTTTTGCGAACCTTGAGCTTGTTTTTTATTTGTAAAAACCTTTTGGCAATCTTGAGAAACAGTAGCTCTTCAAGATTATCTTTATTTCCAGTAGGGAAAAGTTATTTTATTGTGGGTACTAACCTCGCTAATCAGATTATGATGAGTTATGTATGAAGGGAGTTTTCAAGTGTGCGAGGGAAGATGATAAAAGAAGATTCAGGAGGGTCAAACGCTCAAGCTTGGGGATGCCCCCATGCACCCCCAAGAAATATTCAAGAAGACTCAAGCGTCTAAGCTTGGGGATGCCCCCATGCATCCCCTTCTCCATCAACAATTATCAGTTCGTCTTTCGTTCCACTATAATTATCACTTCATGTGTTATGTGCTATGCTTGGAGCGTCTTGCTCTTAGTTTCCTTTTTTAGTTTTCTTTAGCTTTGCTTGCTGTTCATAACAAGTTAGAACCCAGCTTTCTTTGTGTGGGAGAGAAACACGCTCCACTTCAACCTAGAACACAACATAGGATTTTCATGCTTATCTTTGCTGTGTGTGTTCTTTGTCTTTTCTCAGCTACTGTCATGTTTAGCTCTTAGTTTTCATGCTTTTCTTTTTAAAGAGATTTTGTTTAGTTGGTTGCTGAACTCTCTTGAGTTTTCATGTTTATCTTGTTAAGAGAGTTTGCCTGTTGCACTGAGTTGTGTGTCTTAACTTAAAGTAGGTAATTGAGGTTGCTATTTAATTTTAGTAGTAACTTGCAATAGTTTTGAGGTATTGCCATGAGTAATGTCTGAACTTTTGGTGTCAAGAGCTTTAGCCTATTAGTGATAGATGTCGTATTTTGGGCAATCCGTGTTTATTTTCGAAAACCTACAAAATAGTTGAGAACTTTAGCTACTAAATGGATCACTAATCTTTGGAGGGATCGAATATTAGAGTACACTCACGTACCATGAGCCGAGGATGCGCAAGGATAACCAAACCCCCATACACTCCTCCTTGGGGTACTTGTCTCTTTGTGAACCTCCTAATTAGATTGAGAGTTACTGATAATAAGTGCATGAGTTCTTCGGACTAATGTGAGTATTCGAAAGTTGACACTTCCACCTAGCCATATTTTTCTAGCCTCTTCGGTACCGTGCATTGCCCTTTCTCACCTCAAGAGTTGGTGCATACTTCGCCGGTGCATCCAAACCCTTGGCATGATACGCTCTGTCATCATAAGCCTCATTATATCCTTCCTCAAAACAACCACCATACCTTCCTATCAAGGCATTTCCATAGCCTTTCCAAGATACATTGCCATGCAACATCCATCTTCTCATGACTTGATCTTCATGTCATACATGCTTTTTGCTTGATCGATGAGCCGCATGCTAGTTGGGCCTTGCCCTAATCATTGCTACATGACGCGCTAGTATCATTGCATATCCTGCTACACTGGCAGAGGCATACATTTGCATACATCATGATAGTTTCATTTTCTTTATGTTGAGTACTTTTGTAAAGTGTGAAAGATCTTCTATACTTCTTGTAATTTGTAGAGTGTTGCCCCTAAAGTGAGGAAAAGATCCCAAAGAGGACAAATCAAAAGATCCCAAAGAGGACAAATGAGAGATAAATAGAAAGAGCCATTGAGGCCACAAAAAAATAAAAAAAGAGAAAAAAAAGAGAAAAAAAATAAAAAGAGAGAAGGGGGCACACTACTATTCCTTTTGAGAGATCCACACTCGTACTCCATCTTATACCTTGTACTCCGTAGAGATTATCATTTATGCATATAGCTATGTGGGGACCTTCACACTATAGAACTTGGCTTGTATATTCCAATGATGAGCCTCCTCAAAAAAGCTCTAGGTCTTCTTGAGCAAGCAAGTTGGATGCACCCCCACTAGTTCCATTGGAGAGCTTACCTTAGATCATATGTGCATCAGTTGCATGGCAATCCCTACTCCTCACATCATATCTATCATTTGGCTTTCTCTCGCCGATGATTGTCCTCATTGATGTGAGCCTTTCACACTTTTTTTTTGTCTTCCCCCTCCATCATTTTTCTTTTTTTGCCATCCTAAGTGTCGACTTTCTTGCTTACGCTCATCCATTGCATGAGTGCTCAAAATATCGAAAGGGAGTGGATCATTTTGACTTGTACCTGGCTGTTGGTCTGGGGATGAGTCAAGATAAGATTCCAAAGAAGACCAAGTGTGAAACTTTAGTATATTAAGTTCCCAACAATACAAAAACTATGTTTTACTCTCTCGTATATCCCTATCCCCTTTCTTGCACGCAAACACCATTTGGAGACATTCGAGTCACGGACAGCGAGAGCTCTTGCACCTTTATGTTCTTATGTTGCTTGTTACAATGCTAATATAGACTCTTGCTTGTTATGACTTGAATTGAATTACATGCCTTGATTGCTTTACTTAAAAAGTTCTTATATGGTTGATAGCATGTCACCACAGAAATTATGCTTGTTATCATTTACCTACTCGAGGATGAGCAGGAATTAAGCTTGGGGATGTTGATACGTCCAAAACATATCTATAATTTCTGCTTGCTCCATGCCTCTTTTGTGTGATATTGCTATGATATTTATGCACTTCCATACACTTTTGATCATATTTGGACTAACCTATTAACTCAATGCACCACAGTGCCAGTTCCTGTTTTTTGCTGTTTTTCTGTTTCAGATTTCCCCCATATTAAAAGTGCTCCAAAAATTCCGGGAAAAATACAGGAAAAATCAGCGTACAGGAAGCTTAGAGAATAACCAAAGTGGGGCCAGAGGGGAGCCAGGGGTGGCCCAGGCGGCCACCCGGCGCGGCCCCACCCCTGGCCGCGCCAGGGGGGCGCCTGGGGCCCCCTCTCCGCCTCTAGTGACCCCCCTTCGCATATATATTCCTCGGGTCCCGAATCCCTCGAGGACGGAACCCTTTTTAGTGATCTCGCCTCTGTTCTGCCGCCGCAACGCTTCCAAGATCAGGAGCATCAGGAGAACTCTTCCCGGCACCCTGCCGGAGGGGAGAACCACCACCGGGAGCTTCTCCACCACCATGGACGCTTCCCGGATGAGTCATGAGTAGTCCCCCTTGGACCATGGGTCCATGACCAGTAGCTATGTGATGTTCTCCTCCCCTCTTTGTTCTTCATGGTTTAGACCTCGTGAGCTGCCCTACATGATCGAGGCACATATGTAATCTTTATGCTGTTGCTCTGCTGAGTTTGCTGGGATCCGATGGATTATGAGATTATGTTCAAATTGTGTGTGAGTAATATATTTGATTCACCTCTTTTATATTTATGTTCCTAAGTAATTCTAGCATGTTCTCCGTTGTTGTTTGTTGCTTTGGCCGAGTAGTAGGTAGTAACGCCAAGAGGGAGCGTTATGCTTGATTGTGGGTTCATGCCCCCTGATGACTAGCTTGAGTGACAGAAACATGAGTCTAGGGGATGTGTTGTTGCCACAAGGGAGAAAACAACGGTGCTTGTACTTGCGGGTACAAGGATTGTTTACTTTACGCAAAGTTCTTTTAATGCAGTTGTCTGTTGCTTTGAGTTTACACTTTGGGTGGGACTCGCAACTTAATACCAGCGAGATGTTCTGGATACATATCTCAAGGTGGATGATTAGTAGTAGATGCAGATGGATTTCGTTCTACTTGCCTTGGCGTACTGCCCATGCTTTTGAGCCTCTACCTTTCCTTGCAGCATAGTTAGCATTGGTTTGCGCACATAATCCTGTCAATTGCCCAGCTGTAATTTGTTTACCTCGCCTAGCTGTTTTATCGTCTTTTGGGAGAGAGACATCACTAGTGAACATCATGGGACCCCGGTCCATATTACCACCATTGATCACACCTTATATTTACTTCCTGTGTCTATTTCCTAGTTGCAGTCATAGCTATCATTATTATCTCTTGTGTTTGATCCTTTGTAAACAACAAGGCCGGAGGGATAGACAACCTCTCTGTACTCGTTGGGAGCAAAGTTATTTGTATCTGTGTGCAGGTCCTGTCAACCGCTAAGTTTCTGGCGCCGTTGACACCTTCTTGTCGACCCTCGGAGTCTCACAGGATTCGATCCTTGGTATCTTTGCCAAGGGAAACTTGATGCTACGCTACATCTCAAACCTTCCACTTGGGGTAACCAACGAGGGGCGAGAAGCCATCAGTTGCTAGAGTGACAGAAGTTTAAACCCTAGTTTATGCGTTGCTTCGTAAGGGGTTGATTTGTATCAGTATGTTTCATGCTATGGTTAGGTTTACCTTAATACTTCTTTTGTAGTTGCGGATGCTTGCAATAGAGGTTAATCATAAGTGGGATGCTTGTCCAATGAAGGGTAGTACCCAAGCACCAGTCCACCCACATATCAAATTATTAAAGTAACGAACGCGAATCATATGAGCGTGATGAAAACTAGCTTGACGATGACTCCCATGTGTCCTCGGGAGCACTTTCCTTTATATAAGAGTTTGTCCAGGCTTATGATACAAAAAGGATTGGGCCATCTTGCTGCACCTTATTCACTTTTATTACTTGTTACTCGTTACAAATTACCTTATCACAAAACTATCTGTTACCGATAATTTCAGTGCTTGCAGAGAATACCCTATACTTGTGGGTCATCAACTACCACCTTTTATTCCACTTATAGTGCTATATCCATGGCGCACGCTCGTGTATTACGTGAAGAGTTGAAAAATCTGAAGCGCGTTAAAAAGTATGAACCAATTGCTTGGGTGACACCAGGGTAGTACATGATTTATACTTTGTATTGAGAAGAGGGAGCATAACAAGACTATATGATTTTGTAGGGATGACTTTCTTTAGCCATGTTATTTTGAAGTTTCATGATTTTGCTTTTTAGTATGCTTGAAGTATTATTGTTTTTATGTCAATATTAAACTTATGTTTTGAATCATATGGGTCATTCATGCCACAATAAGAAAAATTACATTGTAAATATGCTAGGTAGCATTCCACTTCAAAAATTCTGTTTTTATCATGTACCTACTCGAGGACGAGCATGAATTAAGTTGGGGGATGCTTGATACATCTCCAATGTATCTATATTTTTTTATTATTTCATGTTATTATATTATCTACTTTGGATGTTTTATATGCATTAATATGCTATTTTATATTATTTTTGGGACTAACCTATTAACCTAGTGCCTATTGTCAGTTTCTGTTTTTTCCTTCTTTTTGTCTTTTACACAAAATCAATATCAAACGGAGTCCAAATGGAATAAAACTTTAAGGTGATTTTTCTTGGACCAGAAGACATCCGCAAAGCTTCGGGAAGAGGCCAAAAGACCCACGAGGAGGCCACAAGCCGCCAGGGCGCACCCTAGGAGGGCGCACCCCTAGGGCTTGTGGGCCCCTCATGGCTCTTCTGACCCTAACTCCAGCTCTATAAATACCCAGATATTCCCTCTAGAGGGCACACCAAAAATACTTTTCCACCACCACAAGCTTTTGTTCTCTTGAGATCCCATCTTGGGGCCTTTTCCGGTACTCCACCGGAGGGGGATTTGATCACGGGGGGGCATCTACATCAACCTTGTTGCCCTACCGATGATGTCTGAGTAGTTTACCAAAGACCTACTGGTCCATAGCTAGTAGCTAGATGGATTCTTCTCTCTCTTTGATCTTCAATACAATGTTTAGCTCGATGTTCTTGGAGATCTATGCTACTTCTCGAGCTTGCGTTGTATTCCCTCGAAGAGGAAAGGGAGATGCAGCATAGTAGCGTAAGTATTTCCCTCAGTTTGTGAGAATCAAGGTATCAATCCAGTAGGAGACCACGCGCGAGTCCCTCGTACCTACACAAACAAATAAGAACTTCGCAGCCAACGCGATAAGGGGTTGTCAATCCCTTTATGGTCACTTACGAAAGTGAGATCTGATAGAGATGATAGTTTATATTTTTGGTATTTTTTTATAAGAACAGGAAATAAAAGCGATAAAAGTACAGTAGATGTAGATTGATATGTTGAGAATGGACCCGGTGGCCATAGTGTTCTCTAGTGGCTTCTCTCATGATAGCGATATTCTACGGCGGGTAAACAAATTACTGTCGAGCAATTGATAGAAAAGCGAATAATTATGAGACTATCCAAGCATGATCATTGTATATAGGCATCACGTCCGAGACAAGTAGACCAAAACGATTCTGCATCTACTACTATTACTCCACACATCGACCGCTATCCAGCATGCATCTAGTGTATTGAGTTCATAAGAACAGAGTAACGCCTTAAGCAAGATGACATGATGTAGAGGGATAAAATCAAGCAATATGATATAAACCCCATCTTTTTATCCTCGATGGCAACAATACAATACGTGCCTTGCTGCCCCTACTGTCACTGGGAAAGGACACCGCAAGATTGAACCCAAAGCCAAGCACTTCTCCCATTGCAAGAACTATAGATCTAGTAGGCCAAACCAAACCAATAATTCGAAGAGACTTGCAAGGATATTATGAGCACACATATAAAGTTCAGAGAAGAACCAAATATTTCTCGTAAATAATCTTGATCATAAATTCACAATTCATCGGATCTCGACAAACACACCGCAAAAAGAGATTACATCGAATAGATCTCCTCGAAGACCGAGGAGAACTTTGTATTGAGATCCAAAGAGAGAGAAGAAGCCATCTAGATACTAGCTATGGACCCAAAGGTCTGTGGTAAACTACTCACAACTCATGGTGAGGGCGAGGATGATGATGATGAAGAACTCCGTGATTGATCCCCCTCCTGTGGAGCTCCGGAACAAGCTCCAAGATGGGATCTCATGGGAACAGAAGGTTACGGTGGTGGAATTAGGGTTTTCTCTCTGTTTCTGCGTTTAGGGGTACATAGACTTATATAGGAGGAAGGAGGACACCGGGGGGTGCTCGGGGGGCCCACGAGGCAGGGGGCGCGCCTTGGGAAGGGGGCGCGCCTCCCACCCTCGTGGACACCCCGAGGCTCCCCTGACGTGGTTCTCAAGTCCCATGTGCGTGATTTTATCCAAAAATATCTCTCGCGAAGGTTTCATTCCGTTTGGACTCCGTTTGATATTCTTTTTCTGCAAAACCCTGAAACGGGCAAAAAAACAGCAATCTGGACTGGGCCTTTGGGTTTGTAGGTTAGTCCCCAAAATGATATAAAAGTGAAAGATAAATCCCATTAAACATCCAAGACTTCATAAATAATAGCATGGAACAATCAAAAATTATAGATACGTTGGAGACATATCAATCTACTCGATGTAATATTCTTTTGCGGTGTGTTTGTTGAGATCCGATGAATTGTGGATTTATGATCATATTATCTATGAATATTATTTGAGTCTTCTCTGAACTCTTTTATGCATAATTAAGATAGATTTGTATTTCTCTCCAATCTATCGATTTGGTTTGGCCAACTAGATTGGTTTTCCTTGCAATGGGAGAGGTGCTTTGTGATGGGTTCAATATTGTGGTGTCCTCACCCAGTGACGGAAAGGCTAGCGAGGCACGTATTGTATTGTGGCCATTAAGGATAACAAGATGGGGTTTATATCATATTGCTTGAGTTTATCCCTCTACATCATGTCATCTTGCTTAAAGTGTTGCTCTATTCTTATGAACTTAATACACTAGAGGCGGGCAGGAGTTGGTCGATGTGTGGAGTAATAGTAGTTGATGCAGAATCGTTTCGATCTACTTGTCACAGACGTGATGCTTATATTCACGATCATTTCCTTAGATATCGTCATAACTTTGCGATTTTTTATCAATTGCTCAACAGTAATTTGTTCACCCACCGTATTGCTTTCTTCAAGAGAGAAGCCTCTAGGGAAACTTATGGCTCGGGGGTCTATTCCTTATCATACATTTTCATATCTATAAAACCAAAAATACATTGCTGCAATTTATTTGTGTTACTTGATTTTAACATTTATTTATATTTTAAATCTATCTCTATTACATTTCACTATTACTAGTGACCGTGAAGGGATTGATGACCCCTTTTCCGCGTTGTGTGCAAGTGTTGGTTAGTTTGTGCATGTGCGCTTATTGGGGACTTGCTTGTGCCTACAACTGGATTGATACATTGGTTCTTAACTGAGGGAAATACTTATCTCTATTGTGCTGCACCACCCTTTCATCTTCAAGGGAAAATCAACGCTCAAAAAGTAGCACGCATCGTCGTCTTTTCCGCCGCCGTCTCCGCCTACGTCATCCCTTGTCATCTTCTTCGCCGTTGTCGTCGTCTTTGTCTTCTCCGCCTACGTTTGTCCCTCGTTGTCGCCTACACCTCCACCGCAGACGCCCCCGTCATCTCCACCCCACACCGCCCCCTCGCTGTCTTCGCCGCCGGTGGTGAGTTCTAAGTATTGTGTACTTGTAGGGTAGAATTTTTAATGTAAGAACAATCTAGAATTTTTAGTGTGTAGTTGTATCGTAAGATTTTAGTGTAAGAGCAGTGTAGAATTTTTAGTGTAAGAGTAATATATAATTTTTAGTGTAAGAGTAGTGTAGAAATTTTAGTGTAAGAGTAGGGTGGAATTTTTGGTGCAAGATTATAGTATAACATTTTAGTGTAGTCATAGTAGTTGTAGTGTGAGATTTTAGTGTAAGAGTAGTGTAGAATTTTGTGTGTAAGGGTAGTGTATAATTTTTAGTGTAAGATTATAGTATATGATTTTAGTGTAGTTTTATTTTGTTTTTATGTAGTGTACTTGTAGTGAAAATATTTAGTGTAGTTGTAGTGTACGTTCAATTATATTATAGATTGTAGGTTTTGCCGGTACTCGTCAATATGTTCAATTTCTACTAAGTTGTTAGGTATATATATGCACCATCACAAATGGCTCTGAAGTTTTGTGGTGTGCGACAGAAGGACAATAAGTACTATGCGACTATTAGGAAGGACAATGTTGTCCACCGGCATGGCCACTCGGACACCTCGGAGTTAGCGATGTGCGCCTATGTAGGATCGAAAGTATGTCTAGAGGGGGGGTGATTAGACTACTTGTAAATATAAAAATTCTTCCTTTTGACAAAGAACAGTTTTTGGCAGATTCACAATTATGATCAAGTCAAGTATCACCCTACACATGCAATTCTAGAATATAGGCAGCGGAAAGTAAATTGCACATGTAGTAAAGAGAGGTGGAGAAGAGCAAACGCAATTTTGGAGACGCGGTGATTTTTCCCGTGGTTCCGATAGGTGGTGCTATCGTACATCCACGTTGATGGAGACTTCAACCCACGGAGGGTAACGGCTGCGCGAGTCCACGGAGGGCTCCACCCACGAAGGGTCCACGAAGAAGCAACCTTGTCTATTCCATCATGGCCTACGCCCACGGAGGGCTAGCCTTACTCGGGGTAGATCTTCACGAAGTAGGCGATCTCCTTGCCCTTACAAACTTCTTGGTTCAACTCCACATCTCGATGACGGAGGCTCCCAAGCGACACCTAACCAATCTAGGAGGCACCACCCTCCAAAAGGTAATAGATGTTGTAGATGATGATGAACTCCTTGCTCTTGTGCTTCAAATGATAATCTCCCCAACACTCAACTCTCCTCACTGATTTGGTTATGGTGGAAGAAAGGATTGAGTGGAAAGCAACTTGGGAAGGCTAGAGATCAAGCTTCATATGGTGGGAGTGGAGCAACTTGATCTCAACACAAGGGTAGGTAGTTCTCTTCTCAGAAATGTAAGGTAGGAGTGGTAGTTCTTTCTGATGGCTCTCTCCACGAATGAAGAGGGGGTGGAGGGGTATAAATAGCCTCCACACAAAATCCAACCGTTACACACATATTTGAGCAATCTCGGTGGGACCGAAGTGGACAACTCGGTGAGACCGAAAGTTCAAATAATGTGAACGTTGGGGTTTTCGGTGGGACCGAAAATACCATCTCGGTTAGTCCGATTTGAGCAAAGACAAGAGCATGCCAATTTCGGTGGGACCGACTTCATCATCTCGGTGACACCGATTTGATGACAAAAGGTTACAGAAGCTTGGCAGCCCATGTTTCGGTGAAACCGATTTCAAAATCGGAATATCCGATTTTTCTAGGGTTTGGCTTATGGCTGAGGTGGTTCATCTCGGTGTGACTGAGTTTGGATTATCGGCGGGACCGAGATTACTTATGAGTGTATTTGGCAGTGAAAGTTGCTGATAGTTTAGGAGATGTATCACTAAGCACTTGAGCAACCAGATCATCAACATAACCTCATCCCCTTTTAATAGTATTGGCTTTTCCTATGGACTCAATGTGATCTTGGATCACTAAACCAAAAATGGAGTCTTGAGCTTTTGCCAATGCTTGCCTTAGCATTTTGAGGGGTCCACTTCTTCAGTCATTGCCATACCCATATCACTGAACTTTTCTGAAATGATTCTCAAGTAACTATTAGTTCAATGATATATATGTTGTTATTAATTGCCAAAACCACCCGGGGATTAGTTGCACTTTCAGTCTCCCCCTTTTTGGTAATTGATGACAACATATAGATCAAAGCTTCGACAAAGGATATAATCAATGAATAATATCGTCGCTTTGAGAAGTATGTGATAAGCAAGAGCTCCCCCTAAATTTGTGCATTATTTAATATTTGCGTTTGAATGCAAATGCACAATCGATTAGGATCATGGGTCACTCTTCCATGTCACATACATCTTGGTGGAGCGCACAAAATGATAAGAATGAACAGCATGCACCCAATCACCAAGACATGAGTAAATAGTCATACAAGATAGGAATAGCATATGATAAGCATTAAGCACACATTAAAGCATAGTATGACCAAGCACTCATTAAGGTAGCATCAAACGTAGTATCAAGCACACTGAAAGTCTCGAAAACCAAAAGTATCTCAAAGAAACCGCAAAAGAACGAAAGAGCAAAAGCGCAAAGACAACAGCACTCTCTCTCTCGAAGCCCTATGATATATACAATTTCTCCCCCTTTGGCAACGAGTTACCAAAAAGTTCGAAAAAGCATAGAGCTAAACGTCACTGTGGGCTCTGCTGGCGGCTCCCGTCTGGGTTGATGTCGGAGTGGATATGACGGCATCGGCGAAGACTTCAGCTGAAGTCTGTGCTGGAGGAGTGGACACTGGAGCTGTGGGAGGTGCTGAAGTTGTAGTCCTGGTGTCAGTCACTGGAATAGCAGCTGATCGGGATCCTTTGGGAACCGGAGCAGTCTGTCGATGAGAATCCTGGACTAAGTCATCCTGCAACTCTGCCTTGTCCTGCTTTGCTTCCTCAATGTCTGCCTCAAGCTTGTTGACGGTCACTTGAATTTCAGTCAGCTTCACGTCCAGAGCGTGGATCTTCTCGTTAACAATCCTTTCTAAGCTCTCCTGAGACTGTTCAATGCTGGCCAGGCGTTTTCAATCCTTTGAGTAGCTTCAAGAATCTGCGCTCCGAAATTCTTTGGTTTAGCTGCTGCTGCTGCTGCTGCTTCTTTGTCAGCTTTGGCTTTCTTAGCAGCTTTGATCTTGGCTTGACCCTCAACAGATGTCGGATCCTCCTCGTCCATCACAACAACATTGTCTTCATGCTGTGGCTGCAGGGGTAAATGTTTTCTATCCAACAAGAATTTGCCCGTGCCAAACTTGGCATTGATAAGCATCTGAATCTGTGGGGCAAATCCACATGACCTTTTCTGGTGAGCTGCAGTCCTCTTAATGGTCTCTACCATTAAGTCCATCACCTTGAAAGGTGCTTTCTCATCAAGTATATGCAGCATGTTGATAGAATATCCTCTGATCATGCGATGATCTCCAGACTTGGGTATCAAGGTATGCCTCAAAATAGTATTAGTGGTAGGTAAGCCTGCCTGGAGATGGTAGACTGAGCCGAGCTTCCATACTTCCAAATCCGCTGCTGGGATCTCTTTGTACATGTTCTTCATGGAATCATGATTCTTCTTTGGAATCCCATAGACATCAATATCATCTTCTCGCTGCACTGGAGCATTCAGAATTTCTGCCCATTCTTCAACAGAAGAAGAATACCTTTGACCTTCAGTCATCCACGTGATCTTTCCATCAGGATAGAAGTGAGCTGTGGCATAGAATTGCATAATCATCTCATTGTTCCAACTGGTCAATTTCTGACCCACAAACTCTGCAACTCCACATGCAGTGAAACTTTCATGCACATGTGGAAAGAAATCTCTGTGCTCTTCGCTGTCAATGTACTCCCAGTCAACATATCTGGTGTCTGCGACTATTGGCTTCTTGTCCATCAGCACGGTCTCATAGAAGTCCTGCTGCTCTCTGGTGTGAAATCTGGGATCTACAGCAATTCTTCTCCTCACGGCATATGGGTCAGCTTGTCTCCATAGCCTGAGACCTCTATCTTTCCTTGCCTTCATATCCTCGGCTTGAGGATGAGCATCATTGTGAAGTGGCAGTTTTGGACGAAGTTTCAGCAACACTTGTCCTTCCTCATCAGACTCAGCTGGTGGCACATCATCCTTGTTCTTTTCAGACGCTGGAATGTTTCTGGTGGTCCTCTTGGGCTTGGCAGCAGGCTTTGCTGGAGCTGCCTTAGCTGGAGCAGATTTCTTGGGCTTTGATGAGGCTCCGGCCTTAATGGCATCACCCATGAGCTTCTGCTTCTGAGGTGGAGGCTGGGGTGCTTCCTCATCCTCATCCTCGACTGCTGCATCTGCATGAGAATCTGACACATGCACTACCCTCTTTCTCTTGGTGGTTTTCTTCACTTTGCTTGGAGCTGGCTCTCCCAAATTTAGCTTCTTAGCTACAGTTGACTGCTTGACTTTGCTCTTAGACTGCTGACCTTGTTGCTCTTTGGCAACAACCTTCCTCTTAGGCTTGGAGGTCACCTCTTCCTCAACAACGAAATCTAAATCCTCATCATCGGAATTCTTCTCCTTTCTGGCTCTGGTGGCTGCAGGAGGCATGCCACTTGGTGTACTCCTCTCACCATCATCAAATGGGCTACTAGGAGGACTAGTGTTTGCCTCTGGAATGTCTGCAATGGGTGTCTCTGACCTGTTCTGACTGTCACTGGCATCTGACATGGCTGACAACCTGTGAATAGATAAGGTATAGGCAGAGAAGAAGAGTTATCACAAACTGCAGAAGTTTTTTGCAAGAAAAATGAGTTCAAATTCTAGTTTTAAGTTTTCACAGAAGACATTTCGGTCAGACCGAGTTTAAGTTTCGGTGAATCCGAAGTATTAAACAGAAGCTTTACACACCACTTTCGGTTTGACCGAAGTGGGTTTCGGTCCTGCCGATAACACTAGGGTTTCACAAAAACTACATTTCGGTCACACTGATTTGCACAACTCGGTTGGACCGAAGGGTGCAGTGCAATGGCCAGAGGCCAAATCGGTCACACCGAAATTATAAAATCGGTTTTACCGAGATGTGTTCCGTGGAAACCTAACCCTAAAATTTTTACTCGAATCTAGTTCAAACGAACCAATCTGGTGTAAAGGAAGATTTCAATCGTGGGAAGATATTGGGCAAACCAAACATGCATTGAATCGGAGATGGGAGCACGAGTGGGATCAAAACTCACCCTAACTTGGTGGAGTTTCTCTACGGCGGCAACGGCGCGGAGGAGAAGACCGTTGACGGCGACGGAGACCTGCGGCGAGGGCGCACAAGCGACGACGGCGACGATCCTGAGATCAAGGCGACGGCAGCAAGGGATGTGGGGCGAAAACGTTTGAAGGAGGAATCAACGCGCGCGGCCCTTGGTATATATATCCCTTTGATGTCGGTGGGACCGAGTTGTAAAACTCGGTGGCACCGAGATGGATAACTGCTAGGCAGTTATGCACTTCGGTCACGCCAAAAATCACAACTCGGTTTCACCAAGATGAAACCTAGATCAGTCTAAATGCTTTTGGTTTGACCGAGTTTGAGTGAGTTGGTCTGACCGAAATCAATTAGAAGGTTTTGGAGATTAGCCCTAGATGGATCGGTGGCTCCGAGTGCACCTCACTCGGAGGGTCCGAAAATGACTTGTTCAAAGTTTGTGATTTAAGCATGAATAGAATTTGAGACAAGAAAGCATAGATAGCTAGGGGAGGTACTTAGGCATTCTTGTCCATCCATTTGGTCAGAAAAATCAAAACAACCAAAACAACAAATGGATGTCCTCGAATGGATAAAATCATGCATTCAACATGCTCACACAATAAGATAGCAAATGAAATATGTGTCAAACATGCACAACCAAAACTCTAGCTACTAACACACAATTTGTCGATGACTAGGTCATCTTTATATGAGTATTTTGACTTAGGAGCCAAATGAGAACATTTGATCATAGGTCATACTCATCGTTTAAGCACAAGTGGGGTTACCACTTTTACATAAAGCATTGATGTGTTCACATCATTAGAAGATGCTTTAGCTCAATTTTTAGAGCAAAGCTCCCCCTAGATGTGAGAACCCCTTTTAAAGGGTCAAACTAACCTTGGGTTGTCGTAGAAGACTTCATGTAGATGTTGAAGATGTGGATGCTCAATGTTGATGGAGATCATCAAGAGTTGGGAGCTATCCTTTGGATTCGGGCACTTTCAATACCTACATGGGTTAGTCCCACAAGGAACAAACAAGGATATCCATGGACATAGATTGAAGTTCACAATAGATGATGTCCATGAAAGCAATGATTACCTTGTCCCTTGACTTACCAACAAGAGGGTTTGTGACTCCATGAACTAGTGCACGATATGGAAGTTGATTGCACAAGTTTTTGCCAAAATGAATGTGAGTGAAGTATGTTGGCGGAGTCACCCTCAAGAACTTTCTAGTTCTTCTTCTTCGGGATCCACATCATCTTGATGGGAATCCTTGGGGTTGTAGTTGAGCTTGATGAAGTAGAACTTGACGTTTCCTTGGGAACCCACTTGACCATGGCTTGAGGTGCTTCAATGAATGCATCAATCTCCTCTTGAAGCTTGTCCTTGGCATTTAGCTGGTGGTCTTGTGGTTGAAGGTCATCTTGAGCTTGTTCCACATTGGAAGAAGTAGGATCATACTTCTCCTTTTGACAAACAAACTGTGGAGTAGGATATTGACCTTCTTCCCACTCGACACCTTCGGCGTTGAACTTTCGCTCAAAACCAATTCCTTGATTCTTCCGGTGCCTTCCTTGCTTGCGAACAATTTCCTCAAAGTTCTTGCTTCCGGCAAGACTCTTGTAGACACCTTTCTCTATGATCCCTTTCAATAAACTATTCTCTTGCTCAAGTGTAACTTGGCTTGAAACATTGTTAGTGGAATCAAGAGAACTACTAGAAGCAACAATATTGGATTTAGCATGGTTATTGTTACTGCTAGAGGAAGAATTTTTCTTATGCTTGTCATGCTTAGTCTTAATGGGTGGCAAGAAATTAGACAAGAGAAGTCGTTTGGCAAGATATGAAAAACTCTTCTTTCGAAGATCGTCATTGATCGCTTTTAGAAACTCATGTTCTTGCTCTAGAGTGAGCTTCTCGAAGCGTAGCTTCTCATGAGATCTTAGGAGCTCTCTATGATCTTCTTGAGTTGTTTCATGAGCTAACTCAAGAGTGTTTAGTTCTTTAGTTAGACGCTCAATCTCCTTCATAGCATTGTCATTCGACTCTTCTCGACTATAAAGACTACTAGCATTTTCATCGTTACTAGGCTCACTAGATTTATCATGCAAGAGCTCATCTTCACTAAGCAAGTCATCCTCATCACTATTGAAGTCAATGAATTCAGGGTGTGATACCTTGGGGCCTTTAGCCATGAAGCATCTTCCAATTCCCTCATTTGGTGAATCAAATAAGTCATAGGAGTTGGAGTTGGAGGATACGAGAGCAAGACCGGCAACACCTTCATCTTGACTGTAGTCGGAGTCGGAGTTATAGCTTCCATCGGATTGATTGTCGGAGTCGGAGCCGGAGACCCATTCACCTACATGAGCTTGATGTCTTCTTCTTGTGTAGCTCCTTGATGACTTGTCTTTCCTCTCCGAATCCTTGCTTCTCCGAGAGGGTCTTCGTTCATAACGATCATCTCTACTCCTTCTCTCTTTCCGAGGTGACTCATCTCTTGAACTTCTTCTTCTTGGAGATTCTTCTCTTCTCTTGTGGGGAGCCGTACACTCATTTGAGTAGTGTCCGGGTCTTCCACAATTGTAGCAGTTTCGATCACGACTAGAAGATCTCTTTTCATCATATGATCTAGACTTTGAGCTTCTCTCTTTGCCTCTATTCTTGTAGAATTTGTTGAAGTTCTTGACCATTAGGCTTATCTCTTCATTGGAAACTAACTTGTCACTTGAGGTTGTGGGAGCATCACTTGTAGCTTTGTAAGCACCACTTGACTTGTTGTGAAGCTCTTCCTTATCCTTAAGTGTCATCTCATGAGCAACAATTCTTCCAATGACTTCGGTTGGCTTGAGAGTCTTGTAGTTTGGCATCATTTGGATCAAAGTGCACACGGTGTCATACTTTCCATCCAAAGCTCTTAGAATCTTCTTGATGATGAATCGGTCGGTCATTTCTTCGCTTCCTAAGCCGGCAATCTCATTTGTGATGAGAGCAAGCCTAGAGTACATTTCAGCGACTCCTTCACCATCCTTCATCTTGAACTTGTCAAGTTGACCTTGAAGAATATCTAGCTTTGATTCCTTCACAGACTCGGTACCTTCGTGCATTTCAACCAAAGTATCCCAAATCTGTTTAGCATTCTCAAGACGGCTGATTTTGTTGAACTCCTCGGGACACAAGGCATTGAAGAGAATGTCACAAGCTTGAGCATTGTTTTGCAACATCCGCAATTCTTCAGGTGTAGCTTCGCGATCCGGAACTTTTCCTTCCTCGAAGAATTCACCTTGCATACCAACACAAATAATGCCCCATGCGGCTGGGTTATGACCAAGAATATGCATTTTCATTTTATGCTTCCAACTAGCAAAATTTGTACCATCAAAGTAAGGACCTCTACGAAAATTACCCTCACTAGACGCCATACTCTCCTAGGTTGTGAAACCAAGCTTATGGAGTCCAATGCAATGGAAACCAATACAATGGAGACCAAAGCTCTGATACCACTTGTAGGATCGAAAGTATGTCTAGAGGGGGGTGATTAGACTACTTGTAAATATAAAAATTCTGCCTTTTGACAAAGAACAGTTTTTGGCAGATTCACAATTATGATCAAGTCAAGTATCACCCTACACATGCAATTCTAGAGTATAGGCAGCGGAAAGTAAATTGCACATGTAGTAAAGAGAGGTGGAGAAGAGCAAACGCAATTTTGGAGACGCGGTGATTTTTCCCGTGGTTCCGATAGGTGGTGCTATCGTACATCCACGTTGATGGAGACTTCAACCCACGGAGGGTAACGGCTGCGCAAGTCCACGGAGGGCTCCACCCACGAAGGGTCCACGAAGAAGCAACCTTGTCTATTCCATCATGGCCTACGCCCACGGAGGGCTAGCCTTACTCGGGGTAGATCTTCACGAAGTAGGCGATCTCCTTGCCCTTACAAACTTCTTGGTTCAACTCCACATCTAGATGACGGAGGCTCCCAAGCGACACCTAACCAATCTAGGAGGCACCACCCTCCAAAAGGTAATAGATGTTGTAGATGATGATGAACTCCTTGCTCTTGTGCTTCAAATGATAATCTCCCCAACACTCAACTCTCCTCACTGATTTGGCTGTGGTGGAAGAAAGGATTGAGTGGAAAGCAACTTGGGAAGGCTAGAGATCAAGCTTCATATGGTGGGAGTGGAGCAACTTGATCTCAACACAAGGGTAGGTAGTTCTCTTCTCAGAAATGTAAGGTAGGAGTGGTAGTTCTTTCTTATGGCTCTCTCCACGAATGAAGAGGGGGTGGAGGGGTATAAATAGCCTCCACACAAAATCCAACCGTTACACACATATTTGAGCAATCTCGGTGGGACCGAAGTGGACAACTCGATGAGACCGAAAGTTCAAATAATGTGAACGTTGGGGTTTTCGGTGGGACCGAAAATACCATCTCGGTTAGTCCGATTTGAGCAAAGACAAGCGCATGCCAGTTTCGATGGGACCGACTTCATCATCTCGGTGACACCGATTTGATGACAGAAGGTTACAGAAGCTTGGCAGCCCATGTTTCGGTGAAACCGATTTCAAAATCGGAATATCCGATTTTTCTAGGGTTTGGCTTATGGCTGAGGTGGTTCATCTCGGTGTGACTGAGTTTGGATTATCGGCGGGACCGAGATTACTTATGAGTGTATTTGGCAGTGAAAGTTGCTGATAGTTTAGGAGATGTATCACTAAGCACTTGAGCAACCAGATCATCAACATAACCTCATCCCCTTTTAATAGTATTGGCTTTTCCTATGGACTCAATGTGATCTTGGATCACTAAACCAAAAATGGAGTCTTGAGCTTTTGCTAATGCTTGCCTTAGCATTTTGAGGGGTCCACTTCTTCAGTCATTGCCATACCCATATCACTGAACTTCTCTGAAATGATTCTCAAGTAACTATTAGTTCAATGATATATATGTTGTTATTAATTGCCAAAACCACCCGGGGATTAGTTGCACTTTCAGCCTACGATGCTAAGGCGGTTGAGTTCTATCAAGAATAGGTGATTCTGAACTTCCCTAGGTGTCGTGAGTACGCGAAATTCCTCGCGCTAGAGAGCATAAGGATATGAACTAGGGCTAAGGAGAAGGAGAACAACCATGCCGAGATGCAGTTCTTAGCGAGCTTGTGAGAGATAAGAAACTCAGTATGAGGCCACTAAGAGCATGATATGTCTCCAACGTATATACATTTTTTTTTATTGTTCTATGATATTATAGTATCAATATTGGATTTTTATATGAAATATTATATTATTTTTTGGGACTAACCTATTAACTTAGTCCCAAGTGTCAGTTATTGTTTTTTGCATTTTTTGGTTTTCCAGGAAATCAGTACCGAACGAAGTCCAAATGCCACAAAACTTTTTGACAATTTTTCTGGACATGAGAGACTCTAGAAGCTTTGGGAGGAGGCTAGAAGGCAAAGGAGTAGGCCAAAAGGCACTTGGGCGCGCCCAAGTACCTTGTGGGCCCCTCATTCCTCCGTTTGACCTAATTCCAACTCTATAAATTCTCAAAAATAGGAAACCAACAGAGAGCCACCCGAAATACTTTTTCCTCCACCGCAAGTTTATGTTCTTCCGTCAACCCATCTCGATGTCTTCTCCGGTACTTTGCCGGAGGGGGAATCAATCATGGAGAGCTTCTACATCAACCTTCCTTGATGGGTAACGTTGCATGAAAATTTTAAAAATCCTACTAAGACCCATGATCTAATCTAGGAGATGCAAAACAATAAGAGGGGAGTGTGTGTACATACCCTTATAGACCGAAAGAGTTAGCAACGTGACGCCGGTTGAGGTAGTCGTAATCTTCATGATCCAATCGCGATCCCATTCGATCTAGTGCCAAACGAACGGCACCTCCGAGATTAACACACGTATGGCTCAACGGCATGCTCTCCTTCTTGATCCAGCAAGCTAGGGAGAGGAGGTAGATGAGATCAGAACCGACACGACGGCATGGTGGTGGTGGCAGCAGCGGAACTGCAGCAGGGCTTCGCCAAGCGTCTGAGCAAGGTGGAGGAGGTGTAACAAGAGGGAGATGGGCAAGGGTGGAAGGGTTGCTGCCCCCAATGCCTCCCTAACTTTACATAGGCATGGAGGGGGCTCGTGGATTGCCCTCCAAGGCCCTAGGGTCGTTGTCCACAGGGGAAGGAAGGACATCCCTGTTGGAAATATGCCCTAGAGGCAATAATAAAATGGTTTTTATTATATTTCCTTGTTCATGATGATTGTCCATTGTTCACGCTATAATTGTATTATCCGGAAATCGTAATACATGTGTGAATACACAGACCACAACATGTCCCTAGTAAGCCTCTAGTTGACTAGCTCGTTGATCAATAGATGGTTACGGTTTCCTGACCATGGACATTGGATGTCATTGATAACGGGATCACATCATTAGGAGAATGATGTGATGGACAAGACCCAATCCTAAGCATAGCACAAGATCGTGTAGTTCGTATGCTAAAGCTTTTCCAATGTCAAGTATCCTTTCCTTAGACCATGAGATTGTGCAACTCCCGGATGTCGTAGGAATACTTTGGGTGTGCCAAACGTCACAACGTAACTGGGTGGCTATAAAGGTACGCTACGAGTATCCTCGAAAGCATATGTTGGGTTGGCACGAATCGAGACTAGGATTTGTCACTCCGTATGACGGAGAGGTATCTCTGGGCCCACTCGGTAAGACATCATCGTAATGAGCTCTATGTGACTAAGGAGTTGGTCACGTGATGATGTGTTACGGAACGAGTAAAGAGACTTGACGGTAACGAGATTGAACAAGGTATCGGTATACCTACGATCGAATCTCGCGCAAGTACTATACCGGTAGACAAAGGGAATCGTATACGGGATTGATTGAATCCTTGACATCGTGGTTCATCCGATGAGATCATCGTGGAACATTTGGTAGCTGATACGTACAAAACGTATCTATAATTTCTGCTTGCTCCATGCCTCTTTTGGGTGATATTGCTATGATATTTATACACTTCCATACACTTTTGATCATATTTGGACTAACCTATTAACTCAGTGCACCCCAGTGCCAGTTTCTGTTTTCGGCTGTTTTTGTATTTCAGGTTTTCACATTACGAGAACTGCCAGGAAAAATCTAGAAAAATTATATAAAAAATCAGCGTTCCAGAAACTACCGTGC
>LR738714.1:553208327-553223706 GCA_902687465.1 Secale cereale
CCCCCCTGGGCCGCGCCGGGGGGGCGCCTGGGCCCCCCGAGGCTCCTCCGATGCCCCCCTTTGGCATATATTTAAAGCGTGTCCCGAAACCCTCGAGGGAGGAACTCTTTTCGCGATCTCATCTCTGTTCCGCCGCCGCCGCCGCTTCCAAGATCGGGAGCACCAGGAGAACTCTTCCCGGCACCCTGCCGAAGGGGAGGATCACCACCGGGAGCCTCTCCACCACCATGGACGCCTCCCGGATGAGTTGTGAGTAGTCTCCCTTGGACCATGAGTCCATGACCAGTAGCTATGTGATGTTCTCCTCCCGTTCTTGTGCTTCACTAATTAGCCCTCGTGAGTTGCCCTACATGATCGAGGCACATATGTAATCCTTATGTTGTTGCTATGATGAGTTTGCTGGGATCCGATGGATTATGAGATTATGTTCAGATTGTGCTTGAGTAATATATTTGATCTACCTCTTTTATATTTATGTTCGTAAGTAATTCTTGCATGTTCTCCGTTGTTATTTATTGCTTTGGCCAAGTAATAGGTAGTGACTCCAAGAGGGAACGTTATGCTTGATTGTGGGTTCATGCCCCTCGATGACTAGCTTGAGTGACAGAAACATGAGTCTAGGGGATGTGCTGTTGCCACAAGGGGGAAAACAACGGTGCTTGTGCCCGCGGGTGCAAGGATTGTTTACTTTACGCAAAGTTCTTTTAATGCAGTTGTCTGTTGCATTGAGTTTACACTATGGGTGGGACTCGCAACTTAATACCAGCGAGATGTTCTGGATAGATATCTCAAGGTGGATGATTAGTAGTAAATATTGATGGATTTCGGTCTACTTACTTTGGCGTACCGCCCATGCTTTGAACCTCAACCTTTCTTGCAATGTAGTCAGCATTGGTTTGCGCACATGGTCCTGTCAATTGCCCAGCTGTAATTCGTTTACCTCACATAGATGTTTTATCGTCTTTTGGGAGAGAGACATCACTAGTGAACATCATGAGACTCCGGTCCATATTACCATCATTGATCACATCTGCTATTTACTTTTCGCTTTTATTTACTATTGCAATTATATCTATCACTACTATCACTTGCGTTTAATCATTTGTGAACTACAAGGCCGGAGGGATTGACAACCTCTCTGTACTCGTTGGGAGCAAAGTTATTTGTATCTGTGTGCAGGTCCACGTTGATTGCTAATATCTGGCGCCGTAGCAGTTGACACCTTCTTGTTGAACCTAGGAGTCTCTGGGGATTCGATCCTTGGTATCTTTGCCAAGGGAAAAACTTCCGCAACACTACATCTCACACCTTCCACTTGGGGTAACCAACGAGGGGCGAGAAGCCTAGCAAGAGTTTTTCTGGCGCCGTTGCCGGGGACTCCACTCTTCAAGATAGGGGAGTTGCATGCTATCTTTTACCTTTGCTTTTAGTCTTGTTAGTTTACCTTTCAGTTTTTGCTTTAGTATCTTTTATTGAAAATCACAAAAAATAGTTATCTTGCTTGCTTGCTATTATGGGTTCCACCAAAAACACTAGATGGGAGGAGTACACCCCTTCTTCCATTATGCCAATCACCACTGTCGGGATCTACAAAAGTAATAAACCTTGTGATTATGTTAGTCTTGACGGAGGGTTATGCCCATGGCATGGTCTTCCCGGAAAAGAGTATGAGCCTCAGTTTAAAATTGCTCCTAAGCTTCCCCAAACTTGGGAAGACGTTCAAACTCTTATAATAGAGAGCGATTCAAACAAAGAGGATGATACTACAATTCTGCCCAATAATGATAAAATTGATTTTGATAATTGTAGTATTTCAGAAGTTGTCACCTTTCTGCAAGGAATGGCCAAAGATCCCCACACTAGCACGCTTAATCTTGCCTTCACAGAGCATGTCACTAATGCTCTCATCAAAGCTAGGGAGGAGAAACTTAGAGTAGAAGCCTCCATACCTAGAAAGCTAGAAGATGGTTGGGATCCTATGATTAAAATTAAGATAAACAACTTTTCTTGCTATGCTTTATGTGATATTATAGCTAGTACCTCCATTATGCCCAAAAGACTATATGATATGCTTAAATTGAAACCTTATGATTCTTGTTCTTTTGGTGTTCGTCTCGTTGATTCTTCCATAAAGAAACCTTTGGGAAGGATCGACGATGTTCTTATCGTTGTCAATGATAATTATGTTCCCGTTGATTTTACTATTATGGATATTGAATGTGATCCTTCTTGTCCAATTATTTTGGGACGCCCCTTTTTACGCACCGTTGGTGCTATCATTGACATGAAAGAGGGGAATATAAAATTTCAGTTTCCTCTCAAGAAAGGGATGGAACACTTCCCTCGAAAGAAGATCAAGTTACCTTTTGAGTCCGTTGTACAGGCTAGCTATTATTTTACTCTTGATAAAACTTGATCTATATGCATTATGCCTAGCTTAAAGGCATAAAAGAAAGCGCTTTTGGGAGGCAGCCCATATGAATAAATTTATTTTGCTTTTGTTGTGTCTTGATGTTGTTACTACTGTAGCATCATCATTGTATCTTTGCTTTTCAATTTTGTGCCAAGTGTAGCCTCTGATTGCTAGAAAGTTCAAAAGTTGTGAGGTGCTGTCCAGGAAACAGATTATGTCCTTGGATAGAAAAATTCGTATAAAATCACCAGATCATCTTTTTGGTCTGAATTTTTTTGACAGCGTGCTCTATATAATTGTCTTTCGTGCATCTGTTCTGATTTTTTTTATTAGAGTTGCAGAAGTGCCCCGAACAAATCAATTACTACCTGCTATTCTGTTTTTCACAGATTCTGTCCTGTTTTGCTTTTCCTTCATTTTGCAAACCAAGAGCTTGCTTTTTCTTTGCAAAAATCTTTTGGAAATCTTGAGAAACAGTAGACCTTCAAGAATATCTTTATTTCCAGCAAGGTATAATTATTTTATTATGGGTACTAACCTCGCTAATCATATTATGATGAGTTATGTATGAAGGGAGTTTTCAAGTGTGCGAGGGAAGATGATAAAAAGATTCAGGAGTGTCAAGCGCTCAAGCTTGGGGATGCCCCCATGCACCCCCAAGAAATATTCAAGGAGACTCAAGCGTCTAAGCTTGGGGATGCCCCCGTGCATCCCGTCTCCATCAACATTATCAGTTCGTCTTTCGTTCCACTATATTTTAATCACTTCATGTGTTATGTGCTATGCTTGGAGCGTCTTGCTTTTAGTTTTCTTTAGTTTTTCATAACGAGTCGGAACTCAGCTTTCTTTATGTGGGAGAGAAACACGCTCCACTTCTACCTAGAACATAACATAGAATTTTCATGTCTATCCTTGCTGTGTGTGTTCTTTGTCTTTTAATAGCTACTATCATGTTCAGCTCTTAGCTTTCATGCTTATCTTTTCAAAGAGCTTTTGTTTAGTTGGTTGCTTGAACTTTCTTTAATTACCATGCTCACCTTATTAAGAGAGTTTGCTTCCGTTGCATTGGTTGATATGTCTATGATAAAGATGCTACGTGCATGATGGCGCTTAGTAGTTCATGTTTTCTTATGGTTAGTCTCAAATAGCTGGGGGGTTCCCAATGTGTTATTGGAGTACCAACATGATTTGTTTGCCTATGATGTGGTATGGGTTAGTAATAACTTCCTTCGAGAATTTATTTTGATTGACTTGGCGTATGCTCACACATATTTAAGACTGTAAAGAAAGTCTGTCAAGCATTGATGATCTTTTGTTTCTGAGTAGCGATATAACTACCATGCCTGATTCAATGTTGCTTTGTCGCTATGCATGATTATGACCGTCATTGCTCTCTTAGTTGGTCGCTCCCAGTGTTTTGCTAACCTTCGCCTGTACTAAGCGGACTGACTGCTTGTGCATCCACATCCTTTAATCCAGTTATGCCATATGAGTCCACCATACCTTCCTACATGGTATTTACCTGACATTCCTAACGGAGACTTGCATGTGCCATCTCGAAATTATTCAAAGAAAAAGCATTCTTATTTTATGCCTCTGTTGTAAGTTCATGAGCAAGTAGTGGTTAATTCATGACCTTTTTAAGTTGGACAAGCTTCACCCCGGGATTGCATGTATAATGTGCAAACCCATAATACGAGAAGGAACTCGCATTGAGTGCGCCCGGCTCAAAAAGATAATATAACAAACAAACCCTCCTTCACGCTTTGTTCATGAGAAATCAGAAAACTTTGGCAGTGATAAACAAAGGAGATTAAGAGCATGTGATCGTCCTCATTCGGGAGCCGTTCCTCGAAACTTGTCCATCTCGAAAAGTGATTGAGTTGTCTGCTAGCATTCGTTGACGAAACATGCATGATCTAAAATAAATTATTACCTCTGTTTTAAAGCCAAGAGCTCTGGTACATGTTTTGTCTTTGTTTCCGACTACGGGTTTTCAACCTTGCCAACAAAGGCCACGGTTCGAGAGTCTCCACCTTCTTTTAAAAGCACCAACTACTGAGAGCATGATTGTCATTCTGAGTGTAATGTGCATTGTCCCAAAGTAGCATTGTCTTTTGCATGATTGTGATATCGTTTATTCTGAAATCATTGTATCTAGTCATCACTTAAACCTTGGAGGTGCCCGTGCATTTATGTCTTGCTTCACTAAAGGGGGCAAGCTAGATATCACTTTATCATATTTGCACATCATGTTCATTGCAAATCTATTTGATGTTTCAGTATCATATTGTAAAACTTTCAGTCCTTTGTGATTTTCTCATGAGGCAACTTAATTACTATAGATTCATTGTCTCAGTAAGCTTTTGTCATATGACTATGAAAAAGTCCTATATGGTTAATAGCATGTCACCACAGAAATTATTCTTGTTATCATTTACCTACTCGAGGACGAGCAGGAATTAAGCTTGGGGATGTTGATACGTCCAGAACGTATCTATAATTTCTGCTTGCTCCATGCCTCTTTTAGGTGATATTGCTATGATATTTATACACTTCCATACACTTTTGATCATATTTGGACTAACCTATTAACTCAGTGCACCCCAGTGCCAGTTTCTGTTTTCGGCTGTTTTTGTATTTCAGGTTTTCACATTACGAGAACTGCCAGGAAAAATCCAGAAAAATTATATAAAAAATCAGCGTTCCAGAAACGACCGTGCGCCCGAAGGACAGCCGGGGGGGGCACCAGGGCTCCAGGCGCCCTGGCGGCGCGCCCCCCCTGGGCCGCGCCGGGGGGGCGCCTGGGCCCCCCGAGGCTCCTCCGATGCCCCCCTTTGGCATATATTTAAAGCGTCTCCCGAAACCCTCGAGGGAGGAACTCTTTTTGCGATCTCATCTCTGTTCCACCGCCGCCGCCGCTTTCAAGATCGGGAGCACCAGGAGAACTCTTCCCGGCACCCTGCCGGAGGGGAGGATCGCCACCGGGAGCCTCTCCACCACCATGGACGCCTCCCGAATGAGTTGTGAGTAGTCTCCCTTGGACCATGAGTCCATGACCAGTAGCTATGTGATGTTCTCCTCCCGTTCTTGTGCTTCACTAATTAGCCCTCGTGAGCTGCCCTTCATGATCGAGGCACATATGTAATCCTTATGCTGTTGCTATGATGAGTTTGCTGGGATCCGATGGATTATGAGATTATGTTAGGATTGTGCTTGAGTAATATATTTGATCTACCTCTTTTATATTTATGTTCGTAAGTAATTCTTGCATGTTCTCCGTTGTTATTTATTGCTTTGGCCAAGTAATAGGTAGTGACTCCAAGAGGGAACGTTATGCTTGATTGTGGGTTCATGCCCCTCGATGACTAGCTTGAGTGACAGAAACATGAGTCTAGGGGATGTGCTGTTGCCACAAGGGGGAAAACAACGGTGCTTGTGCCCGCGGTTGCAAGGATTGTTTACTTTACGCAAAGTTCTTTTAATGCAGTTGTCTGTTGCATTGAGTTTACACTATGGGTGGGACTCGCAACTTAATACCAGCGAGATGTTCTGGATAGATATCTCAAGTCGGATGATTAGTAGTAGATATTGATGGATTTCGGTCTACTTACTTTGGCGTACCGCCCATGCTTTGAACCTCAACCTTTCTTGCAATGTAGTCAGCATTGGTTTGCGCACATGGTCTTGTCAATTGCCCAGCTGTAATTCGTTTACCTCACATAGATGTTTTATCGTCTTTTGGGAGAGAGACATCACTAGTGAACATCATGAGACTCCGGTCCATATTACCATCATTGATCACATCCGCTATTTACTTTTCGCTTTTATTTACTATTGCAATTATATCTATCACTACTATCACTTGCGTTTAATCCTTTGTGAACTACAAGGCCGGAGGGATTGACAACCTCTTTGTACTCGTTGGGAGCAAAGTTATTTGTATCTGTGTGCAGGTCCACGTTGATTGCTAATATCTGGCACCGTAGCAGTTGACACCTTCTTGTTGAACCTAGGAGTCTCTGGGGATTCGATCCTTGGTATCTTTGCCAAGGGAAAAACTTCCGCAACACTACATCTCACACCTTCCACTTGGGGTAACCAACGAGGGGCGAGAAGCCTAGCAGTAGCCAACATGGGTATCCAGATCCCGCTGTTGGTTATTGGCCGGAGAGATGTCTCGGTCATGTCTGCATGGTTCCCGAACCCGTAGGGTCTAGACACTTAAGGTTCGATGACGCTAGGGTTATAGGGAATATATGTACGTGGTTACCGAATGTTGTTCGGAGTCCTGGATGAGATCCCGAACATCACGAGGAATTCCGGAATGGTCCGGAGGTAAAGAATTATATATAGGAAGTGAGGTTTTGGCCACCGGAAGTGTTTCGGGCATCATCGGTAATGTACCGGGACCACCGGAAGGGTTCCGGGGGTCCACCGGGAGGGGCCACCAGCCCCGACGCCTGCGTGGGCCAAGAGTGGAAAGGGACCAGCCCCTAGGTGGGCTGGTGCGCCTCCCACAAGGGGCCCAAGGCGCAGGGAAGAGGAGAAGGGGGAAACCCTAGGCTCAGATGGGCCTAAGGCCCACCTAGGGCGCGCCCCCCTTCTCTCCCCCTCTGCCCCCCTAGATCAATCTAGGGTTGGCCGCACCCCCTAGGGGGGGGGGCTAGATGGGGTGCAGCCCCTCCCCCTATATATAGTGGGGTTTTGGGCTGCCACACATGAGACTCTTCCTCTCTCTCGGCGCAGTCCTACCCCTTCCCCTCCTCGTCTCTCGTGGTGCTTGGCGAAGCCCTGCTGGAGTGCCACGCTCCTCCACCACCACCACGCCATTGTGCTGCTGCTGGACAGAGTCTTCCCCAACCTCTCCCTCTCCCCTTGTTGGATCAAGGCGCGGGAGACGTCACCGGTTTGCACGTGTGTTGAACGCGGAGGCGCTGTTGTTCGGCGCTTAGATCGGATTCGACCGCGATCTGAATCGCTTCGTGTACGACTCCACCAACCGCGTTCTTGCAACACTTCCGCATCGTGATCTTCAAAGGTACGAAGATGCACTCCCCTCTCGTTGCTAGTAACTCCATAGATAGATCTTGGTGATGCGTAGAAATTATTTGAATTTCTGCAACGATCCCCAACAGTTGTTTCAGAGCTAGGTCTATGCGTAGTTTCTATGCACGAGTAGAACACAAGATGTTGTGGGCATAGATATGTCAATTTACTTGCCATTACTAGTCTTATCTTGATTCGGCGGCATCGTGGGATGAAGCGGCCCGGACTGACCTTACACGTACGCTTACGTGAGACAGGTTCCATCGACTGACATGCGCTAGTTGCATAAGGTGGCTAGCGGGTGTCTGTCTCTCCCACTTTAGTCGGATCGGATTCGATGAAAAGGGTCCTTATGAAGGGTAAATAGTAATTGGCATATCACGTTGTGGTTTTTGGTGTAGGTAAGAAACTTTCTTGCTAGAAACCTATAGCAGCCACGTAAAAACTTGCAACAACAATTAGATTACGTCTAACTTGTTCTTGCAGCATGTGTTGTGTGATGTGATATGGCCAAAAGGATGTGATGAATGATATATGTGATGTATGAGATTGATCATGTTCTTGTAATAGGAATCACGACTTGCATGTCGATGAGTATGACAACCGGCAGGAGCCATAGGAGTTGTCTTATTTTATTGTATGACATGCATGTCATTGAAAATGCCATGTAATTACTTTACTTTATTGCTAACTGTTAGCCATAGTAGTAGAAGTAACGTTTGGCTAGACAACTTCATGAAGACACGATGATGGAGATCATGGTGTCATGCCGGTGACGATGATGATCATGGAGCCCCGAAGATGGAGATCAAAAGGAGAAAAATGATATTGGCCATATCATGTCACTATTTGATTGCATGTGATGTTTATCATGTTTTACATCTTATTTGCTTAGAACGACGGTAGCATAAATAAGATGATCTCTCACTAATTTTTCAAGAATTGTGTTCCCCCTAACTGTGCACCGTTGCTAAGGTTCGTTGTTCCGAAGCACCACGTGATGATCGGGTGTGATAGGCTCTAACGTTTGCATACAACGGGTGTAAGCCAGATTTACACACGCAATACACTTAGGTTGACTTGACGATCCTAGCATGTATAGACATGGCCTCGGAACACGGAAGACCGAAAGGTCGAACATGAGTCATATAGAAGATACGATCAACATGAACATGTTCATCGTTGATGACTAGTCCGTCTCACGTGATGATCGGAGACGGCCTAGTCGATTCGGATCATGTATCACTTAGATGACTAGAGAGATGTCTATCTGAGTGGGAGTTCATTAAATTTGTTTAGATAAACTTAATTATCATGAACATAGTCTAAAATCTTTACAATATGTCTTGTAGATCAAATGGCCCACGCTAATGTTGCCCTCAACTTCAACGTGTTCCTAGAGAAAACCAAGCAGAAAGACGATGGTAGCAACTATACGGATTGGGTCTATAACTTGAGGATCATCCTCATAACTGCCAAGAAAGCATATTTCCTTGAAGCACCACTAGTTGACGCACCCGTTTTCCCAGCAACTCAAGACGTTATGAACGCCTGGCAGTCTCGTAGTGATGATTACTCCCTGGTTCAGTGCGGCATGCTTTACAGCTTAGAATCGGGGCTCCAAAAGCGTTTTGAGCAACACGGAGCATATGAGATGTTCCAAGAGCTGAAAATGGTTTTCCAAGCTCATGCTCGGGTCGAGAGATATGAAGTCTCCGACAAGTTCTACAGTTGTAAGATGGAGGAAAATAGTTCTGTCAGCGAACATATACTCAAAATGCCTGGGTTGCACAACCGCTTGTCTCAGCTGGGAGTTAATCTCCCAGATGATGCGGTCGTTGACAAAATCCTCCAGTCGCTCCCACCTAGCTACAAGAGCTTTGTGATGAATCTCAATATGCAAGGGATGGAGAAGTCCATTCCCGAGGTATATTCAATGCTGAAATCAGCGGAGGTGAAAATCAAAAAGGAACATCAAGTGTTGATGGTGAATAAAACCACTAAGTTCAAGAAAGGAAAGGGTAAGAAGAACTTCAAGAAGGATGACAAGGGAGTTGCCGCGCCCGATAAGCCAGTTGCCGGGAAGAAGCCAAAGAATGGACCGAAGCCTGAGACTGAGTGCTTTTATTGCAAGGGAACGGGTCACTAGAAGCGGAATTGCCCCAAATACTTGGCGTATAAGAAGGCCGGCAACGTCAAAGGTATATGTGATATACATGTTATTGATGTGTACCTTACCAGCGCTCGTAGTAGCTCCTGGGTATTTGATACCGGTGTAGTTGCTCACATTTGTAACTGAAAGCAGGAGCTGCGGAATAAGCGAAGACTGGTGAAGGACGAGGTGACGATGCGCGTCTGGAATGGTTCCAAGGTCGATGTGATCGTCGTCGGCACGCTACCTCTATATCTACCTTCGGGATTAGTTTTAAACCTCAATAATTGTTATTTAGTACCAGCTTTGAGCATGACATTGTATCTGGATCTTGTTTAATGCGAGATGGCTACTCATTTAAATCTGAGAATAATGGTTGTTCTATTTATATGAGATAAATGTTTTATGGTCATGCCCCGCTGGTCAATAGTTTATTTTTATTATATCCCGAACGTGATGTTACACATATTCATAGTGTGAATGCCAAAAGATGTAAGGTTGATAATGATAGTCCCACATACTTGTGGCACTGCCGCCTTGGTCATATTGGTGTCAAATGTATGAAGAAGCTCCATGCAGATGGACTTTTGGAGTCTCTTGATTATGAATCATTTGACACGTGCGAACCATGCCTCTTGGGCAAGATGACCAAGACTCTGTTCTCTGGAACAATGGAGCGAGCAACCAACTTGTTGGAAATCATACATACTGATGTGTGCGGTCCAATGAGCGTTGAAGCTCGCGGTGGCTATCGTTATGTTCTCACCCTCACTGATGACTTAAGTAGATATGTGTATGTCTACTTGATGAAACACAAGTCTGAGACCTTTGAAAAGTTCAAGGAATTTCAGAATGAGGTTGAGAATCAACGTGACAGAAAAATGAAGTTCTTACGATCAGATCGTGGAGGAGAATATTTAAGTCACGAATTTGGCACGCACCTAAGGAAATGTGGAATTGTTTTACAATTGACGCTGCCTAGAACACCTCAGCGTAACGGTGTGTCCGAACGTCGTAATCGTACTCTATTGGACATGGTGCGATCTATGTTGTCTCTTACAGATTTACCGCTATCTTTTTGGGGTTATGCTTTAGAGAGTGCCGCATTCACTTTAAATAGGGAATCGTCTAAGTCCGTTGAGACGACACCATATGAACTATGGTTTGGTAAGAAACCTAAGTTGTCGTTTCTAAAAGTTTGGGGATGCGATGCTTATGTCAAGAAACTTCAACCTGAAAAGCTCAAACCCAAATCGGAAAAATGCGTCTTCATAGGATACCCTAAGGAGACTATTGGGTATACCTTCTACCTCAGATCCGAAGGCAAGGTCTTTGTTGCCAAGAATGGATCCTTTCTGAAGAAAGAGTTTCCCTCGAAAGAAGTAAGTGGGAGGAAAGTGGAACTTGATGAGGTGATTGTCACCCCTCTCGAACCGGAAAGTAGCGCAGCGCAGGAAGATGTTTCTGTGGTGCCTGCACCGACTAGAGAGGAAGTTAATGATAATGATCATGAAACTTCGGATCAAGTTACTTCTGAACTTCGTAGGTCCACGAGGACACGTTCCGCACCAGAGTGGTACGGCAACCCTGTCCTGGAAATCATGTTGTTAGACAACGGTGAACCTTCGAACTATGAAGAAGCGATGGCGGGCCCGGATTCCAACAAATGGCTTGAAGCCATGAAATCTGAGATGGGATCCATGTATGATAACAAAGTATGGACTTTGGTTGACTTGCCCAATGATCGGCAGGCCATAGAAAATAAATGGATCTTTAAGAAGAAGACTGACGCGGATGGAAATGCGACCATCTATAAGGCTCGGCTTGTCGCTAAAGGTTATCGACAAGTTCAAGGAATTGACTACGATGAGACTTTTTCTCCCGTAGAGATGCTGAAGTCCGTCCGAATCATGTTAGCAATTGCCGCATTCTATGATTATGAGATATGGCAAATGGACGTCAAAACGACATTCCTTAACGGCTTCCTTAAGGAAGAATTTTATATGATGCAACCGGAAGGTTTTGTCGATCCTAAGAATGCTAACAAGGTATGCAAGCTCCAGCGCTCCATCCATGGGTTGGTGCAAGCATCTTGGAGTTGGAACATTCGCTTTGATGAGGTGATCAAAGCGTTTGGGTTCATACAGACTTATGGAGAAGCCTGTATTTACAAGAAAGTGAGTGGGAGCTCTGTAGCATTTCTCATATTATATGTGGATGACATACTGGTTGATGGGAAATGATGTAGAACTCTTGGAAAGCATAAAGTCCTACTTGAATAAGTGTTTTTCAATGAAGGACCTTGGAGAAGTTGCTTACATATTAGGCATCAAGATCTATAGAGATAGATCAGGGCGCATCATTGGTCTTTCACAAAGCACATACCTTGACAAGATATTAAAGAAGTTCAATATGGATCAGTCCAAGAAAGGGTTCTTGCCTGTATTGCAAGGTGTGAGATTGAGCACAGCTCAATGCCCGACCTCGACAGAAGATAGAGAAAAGATGAGTGTCATCCCCTATGCCTCAACCATAGGTTCTATTATGTATGCCATGTTGTGTACCAGACCTGATGTGAACCTTGCCATAAGTTTGGTAGGGAGGTACCAAAGTGATCCCGGAATGGAACATGGACAACGGTCAAGAACATCCTGAAGTACCTGAAAAGGACTAAGGATATGTTTCTCGTCTATCGAGGTGACGAAGAGCTCGTCGTAAAGGGTTACGTCGATGCTAGCTTCGACACAGATACGGATGACTCAAAGTCACAAACCGGATACGTGTATATTTTGAATGGTGGGGCAGTCAGCTGGTGCAGTTGCAAGCAAAGCGTCGTGGCGGCATCTACATGTGAAGCGGAGTACATAGCTGCTTCTGAAGTAGCACAGGAAGGAGTCTAGATGAAGGAGTTCATCACCGACCTAGGAGTTATTCCAAGCGTGTCGGGCCCGATGACTCTCTTCTGTGACAACACTGGAGCTATGGCCATTGCCAAGGAGCCCAGGTTTCACAAGAAGACCAAGCACATCAAGCGTCGTTTCAACTCCATTCGCAAATATATTCAAGATGGAGACATAGATATTTGTAAAGTGCATACGGATCTGAATGTCGCAGATCCGTTGACTAAACCTCTTCCACGAGCAAAACATGATCAACACCAGAACTCTATGGGTGTTCGATTCATCACAATGTAACTAGATTATTGACTCTAGTGCACGTGGGAGACTTTGGAAATATGCCCTAGAGGCAATAATAAAATGGTTATTATTATATTTCCTTGTTCATGATGATTGTCTATCGTTCATGCTATAATTGTATTATTCGGAAATCGTAATACATGTGTGAATACATAGACCACAACATGTCCCTAGTAAGCCTCTAGTTGACTAGCTCGTTGATCAATAGATGGTTACGGTTTCCTGACCATGGTCATTGTATGTCATTGATAAGGGGATCACATCATTAGGAAAATGATGTGATGGACAAGACCAAATCCTAAGCATAGCACAAGATCGTGTAGTTCGTATGCTAAAGCTTTTTCTAATGTCAAGTATCCTTTCCTTAGACCATGAGATTGTGCAAATCCCGGATGCCGTAGGAATACTTTGGGTGTGCCAAACGTCACAATGTAACTGGGTGGCTATAAAGGTACACTACGGGTATCCCCGAAAGCATCTGTTGGGTTGGCACGAATCGAGACTGGGATTTGTCACTCCGTATGACAGAGAGGTGTCTCTGGGCCCACTCGGTAAGACATCATCGTAATGAGCTCTATGTGACTAAGGAGTTGGTCACGTGATGATGTGTTACAGAACGAGTAAAGAGACTTGCCGGTAACGAGATTGAACAAGGTATCGGTATACCGACGATCGAATCTCGGGCAAGTACTATACCGGTAGACAAAGGGAATCGTATACGGGATTGATTGAATCCTTGACATCGTGGTTCATCCGATGAGATCATCGTGAAACATGTGGGAGCCAACATGGGTATCCAGATCCCGCTGTTGGTTATTGGCCGGAGAGATGTCTCGGTCATGTCTGCATGGTTCCCGAACCCGTAGGATCTACACACTTAAGGTTCGATGACGCTAGCGTTATAGGGAATATATGTACGTGGTTACCGAATGTTGTTCAGAGTCCCGGATGAGATCCCGGACGTCACGAGGAGTTCCAGAATGGTTCGGAGGTAAAGAATTATATATAGGAAGTGAGGTTTTGGCCACCGGAAGTGTTCCGGGCATCATCGGTAATGTACCGGGACCACCGGAAGGGTTCTGGGGCTCCACCGGGAGGGGCCACCAGCCCTGGAGGCCTGTGTGGGCCAAGAGTGGGAATGGACCAGCCCCTAGGTGGGCTGGTGCGCCTCCCACAAGGGGCCCAAGGCGCAGGGAAGAGGAGAAGGGGGAAACCCTAGGCTCAGATGGGCCTAAGGCCCACCTAGGGCGCGCCCCCCTTCTCCCCCCCTCTGGTCGCCCCCCTAGATCAATCTAGGATTGGTCGCACCCCCTAGGGGGGAACCCTAGATGGAGGCGCAGCCCCTCCCCCTATATATAGTGGGGGTTTGGGGCTGTCACACGTGAGACTCTCCCTCTCTCTCGGCGCAGCCCTACCCCTTCCCCTCCTCGTCTCTCGTAGTGCTTGGGGAAGCCCTGCTGGAGTGCTACGCTCCTCCACCACCACCATGCCGTCGTGCTGCTGCTGGACGGAGTCTTCCCCAACCTCTTCCTCTCCCCTTGCTGGATCAAGCCGCGGGAGATGTCACCGGGCTGCAGCGTGTTGAACGCGGAGGCGCCGTTGTTCGGCGCTTAGATCGGATTCGGCCGCGATCTGAATCGCTTCGTGTACGACTCCACCAACCGGGTTCTTGCAACGCTTTCGCATCGCGATCTTCAAAGGTACGAAGATGCACTTCCCTCTCGTTGCTAGTAACTCCATAGATAGATCTTGGTGATGCGTAGAATTTTTTTGAATTTCTGCAACGATCCCCAACAATCCCTCAATTTCTTTCCCGCCGATCATTATCACCCCTTTTTAGGGATCCTGATCTTATCCCTTCGGGATATGGTATTATTTCTTTTAAGGGAGGATCTTAGTGCGCCTAGACCAAGGGTGTGGGGACATTCCCACTACCCACGTTCATGTGGGTCCCCAATGCAGGTGGGCCCCATTCCAGAACCTTCTCGGTACAATACCGAAAAAACCTGAATATTTTCCGGAACCCTGAATATGACTTCCCATATATAAATCTTTACCTCCAGACCATTCTGGAACTCCTCGTGATGTCGCAGATCCCATCCGAGACTCCGAACAACCTTCACACTTCACCATAACAATATCTTAATACTACCCTGGTGCTACTGAACGTTAAGTGTGCGACCATGCGGGTTCGAGAATCATGTAGACATGACCGAGACTCCTCTCCGATCAATAATCAATAGCGGGGCCTGGATGCCCATATTGATTCCCACATATTCATCGAACATCATTATCGGTTGAACCACGATGTCAAGTATTCAGTCAATCCCGTATGCAATTCCCTTTGTCCGGCAATATGTTACTTGCCCGAGGTTCGATCATCGATATCTTCATACCGAGTTCAATCTTGTTACTGGCAAGTCTCTTTCGTTCGGCAACCGATGGCTGAGGCGTTATAGCGTCGCATGAATGCACACCGGGCTCGAGGAGTCCGAGAGGTTGGCGAGACAGAGCGCGGACGAGAGAACCGCACGGCTCGCAGCAGAGCATAACCGTGTTGCGCGGCGC
>LR738714.1:553233346-553254436 GCA_902687465.1 Secale cereale
TTCTAAAAAAAAAAGAACAACCATAACTGCCACACATGTGGGCGTTAAGGGGTCCGCCCACACGTTTTGTATGGTGTCTAAGAGGACCAGTCCACACGTTTATGTGTGGGCAAAACAACTAGCGCCCACACGCCTTTTTTTCCTTGCGGTTCCTCTCACACGTGGGCACAATGCATAACGCCCACACGACCTCTCTCAGCAACCTACCTCACGGTCCCGCACACCCCATGTGACAGTCACCACGCGTTGCCATGGTCCGGGCCCTCTTCAATGTCCGTTTATCTGCAGTTGCCATGTCGCTGAACTACAGTTGCTATGGTTGCTCAACTGCAGTTGCCATCTCTGGTCAAGTGCCAGATGCCATTTTGGACAACTGCAGCTGTTGCCTTGTATGGTCTGATTTACTATAGTTGCCATGATTTGAAAACTTTAGAGGTTGCCACCTACTAACACTAAGCAGTTGTCATATATGATCTGGTTTACTACAGTTGTCATGATTTGAAAACCTTAGGAGTTGCCACCTACTAACACTAGGCAGTTGCCGTGTAGCGCTACAAAGAGACATGGTAAAATAACATGTTCGGGTAAAAGAGAGAGTTGCCATCTGCTTACAAGCACACTAGGGCAATTGCCTTGTACCCTGCAAACCACATGGCAACTGACATGTTCGGGTAAAAAAAAAAGAGTTACCATGTGCTACACTAGGGCAGTTGCCATGTACACTGCAAAACGCATGGCAACTGACAGTTTGGATGTGGGAGAGGAGATGGACATGTGGGCGAGATGGCAAATGCCCACACACCAGCCCTTGTGCGTGAGTGAAAACTGACGTATGGACAAATTGCTAAACGCCCACACACACCGACCCCTCCATGTGGCGAAACGGACATATGAACGACCGGATGAATGCCCACACACCACCCCAATCCTACGTGGCACCACAATCATGTCAGGATTTATGCAGCCACGAACGGACGCGAAGCCACGCGTGTGAGCGAGATGCAAACGCCCACACGTGTGGCCGTTAGTGTTTTCAAAAAATAAAAGCAAAAATTCTCTGCCATCCCGGCCGGGCGGTTGGAGCGAGCACACATCACACGGCGCGGCCGCGAACCGGCCGTCGGGGCACCGGCGCGAGCCACGACGGCCGATAGAAAAGCGTGCGTCGCGTCACCCCGTCCCATCCCGGCCGGCGTCGGCGAGAAACGCCGCATGGCAGGCACTCTCCGCAACGGCGACGCCCAACGGTGCGTGCGTCCCTCCGCGTCCGGGTTTCCGGCTCGGTCGCGGTCCGCGACACTGTGCTCGACGCATGGCTCGTCCAATGGCGCCAGGACGTGTGCCCGTTCGCTGGACTGGACCACTCGGTCGCTAGTACCTACGAGTCGGCAAATCAGTGAGGTCGCTTGCACCACCTGTCAGCGCACAGCACAGCACAGCAAACCATGGACAGATAGACTCGGGTCCGGGGAAGGGAAGATGCACCGGCCGGGCGAACCGAGCTGGCCGGCCTTGCGCCAGTCGATCGCCGGTCTCGATTCTCAGGGGAAGGACACGATGACCGATCGACTGACAGCTCCATCCCGTAACCTAGCTAGTACTAGTATAGTCGTAGTCATACTCATACAGGCCCTGATCGTACCAGGCTCTGAACTTCAGATCGGTGCAAGCAGACACTGATTGATTTTTCCCGGACCTAGCAAGCATCCGCATCGACATACTCCTAGATGCATGATGATTCAGTTTTCCTTGTTAGGAGGAACACATGCATGATTCCGTTCTGAATGATTGGGCGGATGGCCCTTCAGCTCCGTTCAGGGAGGCACATACCTATGCCCATCTTTTGAATGATTTTCGACGAGTTTGTCCACTGTTCGTGTTGGGCCAACGCCCCGGCGCCACGCAGCCGGGTGTTCCGGAGCTGTGGGCGTGGGCAGCTGGCGTCAGTACAACTGCTGGCGACCGATTATTGAGACCCTGCATGCATTAATGCATTGTTACTGATCTGGATAACTCGATCATCATGTGGAGTAGGATTGGAGCAGGAGTAGTACTCCCTCCGTCTAGGTGAGTAAGTCATCTTATGTCGTGCACCGTGACCAAGGCAGCGTGAAAAACAAGAGAAGTTAATGTGCATTTGCTAATTAATAGCATTGCATGCAATGAACTGACCACTGCATGTCGTGTTTGATAGCCTCAAGTCATTAAAAGCAAACACATCTCATATTTCTTATTGGTTGATTCCTTTGTTTATGCCAAGAAACAAAAAACAAGGTGGGAGTTAATGTACCGCGCCTAAGTGTTTTGGGATTATTTGGTTTTCGTAAGATGACTTACTCACCTAGACGGAGGGAGTAGTAGTTTGTTGCTGCACTGGCTCTCCTGACAGTGATTTGCAGTAATTACGGCTAGCAGCATGACATGGTTACATGATCGATCAGGCCAGTTGTAATGCAGAATATCATATACTAGCAGTGGCGTAGTCAGGCCCCAGGCAAGGGGGGCCATGGCCTGGGACGTGTACCTGATATCCTTTGGTAATTGTAGCCGTGTAAGTACTATTGCTGCTGTAGCACTACCTGTTAGCCCGGGGCGTGGCTCTGCGTTGCCTACGCCACTGTATACTAGTATCGTGCATATGATACTAGTGTATGAGGCTGGTTGTAATGGAGAGTATCATATAATAGTATCATACTATGATACTACCTCCCTAATGCATAGTATCATATACTAGTATCATGTACTCCCTCCGTCCGGAGTATACTAGCATTTATTATGATACGGTATCATGATATGATACTCAACCCTCTCTTTCTTCATTTAATTCTATGACACCTCATCAAAATTGCCTAGTTGGCATGCATGATACTAGTTATGATACTACCATTACGACCAGTCTGATATTACATTCCTAATACATAGTATCATATATTAGTATCAAGTAGTACTCTATTTATTGCTATGCATGACACATACAACTATAACATTTATTATAATACGGTATCAGGCTACTTCCAATGCATTGGTGCTAACATGAGGTGCTAAGCACATTAAAAACTTTAGCAACTAAAGCCCCCAATGCATAGGTGCTTAACTAGTTGGTGCTAAGCATGCTTCATTTAATGATTTTGCAACTAAAGTTCTTCATGCATTGGTGGGATTCTTCCATTTAAGTCTTTTGCCTAGGTTCTCGCGCTTAGCATTGTTTCTTTCTGGGGTCACCACACTCATCTCTCTCCTCTTAATTACATTGCCACATCAGATTTTTTGCCTACATGGCAGCCTTAGCACCTGTACAAGGTGGACCATTGGGAGGGGCCTCATGATATGATACTCAACCATCACTTTGTTCATTTAATTCTACGACACCTATCAAAATTGTCTAGTTAGCATGCATGATACTAGCTATGATACTACCATTACGATCAGTCTCGTCACTCCACGACGGTGATCGACGAGTACTGTACCGTCCATGGACATGCATGAATCCTCTCAACCGATGACTGCGATGCATGATGGCTTACTGAATTGATGAGTATGGGTTAGCTGAATTAAAACCACCCTACCGAATTAAGTAGCGCCAATATCTGCTGCTAGTGTGACAGCACGATATTGTTTCCGTCGCAGGAATGAGCTTATTCCGGCAGTACTGCAGCTTAATTAAGCTGAAATTGAGCCGAGTGTTGTACGCCCGCGACAGCAAAATTGACGAGTGTCGTTACCGAATTAAGCAACGCCGACCTATTTAGTGCGACACCACTTCTATTTCCTTGGCCCAACTGTTTCCCTCCCGAGACGAGGCTTATTCTGGCAGTGCAACGACCTAAGCAGGATTAGAGCTAGCTAAACGCTGTCCTCCCATGACAACAATTCAGATTCAGTTGGCTTTGTCGATCACACAAGGAGGTATAACCGTCCCGTCATTACAGTCATGCAGAAGAAACAGCTCACCTCACCTGCAAAACCTGTCCCGTTGTACGTATGTATCATCGTCCCCACAGGCCCACACCACACACGAGCATCGGTCTCGATCAAATACTAGTAGTATGCTACCGCGAAAACTCCATGTATTTGGGAGGAGAGAAATGGTTTAAGAAAACCCGGACGGAATACGAACGTGTGGATCTCAGCCACGTAGACGTCCACGTCGGTCGTGATAAAAACAAATCCTCGCCGTATCGGCCGCCGGCCGGCCGGACAAGTAATTAAGCGCGCTACTACGTACACCGGTAGTGTACGTGTATGGCTGCCATGCATCCACGAGACGGCTCATGCTTGTTGGTGTTGGCAACTCGGGCTTACCAGAGTCGTACTGGTTAATCAAGTCAAAAACCTACACCTACACAAACGTGTGGATCGAGACCAAGAGCGTGTACAGGTGTACTACCATATCGGAGCCAAAAATGAGAGAATTTTTCCTCCAGGAGAGAGAGCTCCATTGTTCTCGCGTCGGCTCCGGCTCCGGCTCCGGCTCCCGAGCGCGCGCGTCAACATCAAGGTTGCCTTGGCCCTCGGCACGCACGCACGTGCGTGCGTGACGCGTCGGGTCCCGGACTTCCGAGGCGGCGATGTGATTGGAGCCAAACTTTGGGCCACGTCATCGGTCTCTGCTGCGCCTTACGAGACTGATCACTCACACGGTGTTCATCTTTCGTTACAACCATGCAATATTTACTCCTAATGAAGTAGTTGGTAGTCTTTATTTCAGGGTTTTTCCGTCCCATCTTGTATGGTTTTTTTCAATCGATTTTTTCGTCACACCAACCCCACCCCCATCCCACCCTACCCACTGCACGCAGTCAGATTTCGTTTCCCCCTTACGTCCCCGATTCATGCATGACAATCAATTCTTTCCAAACGCAATAATGCATGACAATCAATTCTTTTCAAACGTAATCAATTAACTTAAAGTAACCAGACACAATCAATTCATTCATGACGGTCATCAATCTCCTTTCCTCTTTTGGTCAAACGGTGATCAATCTCTCCTTCTTTCTCTCCTTCTTTCAATCTTCTTCCTTCTATCACCATGGATTACCTGGTGCCAAAGAATATACGATAGAGAAAATGTGTGCTTCATTCAAACCATGATAATGTTCTTATAATCAGCTATATTTTAAATTTTGGAAAGAGAGACGGCCTCTTCGAATTTCATTTAACTGAAACCATAATATCTTATCAGCTTGTAGACTTTGCAGAATATAAAATGAGGGCTATGATCCAGCGAACTGTTTCTGCGCCACTCACACATAGTCATGAGTATCAATATTTGCTCTCCTGGTAGCAAAACGAATATCAAAAGACTCAAAAATGGACTGCTTTGTGATTCCGTCTTATCCGCCATAGACTCGCCAAATTTGTCGCTGGATGGGATGTTTCCATTGAGATAAGAGTATACGATACAATAAAACGGAGCGATATCTCGGGCGATTTTCTTGCTCCTGATATTTTTGCATGCGATAATGGTGCTAGCCAATCTGTTAACAAATCAGAAGAAAACAATCACGTGTATGTAGGGAAGATAATCATGGAGATTGCAGGGCAGTTAAGGCTGTGCGTCACATGCAGGAAGGATTTCCCGAGTTCAGCGGAATAGAAGGAAATAAATCTCTAGGCTTCTCTCCCGACCCCATTGACGGCCCCTGCATATATCTCTTTCTTCTCTCTCTCTCTCTGGCCGATCCTTTGTGGGCACGTTCATCAGGTGTGGAAGAGAAGCTGTGGACGGTGGCGACCAGACGGCAGCCGGGACGGGCTCACTGGTGTAAAGCACCTCAAGACCGTCCTCCCGGTGACGCTGCGCCACGACCGCCGTTGCCTCTGCGCTCCGCTCGTCACGTCCGTCGCACCCGCCGAGGATGAGCTCCTTGCATTCACGTATTAGCAACCGACGGATCAACTTCTACATACGCTTATGTGTGGTAATCGTTGCATGTGTTTCGCTGTCGACTAATGTCTATGTTGTTTCAGATGGATCTGAATGAGATAAGTGAAAATGCATGTGCTATTAATTTTGCTGAAATGAAGGAATACATCATGTCCTTTCCTAGCAAAACCAAATTGGTGAATATCCATGACACAACCTTGACACGTCGAGATTTGGAATGTCTTTTAGAAGATGAGATATGGGTGGAGAGTGAGGTCAGCTAAGATATATAAACCGATGGTCATACTTATACATATCAAGAGTGTCTAATTTATTTATTGTTTTTTCTACTATAGGTCATAAATGCATATATTTACTGTCTAAGGCTCCAGGAAAAAAATTGTAAAGCGGATGCACGTATATTCTTAGAAAATACATATGATTCAGCTATACACTTTGGTTTTTCTGAAATGAGTCTGACATATTCATGCATGGGTATAGACCCACCATTCATTCTATTATTCTACTTATATGTAATGGATATTTTGAAACTATACAATATATTCAATTACAGTAAATTATATTATTTTTAATTCCAGTTTGTCATTTCATTACCAATGTTCATATTCCTACAAAAGGAAAAAATAAATCTCACTTAAATATTTTGCAACCAATTCCCACAGCAACCCACGGGGTATCATCTAGTTACTATTAGCAACCGTGGTACGTGCGAACCTAGATGGTTAGATGGACAGTGGTATCCCCAATCCACCAAGATTCAAATCTTGGTGCTCGCATTATTTCTGGATTTATTTCAGGATTACCGACGATGCGCTTTCAGTGGGAGGAGACGTTCCCGTCGACGACGAGGCGCCTACGGTGATTTCCTAAATCTCAAGATGATATGCCGGCTCAGTCTCTCGAAGATGCTCATAGGGGTAGGATGTGCGTCTGTGCGTTCATAAGGGTGAACGTATGCGCGTGTATACGAGCGCTAGTGTCTGTACTGATGTACTGATGCTAAAAAAAAGCAACCGTGGTACGTGCGATGCCGGTGGGATTCCGGGCCTGCGCATGCGAACGTGTGTGTCTCTGCAAGTGCCCATGAACGTACGTATCGCCGAAAATTGCTGATGCCTAACGCGGCCTTGTTCAAAAAGATTTTACTTTGGTCCGTCTCACGGTATAGGTCGACTCGTCGACACCTTTTGTTTCAAGAAGAAGTGACTCGCACGTGCGGTGTCAAAATCGAGGTGTACTGCACACGGTTGGCTGCTTTTTTTTTTTTTTGGAAAAGCCTCACGGTTGGCTGTTTTGCTGGGAGGATACGTACAAAGGCCCGGTCCATTCACCGTACGCGCCGGATAACAACGGCTCACCTCCCCTTCTTTTCCTTTTCGATCAGACAACGTCATGGGTCACAGAAAGATGTGAGAGATTTGGGTCCTCTGTGTGTCTAGCCAAGATAGCTCCTCGTAACTACGCGAAACCGCGCAAGCCGTCCCCTGCTTGATGGCAGCTGCATGAATGGACCTGAGCAGGATGATATAGAGTCGTCATTTGTTATTAGCGAAACTAGAATAAATGTACAAGTGGTACTAGTAAAAAAAAAACTACATTTATACTGGAGGCATTAGGGTTAAAATTATAATTTTACTAGAACTCATCTAGATGAGATATTTTTTTTTCGAAACGGAGACAAAAGATTTGCCTCATCCATTAATTAAGAAGAAGTGTTAAGAGTTGCTTTTACATGGAAAAGCTAAGTAAGGGTTACATTGCCACTACTCTCCCGACATGATTTGGCCCAAATGTTTTGCACCCGCGGTGACCCAAAGCCTTGCGTCATTCTGGATGTTTGATAACAGGATGGACGGAAGGGTAGACTTTTGCTGGAACACCCTAGCGTTCCTTTCGCACCAAATGGTCCAGCAAGTAAGCATTGTGATGGATGCGAGCGCCTTTCGGTTCGGCGTGCCGTTGCCCGACATGTTGAGCCACCAGTCCTTGATGGAGCGATGAGTCCCCCAAGTTGAGAAGTTTATGCAGTCAAGATGTAGCCAACCCTTGATCATTCCCCACAGCCTAATAGAGAAACGACACTTGTAGAAGATGTGCCCGACCGTCTCTGCTGCCCGCTTGCAAAGCGGACATAGCCCGCAGTTAGGCCACCCCCTCTTTTGCAACCGGTCCGCCGCGAAAATTTTTATCTTTGGGGGAGCCCAAGCCTTCCAGACCGCCGCTCCCATGGGCGAGGTCACCGACCCAAGAAGTTGGGCATGGTAGGCGGAGGTGGCGGAGTATGCCCCGTCGGTCGTGTGTTTCCAAGTGATGGCGTCCTCAGTGCCCGCCATCATCGGAACAGCCCTGAGGCGAGCCCAGAGGTTTACAATTTGGCGAATGTGCTCCATCGTCGAATTGTCTGGTAGCTTGATTTTTGTTAGCCAGTTTCCTTCGTGCATGGCATCCCTGACTTTCGACTTTTTATTTTTGAAAGCCTTGAAGATGAGGGGGGTAATGTTGGTCTTATTCATCTTTTATAGTCATTGGATGTGATACTATAAGATACATGTGAGTTTCTGTGGGCACAAATATTCTTCCCGGAAAAGAGAGCCTGTAGGCAGAATTCATAGGTGCCACGTTAAGATCAAAAGCCTCTTTTTCGGCTACCTAGCTAGGTCCGCCAGGAATCTTTAATCCTGGCTAGCTACTACTGAATTTTACATGATTCTAGAATTAGCCGGCAGCAAGAACCGGAATTTGTTCTCTCTCTCTCTCGGCCGACTGATTTGGAGGCCTACATTGTGTGGTGACTGGTGAGTGGACTTTAAGGATCCGGTGGTGTTTTGTTGAGAAACTTTACCGAGTGCCGGACCTGCATCGAACTTACGGTTGAGTATCTTGGTCTGGGATGGGTTACTGTCCTTATACCATTCTAGATGAGATATAATTTGATCTCATTTATCTTTTATAATTATTGGATGTGATACTATAAGATATGTGTGTGCTAATTTGGGTTGTATATGTTCTTATTTTTCAGATGAATAATACCAAATTATATCTCATCTAGATGAGTTCTAAGTACTTTCTTAAAATTAAGTGCATGTACCTACCAGCCAAATAGCCCATTTTAACCACGGCCCCATGAAAAGCTGGAAAAGTTTGCCTGTACCATTGAGAGCAAAGGTTGGAATCCATCACTGTCGAAGTAAACTTCGTGTACAAGTGATTCACATTCACCCGTCTCAACCAGGCGAATTGATGGCCATGCTCCTGGAACTGCAGAACGGTTGGGTGGCCAACACAAGGAGGTTAAGGACAATAATCCATCCCAGACCAAGATACTCAACGATAAGTTGGATGCAGGTCCGGCACTTGGTAAAGTTTCTCAACAAAGCACCACCGGATCCTTAAAGTCCACTCACCAGTCACCACACAATGTAGGCCTCCAAATCAGTCGGCCGAGAGAGAGAACAAATTCCGGTTCTTGCTGCCGGCTAATTCTAGAATCCTGTAAATTCGGTAGTAGCTAGCCAGGATTAAAGATTCCTGGCGGACCTAGCTAGGTAGCCGAAAAAGAAGCTTTTGATCTTAACGTGGCACCTATGAATTCTGCCTACAAGCTCTCTTTTCCGGGAAGAATATTTGTGCCCACAGAAACTCTCGGTGCCGATCTTTGCTTCCTCTGGCAGCGTCTGTTCGCTCTCACCAACCCTCATGACTCACAGAAACAAAAAACGTTTCGTGTAGTGCCGACCCCGGATTCTCTCCCAGGAAACATATTCCGTCCACGTGTAAATCTGACTGTCCCATGTATACAGGTCCTGTATGGAATTTTGATTTTGAATTTTGGGAATTTTGTTGCGTCATCGCATCGAGATCCTGGGGACTGTTTCATCTCTGTGCCTGACCTGTAAATCTCACCAACCCCATGGCTTGCAGAGGCAAAAAGCTTCATGTACTGAGTTCAGATTCCCTCCTTGGATCGATCGATGCATGTCCCTTTTCCACACGTAAATCTGATGGTTATATAATACCGGCTCTGTCGGAGTAGGTAGGTCGCGCTTGTTTTTCACTTCATTTCGTGTGCTTTCTGAAAGGCTTGCTGGTTGAGAAGAACTTCTTGCTCCACAGTTCACCGACTGGTTGAATACCACGTCCCCAAGTGTGCTTCGTCCGTTCACCTCGAGAGCACTCAACCGTGACTTCAAGAATTCCTGTTTTTTTTTTTTTTTGCGGCTAAGAATTCCTGTTTTATGCAGGTATGTTATTGCACCAAGTCTACAAAGTGATATTGGTTTGTCAACTTGTGTGAATTGAAGTGCACATATATACGAGGGCGACAGACTTGAGTTTTGTCAAAATATGGGACTTTGCTCCATTACGTGTAAAACTAAAAAGTAACGCGACTATTTTTAAATTTCCCCGTGGAAAAGCTACGTGCGATTATTCGTCCATGACTGAACTTAGGAAATCAACCGTTGCTACTAAGGATCCAAGAAAACATCCTTTTCAGTATGCAGATGCCTCTTTGTAGAGAGCGAATCTTACCACATATGCTTTGGGCCATCATATATACGTCCATAGCTTTCCACCATTCGTTTTTCCTTTTGTTGACGGCGCGTACGTAGCTTTCCACCCGTGAAGTACACATCCGTGCTTATCCATTTTATTTATTAATTTTGCAGTTTCTCCCTGCAATCGGCAGGCAAGTTCTTACTATAAGACACAAGCACTATAAAGTGAGCATACCTAATGCTTCCCTCTCAAAGAAAAGAAAAGTAAAACCATGTCCCCTCATGAAAAGGATATTTGATCAAGGGAAACTGCGTCAAATTGTCTACCGTGCTTTTAGAGGCTGAAAAAAGCTCATTGAGCAGTAGAAGATTCTGGAGCACATATCTATATTTTTCTCATAGCGGGAAATGTCTTGCTCGGAAATATGGCGGTAGAAAATTAGTGCTCCCTCCGTGTGAAAATACTTGTCATCAAAATGAATAAAAGGGGATGTATCTAGAATCGTTTGAAAATACTTGTCATCAAAATGGACAAAAAAGGATGTATCTAGAACTAATTTCGGACGGAGGGAGTAGTTCACAAAGCAACACAATAAAGTGAGCATACCTAATGCTTCCCCTCTCATGGAAAAGGAAAGTGAAAATATGTTCCCACATGAAAAAGATAGTTGTTCAAGGGAAATTATGTGAAAAGAATATTCTACCACACTTTTAGAGGGTGGGAAATAAAGAATAAGAGATCTTGGAGCATCTACAAAATTCTCGCTTTTGCTAACAGCGTAAAATATCTCTCTTGAAACATATGACAGTGAAAAATTGTTGGTAGTTCGTAAAAAAGATGTGGATAGAATATATCCAAGTAAAAACACGTTAAAATGAGTTTTGACAATCTCCGTTCCAAATTCATCGAGGTTCTACCTTTATGCTAAGCCAAACGTGGAATATAATAGGGGGGGGGGTGGCTAGCAGAGTAACGCGTGAAGCAACTTTTGTTAGGATAAGAGAACAAAAAAACAAGGAGCAGGAGTCATTTTCTTGTAGTCCATCCGCAATGGGCTCATGACGCCCTTCTTTCATGGAATTCATATAACCATTGTACTCCTTTTGTAGATGGATTGAAGTACATAAAATTAAGCCTAGAGTTCACTCCTGGATGGTCCTTCAGTTTTCCACAGCCATCTTAAGCCTTCTTTGCATCCTCTTTCACGAGTCGACAAATTTTTATATGTTGCTTCCCATGAAGCATCAAAAGAACCGCATACCTTTAATCACTTGAATCCACGGTGTGTAGAGAAATCCATTGGCAATATGAGACTAAACTCATGCATGCTCTCCGCACACGATGCCATCTCTTTAATGACAAAATTAATAGGTCAATGTCCATTATTTCCAATAGGAAATAGGCTTTGAGGGATCTTGTGAGAATTTTAGAGGAGTGTATTTCTTAAAAATTATTACTTATGTTGGTTGTTTAATAAGTAGAATTATACACCAAGTACCGTAGATGCACATACACTCCCACACAAACAAGTGTTGACGGCTAGAGTGAGTTCCAAGATTGGTGAAGTAATGACAAGCACGACTGAAAGAACATGCGGTGCCCCCATGTTTGGTTTTGGTAATTGATGACAATCTCTATGGACTAATGGTTCCCTTGAGTTATATTTGAAGGGTTTGTCCATATGCTTTTCTTGGAGTCCATTTGTTGGTTTCAAGGAGAGTTTGTCATGACCAATGTACTATTAAGGAATTATCCAAAGATTGGTCTTGAGGGTGTTGAGCTTATTGCAAGCATGTCTTGAAGAAAAAGAGGGTGTGATCATTCATGTTTACCTTCAAGACATCATCCAAATGAAGAGTGTTGGAAAAGATTCAAGGTTGACCAAGACTAAATCAAAGAGTGAATCAAGTTGTTCAACACACAAAGCATAGAAGATGTACCGAGAGGGATCAAGCGATCCCATGGTATGGTAATCATTGTCAATTATGCTTTGTGTACTAACCCATGGTCTTCGTGAGAGTTCTTTATGGGGTTAGGTTGCGGTGTGCAAGTTCAAGTGGAGCATCCCGAAGAGATGAAGTGCTTGAAGCTTGCCGTCCATCATGGTGTCAATGGACTTGTGAAGATGAGCCGAAGAGTGGCTCACCCATAGTGGAGTATGGGGGAGCAATCTACTAGTCTTCACCGAGCCAACACAATCAAGAAAGGTGGTCCAACTTGAGGGAGTCAAGATCGTCATCATCCAGCTCGAGTGGACTATGTGCAAGGCTTAGGTTTGCCCTTGATAGGTTTTCTATTTTACTGATCTCATGGTAGTTGTGGGAGACCGGGTTACAGGATCGATTGCCGTACTATCAAGGAGGGCTCTCGATGAGTAGCTTGATCGTATCGTTCGTAGAGAGCTCAAACCATTGCATCCTTGCATCATCTTTCTTGGTTCTTGTTTGGTTTTTCTCCTTGTGAGATTTGGAGCTTTTGGTCATCTTCATGACAAGCTCGAGTTCATCGAAAACGGAGTTCACTCATGCATCTTCTATTATGTTTTTTTATGTTGGAGGTTATGCCGGTTCTTCTCTGATGGAGGGTTCACTCCTATATATCCATGGCATACCTCCCTGCCTCTTCTTACTATAACCAGTCGCTTTTTTGATGCTACTCGTCTTCCTCTATCCAACAAGCTTGAGTTTGCTCAATTCGGAGCTCATATGAAGAAGTTATGGCAATTTTGGTTTTCTCCCTGCGGTAGTACCGCGGTCGACAGCGGTAGTACCGCTCGTCAAGTGGTAGTACCACTCCAGTACGGCTCTACTACCGCCTCGATTTTGGGTCTTGCACTTTTCGTGTCGGGTTCAGCAGTAGGTGCACGGTAGTTCCGCCTATAAGCGGTAGTACCGCCCCAACTGGGCGGTAGTACCTCCTATAAGCAGTAGTACCGCCCCGATCGGGCGGTAGTACCGCTACCGCCTTACTGCCGCCGTACTTTGCTCTGTCCTGCCTCCTTTGGTCCCGTGTTCTGCTTCCCCAGCGATAGCACCGCTGGGTGAGCGGTAGTACCGCTTATAAGCGACACTACCGCCCCAAGGTTCATGATTGTTGCTCCATTTTTCCTGCTTCTACCGCCCGAGCGGTAGTACCACTCGTGTGCGGGCTGAGGAAATAACGGTTGGATTCGGGAGGCCCTATAAAAGGGGTCTTCTTCCCCAATGAACCTTATCTCTTGAGCTCGTGTTCTTCCCCCATTGTTGACCTTCTTCGAGCTTGCCATCTCTCAATCCCTCCATGGATTCTTGCTAGTTTTGAGGAAAAAGAGAGAGGCGATCTAGATCCACCTTTTCATCAATCACTTTCTCCTCTATGTGAGGGGAACCCCTTGGATCTAGATCTTGGAGTTCTTGATGTTCTCCTTCTTGTTCTTCCTCTCTTTTCCCTCCCTAGCATTAGTTGCTTTGGTGGGATTTGAGAGAGAATGACTTGGGCATTCCGTGTGCCCTTGCCACTGTATTTGGTGCATCGGTTTGAGTTCTCCACGGTGATACATGGAAGTGAAGTTGAGAAGCTTATTACTCTTGGGTGCTTGGTACCCTTGAGCTTGTTCCTCTTGGGTGCTTGGGCGCCCTAGACGGTTGTGTTCACCTCGAAGCCATATTCCATTGTGGTGAAGCTTCGTGGTGTCATTGGGGAGATAGCCCCAACCTTGGTGGTGTTCAGAGCTCAATCATTGTGGTGAAAAGCTCCGGGCAAGCATCGGGGTCTCCAATTAGGTTGTGGAGATCGCCCTGAGCAATTAGTACGGGTCCGGTGACCACCCCCAAGGGTTGCCATTTGTACGGGTTCGGTGACCGCCCTCAAGGGTCCCCTAGTGGAATCACGGCATCTTGCATTGTGCGAGGGCGTGAGGAAATTACGGTGGACCTAGTGGCTTCTTGGGGAGCATTGTGACTCCACACCGCTCCAAACGGAGATTAGCATCCGCAAGGGTGTGAACTTCGGGATACATCATCGTCTCCACGTGACTCGGTTATCTCTTACCCGAACCCTTTACTTATGCACTTTACTTTGTGATAGCCATATTGTTTCTTGTCATATATCTTGCTATCACCTAGTTGTTTATCTTGCTTAGCATAAGTTGTTGGTGCACATAGGTGAGCCTAGTTTTTGTAGGTTTTGTGCTTGACAAATTAACCGCTAGGTTTATTCCGCATTTGTTCAAGCCTAAACCGTAATTATTTTGAAGTGCCTATTCACCCCCCTCTAGGCGACATCCACGATCTTTCAACAATATTGATGACATAAGTATTGCCGTTCAGTAGGAGAATAATCATTAGAATCATAGAGCTATAAAACTAGTGAAGTCACCACAAGAACGGCACTGTTGATGAAAGTATTGTCGTTCACTAGAAGGATAATCTTTTTGAACAAGACACACTTCACTCGTTTGGGGAAAAAGGATGAAACTTGTCGCACGCAGACCAAGCAATGTGTGATCAAATGAAAAACTCTCATTTTTACACCTGCTAAAGGCTGGTCGTAATGGTAGTATCATAGCTAGTATCATGCATGCCAACTAGGCAATTTTGATGAGGTGTCATAGTATTAAATGAAGAAAGAGAGGGTGTAGTATCATATCATGATACCGTATCATATTAAATGCTATGCTACTTTGTGTCATGCATGGCAATAAATAAAGTACTACATGATACTAATATATGATATTATGCATTAGGAAGGTGGTATCATACACTAGTATCATATGGATGATACTAGTATATGATACTCCCCATTACAACCAGCCTAACGCAATCACACACAGTTAACATCGCCTCAATTTCAGTGATTGTTGCTTACCGTTTCTGTAAACGCTGATACGTCCAAAACGTATCTATAATTTCTGCTTGCTCCATGCTTTTTTGTGTGATATTGCTATGATATTGATGCACTTCCATACACTTTTGATCATATTTGGACTAACCTATTAACTCAGTGCACCACAGTGCCAGTTCCTGTTTTCTGCTGTTTTTCTATTTCAGGTTTCTCCCATATTAAAAGTGCTCCAAAAATTTCAGGAAAAATATAGGAAAAATCAGCGTACAGGAAGCTTCGCGAAGAACCAAAGATGGGCCAGGGGGGAGCCAGGGGAGGCCCAGGCGGCCACCTGGCGCGGCCCCACCCCTGGCCGCGCCAGGGGGGCGCCTGGGGCCCTTGCTCCGCCTCTGGCTGCCCCCCTTCGCATATATATCCCTCTCGTCCCGAAACCCTCGAGAACAGAACCCTTTTCGCGATCTCGCCTCTGTTCCGCCGCCGCAGCGCTTCCAAGATTGGGAGCATTAGGAGAACTCTTCCCGGCACCCTGCCGGAGGGGAGAACCACCACCGGGAGCTTCTCCACCACCATGGACGCTTCACGGATGAGTCGTGAGTAGTCCACCTTGGACCATGGGTCCATGATCAGTAGCTATGTGATGTTCTCCTCCCCTCTTTGCTCTTCATGGTTTAGACCTTGTGAGCTGCCCTTAATGATCGAGGCACATATGTAATCTTTCTGCTGTTGCTTTGCTGAGTTTGCTGGGATCTGATGGATTATGAGACTATGTTCAGATTGTGTTTGAGTAATATATTTGATTCACCTCTTTTATATCTTTGTTCTTGCGTAATTCTTGCATGTTCTCCGTTGCTGTTTATTGCTTTGGCCAAGTAGTAGGTAGTAACTCCAAGAAGGAGCGTTATGCTTGATTGTGGGTTCATGCCCCCTGATGACTAGCTTGAGTGACAGAAACATGAGTCTAGGGGATGTGTTGTTGCCACAAGGGAGAAAACAACGGTTCTTGTACTTGCGGGTGCAAGGATTGTTTACTTTACGCAAAGTTCTTATAATGCAGTTGTCTGTTGCTTTGAGTTTACACTTTGGGTGGGATTCGCAACTTATTACCAGCGAGATGTTCTGGATAGATATCTCAAGGTGGATGATTAGTAGTAGATGCAGATGGATTTCGGTCTACTTGCCTTGGCGTACCGCCCATGCTTTTGAGCCTCTACCTTTCTTTGCAGCATAGTTAGCATTGGTTTGCGCACATAATCCTGTCAATTGCCCAGCTGTAATTTGTTTACCTCGCTTTGCTGTTTTATCGTCTTTTGGGAGAGAGACATCACTGGTGAACATCATGGGACCCCGGTCCATATTACCACCGCTGATCACACCTTCTATTTACTTCCTGTTTTTATTTCCTAGTTGCAGTCATAGCTATCATTATTATCTCTTGTGTTTGATCCTTTGTAAACAACAAGGCCGGAGGGATTGACAACCTCTCTTTACTCATTGGGAGCAAAGTTATCTGTATCTGTGTGCAGGTCCTGTCAACCGCTAAGTTTCTGGCACCGTTGACACCTACTTGTCGACCCTCGGAGTCTCACGGGATTCGATCATTGGTATCTTTGCCAAGGGAAATTTGCCGCTACGCTACATCTCAACCTTCGACTTGGGGTAACCAACGAGGGGCGAGAAGCCATCAAGCAAGTTTCTGGCGCCGTTGCCGGGGACTCCACTCTTCAAGATAGGGGAGTTGCACGCTATCTTTTATCTTTGCTTTTTAGTCTTGTTAGTTTACCTTTCAGTTTTTGCTTTAGTGTCCCTTACCAAAAATCACAAAAATAGTTATCTTGCTTGCTGCTGCTATGGGTTCCACCGAGAACACCAAGTTGTGTGACTTCACTAGTCATAACAAACATGACTTTATCTGCACGCCTATTGCTACACCTGCCACTTCAGCACCTTCTTATGAGATTAAACCCGCTCTGCTGAACCTAGTTATGAAAGATCTATTCTCCGGTGCTGGAGATGATGCTGCTTTGCACTTAAATAGTTTTGTTGAGCTCTGTGATATGCAAAAGTACAAAGAAGTAGATGGTGATATTGTTAAGCTTAAGCTTTTTCCTTTCTCCTTGAGAGGAGGAGCTAAAATCTGGTTTCAATCCTTGCCTAGGAATAGTATAGATTCTTGGGACAAGTGCAAGGATGCCTTTATTGGGAAGTACTATTCCCCTGCTAAAATTATCCAATTAAGGAGTAACATAATGAATTTTAAACAATTGGATAATGAACACGTTGCCCAAGCTTGGGAACGCATGAAATCTCTTGTCAAGAACTGCCCTACTCATGGTTTGACTACTTGGATGGTTATCCAAACTTTTTATGCAGGCTTGAACTTTACCTCGCGGAACTTGTTAGATTCGGCCGCGGGAGGAACCTTTATTTCAACTACACTTGGTGCTGCCACGAAGCTTCTCGATGAGATGATGACCAATTATTCCCAATGGAACACCGAACGCGCTCCAACAGGTAGGAAGGTAAACTCTGTCGAGGAGATTTCCTCCCTAAATGAAAAAGTTGACTTGATCATGTCTCTACTTTCCAAGCAATCTTCTATTGATCCTCATGATGTTCCTTTAAATTCTTTGATTGCTCAAGATCAAGTAGATGTGAACTTTATCTCTAGAAACAATTTCAATAACAATGCTTATAGGAGTAATTTTGGTAGCAACCCTAGACCGTTCCCCTCTAATTCCTATGGGAACAACAATACTTATCCTAGCATCAAGAACTCCACTTCTGAACTAGAGATTATGCTTAAAGACTTCATCACTACCCAAAAGGCCTTCAATAAGAGTGTAGGAGAAAAACTAGACAAACTAGATAATCTCTCTTCGAAGGTAGACAATTTAGCCTATGAGGTAGAGTTGCTTAAAATTAGAACTTCTCCTCTTGAGGAGAGGAAGACCACTCCTATGAATGCTATTCAAGTGCAAATTAATGAAAACATTAGGATGATGGCTAAACTTAAAGAGAGATGGGCTAGAGAAAAGGAGGAAGAAGATAGGATTAAGAGCCTTCCTACCCACCACACTGTTGCTACTATCCAAGTTGTTGAGGATATCCAAACTCTTAGCACCCAATGCACTCCTAGTCCCATTGGACCTATTAATGGTGATGCTATGACCTCAACCGTAGAAGAAGAAACTCCTATAACCATAGAAGCTACCAAACAAGTGAGCCTAAAGGACACCACTACCACTTTACTTGATAGTAGTGACCTTGATTTTGATAATTGCACCCTTTTTGAAGTTATTGGTTTTCTTCACAAGATGTCTAGAGATCCCCACACTAGCACACTTAATCTTGCCTTCACGGAGCATATCACTAATGCTCTTATCAAAGCTAGGGAGGAGAAGCTTAGGGTAGAAGCCTCCATACCTAGAAAGCTAGAAGATAGTTGGGATCCTATGATTAAAATTAAGTTGAATAACTTCTCTTGCTATGCTTTATGTGATGTTGGAGCTAGTACCTCCGTTATGCCCAAAAGAATGTATGATATGTTTGAATTGAAACCTTTTGATCCTTGTTCTTTTGGTGTTCGTCTTGTTGATTCTTCCGTAAAGAAACCTTTGGGGAAGATCGACGATGTTCTTATCATTGTCAATGACAATTATGTTCCCGTTGATTTTACTATTATGGATATTGAATGTGAACCTTCATGTCCAATTATTTTAGGACGTCCTTTTCTTCGCACCGTTGGTGCTATCATTGACATGAAAGAGGGGAATATAAAATTCCAATTCCCTCTCAAGAAAAGGATGGAACACTTCCCTAGAAAGAAGATTAAGTTGCCTTTTGAGTCCGTTACACGGGCTAGCTATTCTCTTACTCCTGATAAAACTTGATCTTCTCTTTTTGCATCATGCCTAGCTTAAAGGCATAAAAGAAAGCGCTTTTGGGAGGAAGCCCACAACGAATTAGGTCTTATTTTGCTTTTGTTGTGTCTTGATGTTTGTTACTACAGTAGCATCATCATTGTATCTTTTCTTTTCAGCTTTGTGCCAAGTTTAGCCTCCGATTGCAAGAAAGTTCAAAAGTTGTGACGTGCTGTCCAGAAAACAGATTCTGTCCTTGGACAGAAAAATTCGAATAAAATCACCAGATCATCTTTTTGATCTGAATTTTTTTTGACAGCGTGCTCTATACAATTGGCTTTCGAGCGTCTGTTCTAAGTTTTTTGATTTGAGTTGCAGAAGTGCCCCAAAAAAATTATTTACTACCTGCTGGTCTGTTTTTCACTGATTCTGTCCTGTTTTGCCTTTTCTTCGTTTTGCAAACCTTGAGCTTGCTTTTTCTTTGCAAAAACATTTTGTCAATCTTGAGAAACAGTAGCTCTTCAAGATTATCTTTATTTCCAGTAGGGAAAAATTATTTTATTGTTGGTACTAACCTCGCTAATCAGATTATGATGAGTTATGTATGAAGGGAGTTTTCAAGTGTGCGAGGGAAGATGATAAAAGAAGATTCAGGAGGGTCAAACGCTCAAGCTTGGGGATGCCCCCGTGCACCCCCAAGAAATATTCAAGAAGACTCAAGCGTCTAAGCTTGGGGATGCCCCCATGCATCCCCTTTTCCATCAACAATTATCAGTTCGTCTTTCGTTCCACTATATTCTTATCACTTCATGCGTTATGTGCTATGCTTGGAGCGTCTCGCTCTTAGTTTCCTTTTTTAGTTTTCTTTAGCTTTGCTTGCTGTTCATAACAAGTTAGAACCCAGCTTTCTTTGTGTGGGAGAGAAACACGCTCCACTTCAACCTAGAACACAACATAGGATTTTCATGCTTATCTTTGCTGTGTGTGTTCTTTGTCTTTCCATAGCTGCTGTCATGTTTAGCTCTTAGTTTTCATGCTTTTTTTAAAGAGCTTTTGTTTAGTTGGTTGCTGAACTCTCTTGAGTTTTCATGTTTATCTTGTTAAGAGAGTTTGCCTGTTGCACCGAGTTGTGTGTCTTAACTTAAAGTAGGTAATTGAGGTTGCTATTTAATTTTAGTAGTAACTTGCAATAGTTTTGAGGTATTGCCATGAGTAATGTCTGTACTTTTGGTGTCAAGAGCTTTAGCCTATTAGTGATAGATGTTGTATATTGGGCAATCCGTGTTTATTTTCGAAAACCTACAAAATAGTTGAGAACTTTAGCTACTAGATGGATCACTAATCTTTGGAGGGATCGAATATTAGAGTACACTCACGTACCATGAGTCGAGGATGCGCAAGGATAACCAAACCCCCATACACTCCTCCATGGGGTACTTGTCTCTTTGTGAACCTCCTAATTAGATTGAGAGTTACCGATAATAAGTGCATGAGTTCTTCGGACTAATGTGAGTATTCGAAAGTTGACACTTCCACCTAGCCATATTTTTCTAGCCTCTTCGGTACCGTGCATTGCCCTTTCTCACCTCGAGAGTTGGCGCATACTTCGCCGGTGCATCCAAATCCTTGGCATGATACGCTCTGTCATCATAAGCCTCATTATATCCTTCCTCAAAACAGCCACCATACCTACCTATCAAGGCATTTCCATAGCCTTTCCGAGATACATTGCCATGTGATACGTCTCAAACGTATCTACTTTTCCAAACACTTTTGGTATTGTTTTGACCTCATTCTTGCATGATTTGGACTAAACTAACCCGAACTGACGCTGTTTTCAGCAGAGCTGCCTGTATGGTTTATTTGTGTGCAGGAAAATGGATTTTTAAGTATCTCAGAAAAATCCACGAAAAATCAGAGAAAATCCACGCACCCGAAGGAACCAAATACCAGAAGTGGGGCCAGAGGGGGGGCAGGGGGTGCCCAGGCGCCCTATGGGCGCGCCCCCTTGGGCCGCGCCGGGGG
>LR738714.1:553254504-553276170 GCA_902687465.1 Secale cereale
GTATTTTTCCTCCCGACGCAGAAACCCCAGATCGGAAGTTCTTTCGCAGTTTTTCGTCGCGGAGCCGCCGCCACCCTCTATTCTTCTTCGGGAGGGCTAATCTGGAGGCTGAATTGGCCTCCGGAGAGGGGAGATCGTTGCCATCGTCATCATCATCACCACTCCATCATCCCTCCATGACTTCCCCCTTCATGTGTGAGTAATTCCCCTGCTGTAGGCGAAGGGGATGGTAGGGATTAGATGAGTTAGATCATGTAATAGTTCGTCAGATTGTTGGGGGCATGTTACCTATCATCTACTATGGTGTTTATCATCTTTGCTACAACTTGTTATTCTTAATGCTTGACACTTAGGGCCCGAGTGCCATGATTTCAGATCTGAACCATATATGTTTGCATGAATATATTTGTGTTCTTGATCCTATCTATGAGTTGTATGCACCTGTTACAGTTCGGAACCGGCGATCCCAAAGGTGACAGCTTGGGACACCAAAGGGGATGGTCCGTAGTTTGAGGATTACATGTATCCATTGAGTTCATTGCTTTGTTCCGGTGCTCTTTGACAGGAGCACTTTAATATCCATTAGTTCCTTTTGGCCCCGTTCGTAGCGGGATGGTAGGACAAAAGATGTTGTGCAAGTTCTTATTGCAAGCACGTACAACTACCTACGAGATACATGCCTAATGTTTGATATTTGCCTAGATGATCATTACTTTTCCGTGTGCCGTGCCCCAAGTTAGAATCTATCTCATCCATGCAGCGCCCAACCATCCATCTCCCTAGCCTACAGTATTTTAAACCTTGCTTGTCACTAGTTGCTACTTTTGCCATTTACTACTGCTATTTACTTTTGCTGTTTACTTTTTACTATTACTATCATCACTATCATATCACTGTTACCACTTATCTTTTGTTGCAAGTTAGTATATTTCAGGTGCGGTTGAATTGACAACTCAACTGTTAAAGCTTATAAATACTCTTTGGCTCCCCGTGTGTCGAATCAATAAATTGGGTTATTCTTACCCGCGAAGACTATCTCGATCCCTTACGGTTGAGGGTTATCAAGTACCATTTTCTGGCGCCGTTGCCGGGGAGCATAGCAATATTTACAAGTCTACTTGAGGTATCCTACCTGCTGCACTTTATTCACTATGGGTAAGAAAGGTGACCCCAAGGTTCCGATCTTACTATCCACTACAAGAAGAGGTACTGCTCTGAGCACTAGTGCTACGCTTGATTCACCTTCTGTTATGAGTAAGTTTGCCTCACCACCACCACATGATGCTCCTACTGAATCTGTTACTATGTCTGATACTCTTGATGATGCTTCTACTACTTTTGATGATGATATTAGTTCGCTTGGTTATGCTCTTGAGAAACAAATTGCTGCTGCTGCTGAAAAATATGGAATTGAACTTCCTGTTGCTCGCTACCCTATTGGTGAAACTTATGATTATCCCGATTTGAGTAAACTCAAAGAGAGGCTCCTTGATGATGATTACTATATGCTTGATGAAGATCTATGCAGGGAACTGACAGAGTTTGCTGGCTCTGACCCTGAAGTTATTAAGAAAATATTTGAAAAACACTCTTTGAAAAACAAAACCGTTCCTAATCCTGAGTTTGCTACATCTCCTATATGCATTGATGATCCTGATTTTGATTTCTCTGTTGATCTCTGACTTATACCTATGGTTGAAGCTGACCCCTTTTATGGCAGAGAAAATGATGATGCTATTGCACACCTGACTAAACTCGGTGAGTTAGGTAGCCTGTTTACCACAGATGAGAAGATACGATACTTTTATGTGACCAAGCTTCTTCCTTTCTCCTTGAAGGAGGGTGCTAAAGCATGGTATGATTCACTTCCATGCAGTTCCATTAAGAGTCCTCAGGACTTAGCTCACTCTTTTGTTGATAAGTACTTTCCTGCTCACATGCAACATGCTGCCTTACAAAGAATTTATAACTTTAAACAGTTGCAGGATGAGTCCCTCCCTAAAGCTTGGGGGAGGTACTGCGGTTTGATTCGGGCTAGACCAGGACATGAAATTCCTAAGAATGAATTAATTGATATATTCTATGCTCGTCTAACTGATGAATCTAGGTCCTATTTGGACAGTTGTGCTGGTTGTGTTTTCAGGAAAAGAACACCGGACGATGCGGAAGATCTGATGGGCAGGATTGCCAAAAACCATGAAGATTGGTTCGTCCCTGAACCACCTCCACCAACAAAGAAGAGGGGCATGTTTGTTCTAAGCCCCGAGGATATGCGAGAAGCAAAGAAGTCTATTAAAGAGAAGGGTACTAAAGCTGAAGACATGAAGAATCTACCCCCTATTGAGAAGCTGTGTGAGCCTACCAGTCACCCTCCTATGGTAGAGGTACATTCTCTTTTAGATTTCAACGCAAGTGACATCCCTCATGGTAAACCTCCTGATCAATGTTTAGATGAGTTTGATAATTTTATTATGAAACAGAATCATTTTAATGAGAGGATAGAAAGTCAGTTGCATGATAATTCCCTTGCTATCAAAAAGTTGCTTTGTGTTTTAGATAGAACAGTTAATGATGTCTAATGTCTTGTGAAGCATTTTCATATGGTTCAAACTCAGCTTGATCAAATTTCTAATGTGCAAAGAGATTTGCTTGCTAACAATGACAAACAAGATAAATTGCAGGCTTTTGGGATTAAGACCCGAGGAGGAACTAGTACTCAAGATCCTCTTTATCCAGAGGGACATCCGAAGAGAATCGAGCAAGATTCTCAAATGCAGGAAGAAGAAATTGTTGTCTCTCCAAATAAGAAGAAGAAACATAAAGAGACTGACAATTCTAATGATCCTATTGCAGATGAAGAGCCAGCTATTGATCCCAACAGTGTATCTATTTCCGATGCTGAGACTGAACACGGTGCTGAACCTGAAGGTAATGATAATGAGAAAAACGATCCGCCTGAAGTTCGAGAAGAAGAAGCACCTGACAAACGTAAGAGGTACACTAAAGAAGACTTCATCGCAAGAAAACATGGGAAGGAGAGAGAACCATGGGTACAGAAACCCATGCCCTTTCCAGGAAAGTCCATCAAATCTAAAGAAGAAGAGCATTACAATAAGTTTTGTGAATGGATTAAACCTCTTTTTCTTCAAATCCCTTTGACTGATGCTATTAAGTTACTTCCTTATTCAAAATATATGAAAGATATTGTCACTAACAAAAGAAAAGTTCCTAATGATGCAATATCTACTATGCTTGCTAACTATTCTTTCAGTGGAAAGATTCCTCAGAAGCTTGGTGATCCAGGTATACCCACCATTCCTTGCTCCATAAAGAATAATTATGTCAAAACTGCTTTATGTGATCTTGGAGCAGGAGTGAGTGTTATGCCTCTCTCTCTTTACGAGAGGCTTTGTTTAGAGAAACTAATTCCTACAGATATCTCCCTTCAGATGGCTGACAAGTCAACCGCTGTTCCGATAGGTATTTGTGAGGATGTTCCAGTAGAAGTTGCTAATTGTTTAATTCTGACTGATTTTGTTGTGCTTGACATGCCCGAGGATGGGAGCATGTCCATTATTCTTGGTAGACCTTTCCTTAACACCGCAGGTGCTATTATTGATTGCAACAAAGGGAAGGTTGCCTTTCATGTGAATGATAAAGAACACACGGTATATTTTCCGAAGAAGACCGACAGGAGGCATGCCCTCAACTCTATAGAGAATATCGAGACCGTGAAAATTGGAGAATGGGACTGTCCACTACATGTGCCTCACAAATACAAAACTATCATGGTAGGGACAATGTCCATCAAGGTAAAAGTTCAGTGATTACTTCGTAGGAGGTGAGACTTTTTGCTCTATATATCGCTTGTTTGTTGGTAATACTTGATCAACCTTACTAGTGAACGTGTTTTATATGGATAAAAAGTTGAGCTTGCTATGTTTTCATTTGTTTTTAGTGTTGTCCTACTTGCTGTACCAAGTATCTATGTTTTTGAAGCTTCACAATACTACTAACTGCTTCAAGTTTGCAGAGAGTTCCGCAGCTTTTTGAACTTCGAAAAAATTTCAACAGTGAAGTTTTCAGAAAAATTCCAGAAAAATTATATTAAAAATTTCCACAACGGGAGAGACCCGAAAAGTCCTGGGGCCAGCCAGGGGGGCCATCAGTGGCCCAGGCGCCCAGCTGGCGCGGCCCAGCCCCTGGCCGCGCCCACAGGGCGCCTGGGGCCCACGGGACCCCCCTCCAGGTACTTCTTCTTCCCTCCTCTCTCTCTTTTTCCAGAAACCCGAGTTCTGGTCTTGTTCTTGCTGTTCTTGCTGTTCTTGGAGGTGATTCTTCGATCTCTCTCTACAGCCCATCATTTGAGATGAAATTTTGAGCAAATACTCCCTGGTATGTGACTCCTCCACCCCTCCAATTAGATTTTTGATTGATGGCCTCATTTGTGAGTATTTAGTAGTTCTTGGTGCTGTAGAGATGAGCTTGCATGCATGTGTAGAAAGTTATTTTCCAAGTTTTGATGCAAGTTTATGCCTTGGGCAAGTGAGTTGAGTAGTTTGCCTTAGCTCACTTTGTTTTAATCCTCGTTTTTGTAAATTGTATTTTTTTTTCAGAAATGAGTTTGTTAGGAAGGGCAAAAGGATGGCTTGAGAAGAGGAGGCCCGCACACTCCGATCGAGTCACTAGAGCCGCAGCTTCACCATCGACTGCTAGGGTGAGCTATAATGAGGATCATGTGCCCCTGGAGTTGTTAGAAGACACAAGTCCAGCACGTGCGATGACATTTCCATGTGATGAATTCATGGAAGCTGCGGGAATCAAGGATGAGTTTTATAATCTTTGTGCTAATGCAGGTTTGACACGACTCGTCACCAGCCGTGTTACTCAGTATCAGAAACTCACCTCCGGTTTCATTAACAGTTTTAGATATAATCCTGATTCAGGTGCTATTGAGTTTAAAATTTATAATGATCTTATCACCATGACTCTGGGAAATTTTTGTGAAGTAATAGGTGTGCCAAACGTTGGGAGGACGGCAAGGATGGCCACTCAGCCCTCCGAGCTGAAAACCGTCATCAACTCTCTCTGCAACATGGGTACGAGGGATATTCATTGTTCGAAGATCTCCAGCATCTTGTTTCCTCACCTCAGGTATTTTGCATATTATATTGCTAGAGGGGTGTTAGCTCGTGACAACACGAGCAGCATTTCTGCTCCGGATATTGCTATCCTGGCAGCAGCCCTCTCAGGGAGGTCTGATTATAATCTTGGTACCTTAATTGCTCGACGCCTTGCTATGAACGGTAACAAGGGGGACTTATATGGTGGCGTTTATGCCACACTTATCTTAGAGCATCTTGGAGGCACACCACACCCTGATGATACTCCTTTTACTTATTTAAGCTTTGATCTTGCTGCTATGAAAAGGCATAAGTTTGTTACCATGGGTTCTGAGCTTGATAACCTTGTTTATATCTTGCGTTTCGGAACTACCGCGGAACGCGAGATCCGTCTACCTGCACCTCTTTTGTTTGATTTTTCTCACAGGAACGGATGGTCCTTTGATGTTGTCCAGTTCAATGAGTTCATGGTCCAGCATCAGTTCCATAACCCCATGGAGGGGGTTGTGCCCGACAAGGAGAGGCACGGTGAGATACCACATTTTCAGGAAGAGACCGCCACCGAGTTTGGTGAAGGGTCTTCCTCTGTTTGGCGCTCGGAACCTTCCTCGTGGGAGACTCCGAGGAGTTCGGTGTACGCGCCATCATCCTTCTACGACCCTTGGTCTCACCACCATACCCCTGGAGCAGGAGGCTCCTGGGGGCAGTAGCTGCTAACCAACTTAGGCCAAAAGCCTAAGATTGGAGGAGTACATGCCCTTCTCACTTTTCCATTGTATTATCCGTTTTATTCGCTTTGATCTTTTCGAAGTTTTTACCCGTTCTTCTTTACTTCTCTCTTTGCAAAAACAACAAAAAGATTTTCTCTTTCTTTTCCTTTATTCAACCTTTGAGAAAAACCAAAAAGATTTCCTTTTTCTCTTTAGTTTGCTTTGTTTTGAGAGACCAGCTCGAGTCCGTGATGGCATTTGATTATATTTCCTACGTTCGATCGTGCAAGTGACAAGCAGTAATGACGAAGATCGACTGAAAGGAAGCAACGAGGAAGACCGGTATGAACTCTTATTGTTTCTACTTTTGTACATATGCCTGTACTTATGATCTAGAGACCAGCTTGTAGCGACATAGTGCTATGTTTACAATGCTCTTCCAGTGGTTCATGCTTTCCTTATGGCTAGTCTCGAATAACTAGAGTATATAATGTGTTATTGAAATGATCTACATGCATTGCACTGTTCATAGTCTGGTATACTAAGGTGGTATTTCCCTTTAGAGAATTTTTGGATTGACTTGGCACATGCTTACACATGTTTAAGACCAAAAAGTCTACTTTGCCTTGATGATCTTTGAGTTTTAGAATAGTTATATCACTTTCATGCCCGATTCAATGTTGCTTTGTCGCTCTGCATGATTATGACCGTTATTGCTCTCTAGTTGGTCGCTTCCCAGTCTTTTGCTAAACCTCCAACCGTACTAAGCGGAATGACTGCTTGTGCATCCAAAACCTTTAAACCTGTTATGCCATATGAGTCCACTATACCTTCCTATACATGGTATTTACCTGCCATTCCTAACGAAGACTTTCATGTACCATCTCAAAATTATTCAAAAGCATTTCTCTTTTTGTGCCTATGTTTTAGCTCATGAGGAAGTAGGAGTTAATTCATGATCTCTTTAAGTTGGACAAGTTTCACCCCTGGATTGCATGTATAATGTGCAAACCCCTAATATGAAAAGGAACTGGCATGGAGTGCGCCCGGCTCAAAAAGATAATATAACAAACAAACCCTCCTTCACGCTTTGTTCATGAGAAATCAGAAAACTTTGGCAGTGATAAACAAAGGAGATTAAGAGGATGTGATCGTCCTCATGCGGGAGCCGTTCCTCGAGACTTGTCTAGCTTAAAAAGTGATTGAGTTATCTGCTAGCATTCGTTGACGAAATATGCACCTCTCAAAACATATTTACTTCTGTTTTTAAAACCAAGAGCTCTGGTACATGTTTAGTTTTTGTTTCCGATCACGGGTTTTTAACTTTGCCAATAAAAGCCACGGTTCGAGAGTTTCACCTTCTTTCTTCAAAGCATTGACTAGGAGAGCATAATTGTCATTCTGAGTGTAATGTGCATTGTTCCAAAGTATTACATTGTCTTCTACATACTTGTGATATGATTTATTCTGAAATTCTTAGCTCTAGTCTCCTTTAAAACTCTGGAGGAGTCTCTGCATTTATGTTTTGCTTCACTCATGGAGGCTAGCGAGATACCACCTTAATATGCTCAAGCTATGTGCAATGTGATCTTGTCTTGATTTTCAGTAATATATTATTTACTCTTAATTATTTGTGACTGGTCACTTGAAAGAAGGATTGCTCCTTGCATTGTTCTCATAAATACTGTTTTAATACTTGCTGAACTCTTTTCGTAGTACATGCTTATATACATCTAATGAAGCAAAAGAGTTTGTCAAAGTTTTCTTTGTCGCGTCCAGTTCGTTGAACTGAATTGCTTGAGGACAAGCAACATGCTAAGCTTGGGGGAGTTGATACGTCTCAAACGTATCTACTTTTCCAAACACTTTTGGTATTGTTTTGACCTCATTCTTGCATGATTTGGACTAAACTAACCCGGACTGACGCTGTTTTCAGCAGAGCTGCCTGTATGGTTTATTTGTGTGCAGGAAAACAGATTTTTAAGTATCTCAGAAAAATCCACGAAAAATCAGAGAAAATCCACGCACCCGAAGGAACCAAATGCCAGAAGTGGGGCCAGAGGAGGGCTAGGGGTTGCCCAGGCGCCATGTGGGTGCGCCCCCCTGGGCCGCGCCGGGGGGGCGCCTGGGTGGGGCCCACACCCCCTGGTGCCCTACTTTAGCCCGTATTTTTCCTCCCGACGCAGAAACCCCAGATCGGAAGTTCTTTCGCAGTTTTTCGTCGCGGAGCCGCCGCCACCCTCTGTTCTTCTTCGGGAGGGCTAATCTGGAGGCTGAATTGGCCTCCGGAGAGGGGAGATCATCGCCATCGCCATCGTCATCATCATCACCACTCCATCATCCCTCCATGACTTCCCCCTTCATGTGTGAGTAATTCCCCTGCTGTAGGCGAAGGGGATGGTAGGGATTGGATGAGTTAGATCATGTAATAGTTTGTTAGTTTGTTGGGGGCATGTTGCCTATCATCTACTATGGTGTTTATCATCTTTGCTACAACTTGTTATTCTTAATGCTTGACACTTATGGCCCGAGTGCCATGATTTCAGATCTGAACCATATGTGTTTGCATGAATATATTTGTGTTCTTGATCCTATCTATGAGTTGTATGCACCTGTTACGGTTCGGAACCGGCGATCCCAAAGGAGACAGCTTGGGACACCAAAGGGGATGGTCCGTAGTTTGAGGATTACATGTATCCATTGAGTTCATTGCTTTGTTCCGGTGCTCTTTGACAGGAGCACCTTAATATCCATTAGTTCCTTTTGGCCCCGTTCGTAGCGGGATGGTAGGACAAAAGATGCTGTGCAAGTTCTTATTGCAAGCACGTACAACTACCTACGAGATACATGCCTAATGTTTGATATTTGCCTAGATGATCATTACTTTTCCGTGTGCCGTGCCCCAAGTTAGAATCTATCTCATCCATGCAGCGCCCAAACATCCATCTCCCTAGCCTACAGTATTTTAAACCTTGCTTGTCACTAGTTGCTACTTTTGCCATTTACTACTGCTATTTACTTTTGCTGTTTACTTTTTACTATTACTATCATCACTATCATATCACTGTTACCACTTATCTTTTGTTGCAAGTTAGTATATTTCAGGTGCGGTTGAATTGACAACTCAACTGTTAAAGCTTATAAATACTCTTTGGCTCCCCGTGTGTCGAATCAATAAATTGGGTTATTCTTACCCGCGAAGACTATCTCGATCCCTTACGGTTGAGGGTTATCACTATGCAACATCCATCTTCTCATGACTTGATCTTCATGTCATACATGCTTTTTGCTTGATCGATGAGCCGCATGCTAGTTGGGCCTTGCCCTAATCATTGCTACATGACGCGCTAGTATCATTGCATATCCTGCTACACCGGCAGAGGCATACATTTGCATACATCATGATAGTTTCATCTTTATGTTGAGTACTTTTGTAAAGTGTGAAAGATCTTCTATACTTCTTGTAATATATAGAGTGTTGCCCCTAAAGTGAGGAAAAGATCCCAAAGAGGACAAAATCAAAAGATCCCAAAGAGGACATATGAGAGTTAAATAGAAAGAGCCATTGAGGCCACAAAAAAATAAAAAAAAATAGAAAAAAGAGAAAAAGAAATAAAAAGAGAGAAGGGGGCACACTACTATTCCTTTTGAGAGATCCACACTCGTACTCCATCTTATACCTTGTACTCCATAGAGATTATCATTCATGCATATAGCTAGGTGGGGACCTTCACACTATAGAACTTGGCTTGTATATTCCAATGATGAGCCTCCTCAAAAGAGCTCTAGGTCTTCTTGAGCGAGCAAGTTGGATGCACCCCCACTAGTTCCATTGGAGAGCTTACCTTAGCTCATATGTGCATCCGTTGCATGGCAATCCCTACTCCTCACATCATATCTATCATTTGGCTTTCTCTCGCCTATGATTGTCCTCATTGATGTGAGCCTTTCACACTTTTTTTGTCTTCCCCCTCCATCATTTTTCTCTCTTTGCCATCCTAAGTGTCAACTTTCTTGCTTACGCTCATCCATTGCATGAGTGCTCAAAATATCGAAAGGGAGTGGATCATTTTGACTTGTACCTGGCTAGTGGTCTAGGGATGAGTCAAGATAAGATTCCAAAGAAGACCAAGTGTGAAACTTTAGTAGATTAAGTTCTCAACAATACAAAAACTATGTTTTACTCTCTCGTATATCCCTATCCCCTTTCTTGCACGCAAACACCATTTGGAGACATTTGAGTCACGGACAGCGAGTGCTCTTGCACCTTTATGTTCTTGTGTTGCTTGTTACAATGCTAATATAGACTTTTGCTTGTTATGACTTGAATTGAATTACATGCCTTGATTGCTTTACTTAAAAAGTTCTTATATGATTGATAGCATGTCACCACAGAAATTATGCTTGTTATCATTTACCTACTCGAGGACGAGCAAGAATTAGCTTGGGGATGTTGATACGTCCAAAGCGTATCTATAATTTCTGCTTGCTCCATGCTTCTTTTGTGTGATATTGCTATGATATTGATGCACTTCCATACACTTTTGATCATATTTGGACTAACCTATTAACTCAGTGCACCACAGTGCCAGTTCCTGTTTTCTGCTGTTTTTCTATTTCAGGTTTTCCCCATATTAAAAGTGCTCCAAAAATTCCAGGAAAAATATAGGAAAAATCACCGTACAGGAAGCTTCGCGAAGAACCAAAGATGGGCCAGAGGGGAGCCAGGGGAGGCCCAGGCGGCCACCTGGCGCGGCCCCACCCCTGGCCGCGCCAGGGGGGCGCCTGGGCCCCTGCTCCGCCTCTGGCTGCCCCCCTTCGCATATATATCCCTCTCGTCCCGAAACCCTCGAGGACAGAACCCTTTTTCGCGATCTCGCCTCTGTTCCGCCGCCGCAGCGCTTCCAAGATCGGGAGCATCAGGAGAACTCTTCCCGACACCCTGCCGGAGGGGAGAACCACCACCGGGAGCTTCTCCACCACCATGGACGCTTCCCGGATGAGTCGTGAGTAGTCCACCTTGGACCATGGGTCCATGATCAGTAGCTATGTGATGTTCTCCTCCCCTCTTTGCTCTTCATGGTTTAGACCTCGTGAGCTGCCCTACATGATCGAGGCACATATGTAATCTTTCTGCTGTTGCTTTGCTGAGTTTGCTGGGATCTGATGGATTATGAGACTATGTTCAGATTGTGTTTGAGTAATATATTTGATTCACCTCTTTTATATCTTTGTTCTTGAGTAATTCTTGCATGTTCCCCGTTGCTGTTTATTGCTTTGGCCAAGTAGTATGTAGTAACTCCAAGAGGGAGCGTTATGCTTGATTGTGGGTTCATGCCCCCTGATGACTAGCTTGAGTGACAGAAACATGAATCTAGGGGATGTGCTGTTGCCACAAGGGAGAAAACAACGGTGCTTGTACTTGCGGGTGCAAGGATTGTTTACTTTACGCAAAGTTCTTTTAATGCAGTTGTCTGTTGCTTTGAGTTTACACTTTGGGTGGGATTCGCAACTTAATACCAGCGAGATGTTCTGGATAGATATCTCAAGGTGGATGATTAGTAGTAGATGCAGATGGATTTCGGTCTACTTGCCTTGGCGTACCGCCCATGCTTTTGAGCCTCTACCTTTCTTTGCAGCATAGTTAGCATTGGTTTGCGCACATAATCCTGTCAATTGCCCAGCTGTAATTTGTTTACCTCGCTTTGCTGTTTTATCGTCTTTTGGGAGAGAGACATCACTAGTGAACATCATGGGACCCCGGTCCATATTATCACCGCTGATCACACCTTCTATTTACTTCCTGTTTTTATTTCCTAGTTGCAGTCATAGCTATCATTATTATCTCTTGTGTTTGATCCTTTGTAAACAACAAGGCCGGAGGGATTGACAACCTCTCTGTACTCGTTGGGAGCAAAGTTATCTGTATCTGTGTGCAGGTCCCGTCAACCGCTAAGTTTCTGGCGCCGTTGACACCTACTTGTCGACCCTCGGAGTCTCACGGGATTCGATCCTTGGTATCTTTGCCAAGGGAAATTTGCCGCTACGCTACATCTCAACCTTCCACTTGGGGTAACCAATGAGGGGCGAGAAGCCATCAAACGCTGCCAAACGCGGAGGATGGAGGGACAAGATGTCTCTAGGAGAGTAACGTGTGAAGGAACTTTTTTTAGGATAAGATAAGAGAACTGGAAAACAGGAAGGGGGAGTCATTTTTGGCAGTCCACCCGGAAACGTGCTCATAACGCCTTCTTTCACGAAATTCATGTAACTGATGCACGTCTTTTATAGATGGGCGAAAGTACATGACATTAAACCTAGAGTTTAATCCGAGATAGTTTCTCGAGTTCTCCGCCGACCATCCCCGCCCTTTGCAACCCCTCTTTTATAGTCAGTTGTCTCATGCCTTGTACAAATTTTCTATACCGTCCTCTAGAGTACAATCCAAGAAGAGATGCCATTTGTAACCCATATATTTTCTGTCCCTGCACGCCGGGTAAAGAGTCTGATGCTGTGCCATTCAATGGGGCTCGCTCACTCGCCACCTTCGTTCTGTGATCCTTGAACACCACGATACGACGTTAGGGTATATATAAGTGGATACCCACTCCATATAACAACAACATGTGTAATTCGCTACTCACCGACTAAAGCTCGACGCAGAAGGTAACGAAACCTCAACGAAAAGCACATGCCACGGCGTTAAAAGGCACGCACAATCACAATGGATAGCAGTAGTAGTAGATTAGATACTGCTACAAAAGCCGTAGCCACGTATCACGCGCCCCGTCCCGGAAAACGGGAAGGGGAGCCATTTTTGGCAGTCCATCCGGAAACTGGCTCATAACGCCTTCTTTCATGGAATTCATGTAACCGATGTACGTCTTATATAGATGAGCGAAAGTACATGACATTAAACCTAAAGTTCAATCTTGGATAGTCCGGCCATCCTCCTCCTTTGCACCCGCTCTTTTACGAGTCAATGGCCTCGTGCCTTATACAAATTTTGTACACCGTCCTCTAGAGTGCAGTCCAAGAAGAGATGCCATTTGTAACCCATATATTTCCTGTCCCTGCACGCCAGGTAAAGAGTCTGACGCCGTGCCATGCAGCGGGACTCGCTCACTACCTTCTTTCCGTGATCATTGAAAACCACGATACAACGACAGAGTATATATAAGTAGATCCCCACTCCATCTAACAACAACAACCTATGTAATTCGCTGCTCACCGGCTAAAAGCTCGGCCGACCCAAAAGGCAACGAAACCTCAACGAAAGCACATGCCCCGGCCGGCGTTAAAAGCCACGCACAATCACACAATGGATAGTCGTAGCAGCAGATGAGATACTAGTACTACTCCTCCAAAAAGCCGCGGCCACGTATCGCGCCCGACGCGATAGCCCACGCGTCCCGTCCCGCCCAACGGCAGCGCAGGCGCTCTCTCCCCGAGCTACTACCACACCATACCGTAGACCGCGAGTCCGCGATCCGCCCTCCCTTCCTGCTACCTTCCCCGGCTACAAGGATCGGTCGGCATCCGGATAAAAAACTCCAGCCGCGGAACCGGAGCCGGAGCCCACCGCCGCGCCATCCCACACATCTGGTGCTACTACTACTAGTCTAGTCTAGTCTAGTAGGAGGCCGTCCCTATCTTCTTCCTCTTGCCTCCGCTTGGTTGGTTGGCTGGTCATCACCCGGCCTCGCTCTCCAGTCTCTCCGCCCGAGCCCGTTCCCTTCACTTGTTTTGTTTGACTCGTCGCGGCCTTCTCGGAGAGGCAAAGGAAAAGCGGCCACCGCCACTGCCAACTCCGGTTTCCTAGCACGGAGGAGCAAGGATAGTTGGAGAGGGAGAGTGTGTGTCGTGGGAAGAGGAGGAGGAGGAGGAGAGAAGGATTCTCCCGCAAGCGTCCAAGCCGATAAATCCTGTGTGCCCCGCGGTACGGTTTGCCGGGCGGGACTCGTCCGTCTTCTTCCGGTGATTTGGAGCGCTCCCATCCCATGGGCGCCGCGGCGCATTGAGGCGCGTGTGGTGGTCTGGGCGGAGGCATGGATCTGGAGCTCGCGCACGGCGCGGGGGCGCCGCGGAAGGTGAGTGAGCTCCGCGCTCTGGTTTCTTGGATTCGCCGCCGGAGCTTCTTTCTGCGTTGGGCTCTGCGTACTGACGAGCTTGCCTTTTTTTCTTGGTGTTGCGCGGCGGAAGCGGGGGGAGTCGTGGGGCGCGGTGCTGCTGCTGGCGTACCAGAGCCTCGGGGTGGTGTACGGCGACGTGGCCACGTCGCCGCTCTACGTCTTCAAGAGCGCCTTCGCCGGCGACGACATCACGCACACGGCGGGCAACGAGGAGATCTACGGCGTCCTCTCCTTCGTCTTCTGGACGCTCACCCTCATCTCCCTCCTCAAGTACGTCCTCCTCGTGCTCCGCGCCAACGACGGCGGCGAGGGCGGCACCTTCGCGCTATACTCCCTCATCTGCCGCCACGTGCGCGCCGGCCTCCTGCCCGGCGGCGGCACCAGCGACGACCTCATGGCGGACGACAAGGACGCCGCCGCCGACCGCTCCAGGGCCAGGACGGTGCTCGAGAGGTACAGGGTGCTGCAGAGGCTTCTGCTCTTCTTCGCGCTGCTCGGGACGTGCATGGTCATCGGCGACGGCGTGCTCACCCCTGCGGTCTCCGGTAGTTTGTTGCTTCACCCCTCTCCCATCTCCTCCAATCGGTCTCCTTGCCATTGTCTCTTGGCCCTCTGACGTGCTTCCTCCAACCCTTTTCAGTGTCGTCCGCGGTCTCGGGGCTCGAGCTATCAATGGAGAAGGCGCAACACAAATGTAGGTTGAGTCCGTTTCTTCTTTCAGCTGTTTCTATCTATTGCTAGATTACCATGCGTCCATGCCAATGCTTGATTTTAGTTGCTGGTTCCTTCCTACTGAGCTGGTTTATCATTTGAACATTTGACTAGTATAAGTATTTGCTATGTTTGATACTCCCTCCGTCCGGAAATACTTGTCATCAAAATGAATAAGAGGGGATGTATCTAGATGTATTTTAGTTCTTGATACATCCCTTTTTGTCCATTTTGATGACAAGTATTTTCGGACGGAGGGAGTACATGTTTTCCTAATGTGACATGCCAATGTGCAGATGTAGGGCTTCCGGTGACGTGCGCGATACTTATATGCTTGTTTGCTCTGCAACACTATGGCACACACAGAGTTGGGTTTATCTTTGCGCCAATCGTCTGCGTTTGGCTTCTCTGCATAAGCATGATCGGGCTCTACAATATCATCCACTGGAACCACCATGTGTATCGAGCCCTTTCGCCGTACTACATGTACCAATTTCTCAAGAAGACCGGAAAAGGTGGCTGGATGTCACTGGGTGGAATTCTTCTCTGTGTAACAGGTATGGATAAGGTAGGCTGTTGCCTACTGCTTAGCTGTGATTCTGTCGAGGGATTATTACAGAAAACATCTGACTTATCTGAAATGGCATTACATGTAGGCTCGGAGGCCATGTATGCAGATCTTGGACATTTCTCGCAGAGATCAATTCAGGTACGAGATGAGTCTGTCACAGCATACATCATTAACAACAGTATATTGGTTTATGGTGATGCCCCTTCTGTTTACTCACCCTTGCCATGTTCCCTATGTGTCGATTTGTCTAATATGAATTTCTCAATTTATCTCAATTCTGTATACACCATTCAAAGAGGAAAAAAAATAAAGGAGTACAAGTTAGGGTGACAGAAACTATCCATCCAATCGGATCTATAGGCTCATGTGATTAAGCTGAAGATCTGAAGGACACAATTAATCCCTTAATAGCACCCTACTAAGTACTCCCTCCGTCCCAAAATAAGTGACTCAAAAGTGATCTAACTTTGTACTAAAGTTAGTACAAAATTAAGTCATTTTTGGGTCACTTATTTTGGGACGGAGGGAGTACTATTTACAGCCCCTCCTTTTAAAGTATGAGGTAATTAATCCCTTGATAACACCCTACTAATTACTGGTACCTTCTAGTGATTACGTGTACTAGTATTTACAACCCCTCTTGTCAAAGTGAGGCATTGGACAACATGTTTCACATTTCTTACTTGTGTCACTATGGTTGAAGACCTTATTTGTGTGTTGGTACGTTCTATAGTTAGAAAAATACATTGTAGTCATATCATTTTTTGATATTATTAAAGTTGTGATAAGTTCACATAATTTCTATTGAAAAATTCCGGAGGAGAGTTTCAAGTCTAGCGGTGTTATATACTGGGGGATGTTAAAATACATGGATCACATATGTATGTTTGATACTATAATAAAAGTTACGCTAAAATCTGGAAGTGATATCCTTTTTTTCTTCTTCTATAATTGTCCATAATTTTATCCCTTTGTTTGGTCCACCTACCATTTGTTCCTTCCTTCCTTTAGGCTTTACGGGGTAACTGTTATAGATAGCTGTCAAGTACTTGTGTTCAGTAAACATCGTATTTGATAGCAACCGTCTCTCGAGTATATTGTTTTTTGCATAGGCGTGTAGATTCCATGTGAATGACAATAGTAATGAACTGATCTCCTTAAAAAGGTCAATCAGTAGTTTAATCTTGTACAGATGTATATCTTTACTTGCAAGATACCTGGTGATCTTTGTTTTTCCCTCTGATTTCGGAGATACAACTTTAGTCTATTGTTTATTTTGACAAATAAATCATTTGTGACTCAGCGTATAGGATTATTGTATGTAGGTCACTCCTATATTTCATATTACCTCCTACAGAGTTCCAGCTTTTAATATCTTTGACATGTGGTACTCACAACTCTTAAACTAAAACCTGGGTCATGATCAATTAATTATTGTCATGTTTCTGCTTCGAACAGATTGCGTTCATATCAGTGGTTTACCCAGCTCTTGTTCTGGCTTATATGGGACAGGCTGCCTATATCTCTCAACACCACAGCTTTGAGAATAGCTATCATATTGGGTTCTATGTTTCAGTACCAGGTATTCTTTTGGGTTTGCCTTTTGTTATTTTTAATATTCCTGGTAAAATAATTGACAAGTATAAGAATTGCGCATCTTTGAGCATTGATGTATACAATTGTCCTTGTAGAAAGACTCAGATGGCCTGTTCTAGTGATTGCCATCCTAGCATCTGTAGTCGGAAGCCAAGCGATTATTACTGGTACCTTCTCAGTTATCAAGCAGTGCTCTGCACTAAGTTGCTTCCCTGGTGTAAAGATCGTGCACACATCCTCTACGGTGCACGGTCAGATATACATACCTGAAATCAATTGGATCCTGATGCTACTGTGCCTGGCTGTTACTATTGGCTTCAATAACACAAAGCACTTGGCGAACGCACAAGGTGAGATGAGTTAATATGATGACAAGTTCTTTCCTATGGACACTAAGAAATGTACATGCTGTTTTTCTTATTGTATTTTCATGTACTGAAATAAATTTATAATTGCGGCAGTCTTAACCCCCAACTTTCTTGATACAGGTCTTGCGGTCATAACTGTTATGCTTGTCACCACTTGTTTAATGTCATTAGTTATCGTGCTTGTCTGGAACAGGAGTATCTTCATTGCCCTTGGTTTCCTGATTTTCTTTGGCTCAATCGAAGTAATGTACTTCTCGGCTTCCCTTGTCAAGTTTCATGAAGGTGCTTGGGTCCCTATTACCCTTTCCTTCATATTTATGGTGGTCATGTCTGTGTGGCACTATGGCACAATAAAGAAGTACGAGTTTGATGTTCAAAACAAGGTTTCAGTAAACTGGCTATTGAACCTTGGTCCTTCACTGGGAATTGTCCGTGTTCGAGGCATTGGGCTGATACATACAGAGCTTATGTCTGGAATTCCAGCCATTTTCTCCCATTTCGTAACAAATCTGCCAGCATTTCACCAGGTATGGAGACACCTTACCATATCTTTTCAACTCAGCGTGCATCCTTCTAAGATGTTTGTCGACCAACTTATACCAGTTTGTCTGAATCATTACAAGTTCCGATAAATTAGTCCATTCCACCACTAGCTTGGAGAGTGCTTATAGATTATATTTTTTGAACAGGTACTGGTCTTTCTGTGTGTTAAATCAGTTCCAGTACCACATGTGGAACCAGAAGAGAGATTTCTGGTGGGTCGCATTGGTCCGAAAGAGTACAGGCTATACAGGGTCATTGTCAGATATGGGTACCGTGATGTGCAGCAGGATGACCTAGAGTTTGAGAAGGAGCTAATCAACAGCATCGCGGAGTTCATTCGCAGTGGGGGAGCTGACCAGAACGGCTTGGTGGATGGCAGCGAGAAGCTCTCCTCCATCAGCAGCGGTGCCATTCCGTTGTGGGAGGAGGACGGTGACGGTGAAGTTGATGGACCGGCATCCCCTAACAAGGAGATAAACCAGCAAACTTTAACACCACAGCGGAAGAAAGCGAGGTTTGTGCTACCAAAGAGCGCCCAGGTGGACGCCGAGGTGCGGAGCGAGCTGCAGGACCTCATGGACGCAAGGGAGGCCGGCATGTCCTTCATTCTGGGGCACTCCCACATGAAGGCGAAGAGCGGGTCCAGCTTCGTGAAGCGGATCGTCATAAACTTCTTCTACGAGTTCTTGCGGAGGAACAGCCGCGGCCCGTCCTACGCGGCCAACATACCCCATGCTTCCACCCTGGAGGTAGGAATGGTCTACCAGGTCTGATAGTACGTAGCAGCTGTATGAAAAAGTTAGAGAGATCAGATGAGGCGTCGTTTCTCCGTCTGTATATATCCCCCTCTCGTCGCCGACAACAATGCTAACGCGAGAAACGGCAGTAGATGCTGGAGCACACCCATGGGCTGACAAGCAGGCAGCAGCGGATCCTTGGAGAGCCCCTACAGTAAGTGCATTTTTGTCTATCAGGTGTCAAAGCCTTTTGTTGTGTTGGTTTCCTTGGTCTGTTGGCGTTCGTGTTGCTTTACTGGTGCAACTGTAAGTTTGTAAGTGAGCAGAAAGATAGAAATGTTATGTTTAGAAACTTTATTTTCTTGTTACCTGTGACTAATATTGAAATGCACCGGCAGCATACTCGCGAGAATTAGCAGTTGTGCCTCGGCAACGGGTGGGTGGGTGTCTGTCAAGCCTTGCTTGGGTTAAGTTGGCATTTTGTTTTGGCTTCCTTGATCTGTTGGCTGTTGATGTTCTTGTTCTTGTTCCTTTATTACTGGTGGAACTGGAAGTTTGCAAGGGTCAGGGTCATTGTTTGATCCATACAAAAAGTTATTTTGTACTAGTATTCTTTGAAGCACCATATATTGATTTTATTTGAAATGATGGTCAAAGTTTTACCTTGAAGAATGTGTCAATGTCCAAACGACACATTCCTGACAAATAGAAATGTAATTATATGACTTGTATAGTCATTTGCCTTTTTGGCACTAGTGTAGAATGATGGTATCAGAAGGCTGGCAGCCAAGTAGGATGTACAAAGAAACATATGAAAGAGGGCCTGAATGGTGCCTATTGATGGGAAATAGTGCTCAATGTAATGTACTGAGATAAACTAACCCCATAAAACCCACTTTAGCATAGTCTATACTCTATAGATTCCTTGCATGTATATAGTGAACCGGTAAAAGGGTTAATCATCTAACACATGAAACGATGGATGCATGATAAGGGAGGAACTCATAGTGAAAATAGTTTGCCAATGGATATCATGGAAATATTGTGATGGTGCAACAGTAGCGTTCTGATAAGAGCATGCTGATATCTGCTACATTTAAGTTAGGCACGTCATGGAAGTCTGGAACTTGTATATAAGTTAGGCACATGAGACATTATTCTTTGTAAGCCCCAGTAGTATGTAAAAATCTGCTACTTTTAAAGTTGAAGGTTGCAAATCTACACATCTAAATCCACCCACTGATGTGTTGCAGAGACAGACATCTCTACTGCTCTAGGAGGAGCTTTTGAGTGTCTGCACCAACCTTTAGGAATTGCACCTGGGCTGCAAACGAGATGAACGCTTTGGCTCCTAAGTGTAGATACACCTATTGTGAAATATTTGTCTCAAAAAAAAAAACCTATTGTGAAATATGTATAAAAAACACATTTGAAAATGTTAGAAAAAATCAAGAAAAAACCGACGTGTACATCTTATGTCCGCACATAAAATTTCGGTGAAAAAGGACATTTTTCATGGCATGTATAAAAAAGAAAAAAAATGCCTCATGAATAGCTGTAATCAACCATTTTTTTTACACAAGTCGCAAAAAAGTCCTTTTTCATCGGAATTTGGCGCATATACATATAATCTCTGGATTTACACGCGGGATTTTTTTCCTCAATTTTTTTACTTTTTAAAATGTGTATTTAGACAACGGGTACATATATACACCTATGAGCTAAAGTGAATTTCCAGTTTCACCGCAAACTCCATATACTATTGTGAAGATAGTTATAATTAGCACAAAAACACCTTTTGACATTTTACCTTCTAACATCAACACAAATTGATGTATGCTATCGTTCATATGTAAGCTATGACCATCATACAAAACTATGATGCAAGTTTTTTGAGGTTTCTCATTTAAATTCCAAGATATGAGAATAAAAAGACCAGTTTACATTGAAGTTCACTGGGATGAAGTTATAAAATTAGCTCGGAATTACTACGGTTTGTCTGCTGGTTAACTATCTTTATTAATTATTCAACAAAAGTCTGACAAGAACATACATCAAGTCACCTGAAGTCACAACTCACACCTACAAACTCGATAATATAAAGTGCTCTTACTCCCCATATCTAAAACCAATGCCGTCGCCGACCCATCCACATAACATATCAGAACCTATAGCCGGTGCAACAAAGCTAAAGCGTAACACACTTTTTAGAAGCTGTCATCATCATCGAACTGTCGATCCAGCTCCAGGAAAGAGATTCGCATCACCCTTACCAGTCTGGCCATCCGTTGCCGGCACCACGGCACCACGGCGCCCAACGACACCACCTCCCAGCGCGCAAATTGTTGAGCACATCGCGATCGCCGCTGGTAAACCGCAGAACCATCCCGTCAAGTACCGCCAGCCGACACAACTTGAAACCTCTGGAAGATCTGTCGTGCGTAGCACCTACCGAACAGGCATGAACACAACGTAGCCCATGTCGGCCAGGCATGACTTGACATCTCCACCGAAGCTCTGTGCAAGACGAAGCATCTCCACCTCCCGCCTCTGTCTTCTAGCACTGCTCCACAAATGATGCTCTCAAGAGAGAAACGACACTGCAGTGCCGCCATCGTCCAATCTGGAAGACCAGATCCTAGGGTTTCCCCCGAAGCAATACAAGTGGGTCGATAGTAGTTACACGAGGATGCCTTCATCATGGTAACGACGCAGAACACCGCCATCGCCCGCCATGGGCTCGGTTTTCACCGACAACTACGTCTCCCTGACTTGCAGCCAGGACTAGTTGACAGATCTCAAGATCCGACCACCTCCGACAGAGGAGATGCCCAGGGTTGCCGCCCCGGGCGTCCGCATGATAAAGATCAAGACCAAGAGTGCCATCGTGATCCAAAGCCGAACCGGAGGTTGAGCGGCTGCAGCATGGACGCCGCCGCCACCTGCCGTTGCGGCTACATGTCGTCCACCACACTCTAGCCGTCGTTGTTCGCCAACACTGTCAAGGAGATCGAGATCGGAACCGCAGCAGCGATCTTGAGCAGCTGACGCACGAGAAGAAGACCGCCGCCGCCGAGCCGCTCGGGCTTTGCCTTGACGTCGTCACTGGCGGTGGCGGAGAGGAGAGAGGTGACGGGGGGCTGAAGGAGGAAGGCTGGGATGCCTCGATGCGGCT
>LR738714.1:553276259-553293604 GCA_902687465.1 Secale cereale
CTCGGCGGCGCCACACGGGAGCGGGGGAGGGGGGGGTAGGATCGTGGCAGGGGGGATTAAAGGTGAATGTGCAATGTTGGACAGGGGATTAGAGGTGGATAACACGAGTAAAAATTATTTGGATCCGCATGAGCGGCATGCAATGAGCTCAAACGGTGTTCAGCTGAAATAGCCCAACAACCAATCCGCTGTAGTTTCTCCACTCGGCAGCCTCATCGACGGCGGCGTCCTCCTGAATTGCCACAAACGGCCATCAGTATGCGTCCTCCGCTGCATCATCCATCATTCATCTATGGGAAATAAACTACTCAACACTTGGAACTAGAAAAGATTAAGAGTTTGTGGCGAGATGGGATCAGAGAGAGCTGGAGAGCCTGGATTGAGTCGTATACCTTTTCTATATCGACTACAACATTGATGCAAACTGAAGTTGAGAACGGGAGGACAGAAGAGGGCGTGACACGGAAGATGAGGATCAACGGCTCCACGGCGGTGAGGGTCGCTCGACGACACATCGACGACGGCGACGGGGCATAGGAAACGAAGGAGGCATTTGCCATCGCTGCCTGGACAAGGGGCACTGCAAGGCTTCCTGTAGAAATCCTCTCAAGTGTCTCCGCTGCAAGAGGTGTGGTCACCGGGCACGCCACTGCTCCAACTCCCCTTCGCCAACAACTCCTACGCGCTTCCCGTCGCCGCGCCTCCCTCCGTCTAGGGCTCGGTCGCCTGCCCTCGCTCCGCTGCCGCCTGTGCCATGGGGTGCGGCTGCTGCTGCAATGGTGCGCATCGGAGATCCCTCGCTCCGGCCGGCGGAGCGCCACACCGTGGTCACCGCCACCCAGGAGATGGACGTGCAAGCCGCGAGCCTCGCGACCCTCGCCGCTGTTGTCTGGTTGGGGGGCTCTCGCCCTCGGATCACCACGGACGAGATGCGGACGGCCATCGCCGACCACTTCCGCATCGACCGTGGTTGCTTCAAGGTCAAGTCACATCTGCCCGAAGACTTCCTCGTCACCTTCGACTTCCCTCATCACCGCGAGCTGGTGGCCGCGCTCCCGGGCAGGTTCACGCCAGACGGGCTGGACATCCATGTCGCCAAGTGGCGGCTCAACGCCCATGCGAAGGCCGTCAACGCCTTCCACCATGTTCGACTTTGTGTTGAAAACGTGGCCCTGAACGCATGGAACGAAAAGGTTGCTGAGCAAGTCCTCGTCCCTAAAACCTTGCTGCACTACTTCGACACCGCCACGGTTCTGAGGGAGGATGCTACCTCGCTCAACCTTTGGGCGTGGTCGGCAAATCCCTCGAGCATCCCCAAGGTGGTCCAGCTCACAGTCGGCGACAGCTAGCCGTTTGGCGCGCTCGCGGGCCCTTCGGGCATCACTGGGCGCCGTGCGCTTCGTCGACGCATCCTTGTTCACCTCGACCGGCACGAGGACTTCACCCCTGACGCAAATGGCAACATCCCGCGGCGGCCTCACTACTCCAACAAGTTTGGATGGAGCTACCGGGTGGTGGATGGAGAGCCTCGGCCGCGGGAGCGCGGCGAGCCATCAGATCGTCGCCGTGACGGCAGAGACAGGCGGGACGATGACCGTGATGATGACGATCGCCGCGGAAGGCGCGAGGATAGGCCGTCATCCTGGCACCAACGCATCTTCCGCAGCTGCTCCAGGGCGCCACCAAGGAGAGAAGACGATGACCATCGTGATCGACGGGACGACCAACGCGACTCCAGGCGTGATGGGCGTGATGATGGACAGCGGCGCCGGGCTGGGACGCCTCCTCCTGTCCGCTGCTGCATTGATGCCACCACTGGCCGCCACAGCTGCTCGGTGGATCTCTCTGCTACCTGGAGAGCGGGTCAGCGAGGACGGTCTCCTCCCCCCTCTCCCCGTACCACCTCCTGCGACATCATTGAGCTTTAGGCCGATTCTACAAGCCCTCTCTGGCTCCGAAGGGTGATGACCTGCTTTGGCACACAAGTACAGCCCTCCCTAACGCTAGATGATGCGTCGTCAACTGCTGCTGCTCCCGACGCGACGCCAGCGGCTGCTGCTCCAAGCCCAAGCCCATGCACGGCTGCTGTTCAGGACGAGGAGCCTCGTATGCCTATTTTCGTGCCGCGCCCTGCGGTGTCTCCGGTGCCCAACAACAGGATCGCTGCTGCCCCTGTTTCTCCGGCTGCGGGTGCAGGTGGCACCCCCCTCTTCGTGCCGACAAGGCCAGCGATCCTTGCTGCTCCGAACTCCACTCCGCCAAAGAGGCCTGCCGCTCAAAGGAAGACACTGGGTGGGGTCACTGGCTTTGATCTCAGCAGGTGCAGTCCTCGGCTGCGTGCCAAGAAGCGGGATGTTCCCATCGCACGGCTCGCTGAGCAGCTCCTTTGCCAGAGGATGGGGATCGTGGGCGAAGGCGAGCTAGTCACCCAAGAGGCTCTGAGCCTCTATGTCGACATGTTCCAGGGCCAGCTGCCGGATTCGGCTGTTGTGGCCCTTCGGGCTCTCTTCAGGATGGACTGCAATCTCGCAACCGCGGTGGAGGAGGCCCTGCTATAGCACGGTGGTGATGCTGGCCCGGAGATGGCCGCCGCAGCGGCCGGCGAGGCGGTGGACGCAGCCTGAAGATTCTCCAGGGCTTGATGATGTAATGTTGCTTCTATGTTAGAAAACCCAATATGTATGCTGATACGCCTGTTTCTGGCTGCGATGTCCAGCCAGTTCCTTGTGCCTTGGCGAGGCAACTCATGCTTGTACTGCATCTTTGCAAAACTCATGTTGACGTTATCTACCGTTATCAATGATTAGCCACAACCTAAGTATCTTGAACTGGAATGTCCGCGGGCTAAATTGCCCAAACAGAAGAGCTACTGTCAACGAAACTGTCTCCGCCTCGGCTTGCCACCTTGCGTGCTTCCAGGAGACCAAGCTGGAATTAGTCACCCCTGAGATTGCCTCCTTCCTGGGCAGCTACAGGCTCAAAGGTTTTGCGCAGCGCCCGACTTCCGGTACTCGCGGAGGAATCCTCATGCTTTGGGATGAAGACCATCTCTTGCTTGAAAATGTTCACTTCGGAACCTACGCCCTCTCCGCAAAGGTTACAATTGTCAGCTCCAACACAATTTTCAACATTACCACTGTCTATGGACCAAAGCGGCATAACCTCAAAGATGATTTCTTCAATGAACTATGGGATGAGAAGCCGCCTTTCGGAATGGGCTGGTTGGTCATGGGTAACTTCAACCAAATATACCGGGCCTGTGATAAGAACCGTTCCAATGCAAACCGCAGCCGCATCGTCCGTTTCCGAGACGCCCTAAACTTTTGCGAGCTCAAAGAAATTCACTTGCAAAACAGAAAGTTCACTTGGAGCAATGAACAAAATAATCCAACTATGTCCAAGCTGGATGGCTTCTTCTGCAATGAAGACTGGGACATCACTTTTGACAAGCATATTCTTCAAGCTCTGTCATCTTCCCTCTCGGACCATTGCCCGCTCCTGCTTGTTAATGACGATGGCCCTAGACACCCCAGGTCTTTCCGCTTTGAGAACTTTTGGACAAATATGCCTGGCTTTTGCCAAACTGTCCAGAATGCTTGGAACGAGCCCTCCACCCACTCCGAGCCATATCAACGGCTGTTTCACAAGATGAAGCGTACAAGCCAAAAACTTAGGTCCTGGAGTAAAACACTCTTTTCTCAGGCCAAGATCCAATTACACATGGCCCTCGAGATCATCTTGCGCCTTGATGAGGCCCAGGATAGCAGAGAGCCTAGCGCAGAGGAGGCGGGCCTTCGAAAGAGACTCAAGAAAAGAGTAATTGGTCTGGCTGTACCGGAGTGGGCGCGAAAAAGGCAAAACTCACGGATTACAAATATGAAGGAGGGAGACGCCAACACCCGTTTCTTTCATCTTAAGGTCAATGGAAGACGCCGAAAAAATCTGATTCACAGATTGAAGCACGGAAGTGGCTGGGTGACTAGTCATGATCACAAGAGCAATATCATTCAGGAACACTTTGTCAACATTACCAAGAGGGCCCCTCCTCGCCCCAAAACTATCAACTGGGCTGCTTTCCCTCCCCCGGGCCACGACCTCTCCGACCTTGGGGAGGCCATCACAGAGGAGGAAGCCAAGGAGGCCATTTCTGCGCTGCCCAGGGACAAGGCGTCGGGTCCCGATGGCTTCACTGGATTTTTTTTAAAGGTTTGCTGGGACATCATCAAAGACGACGTCATGCCTGTAATCAACAAGTTCTCTAACTTGCATGCGGAAAATTTCCATTGGCTCAACTCTGCGAACATCGCCCTCATTCCTAAGAAGGACGGCGCCGAAGACATCTCGGACTTCCGTCCCATCAGCCTGATTCACGCCGTCGCAAAGATCATTGCCAAAATCCTAGCATCTAGGCTGGCCCGTCACATGAACAGTATTGTCTCTGTTGCATAGAGTGCCTTCATCAAAACAAGGAGCATACATGATAATTTCCTGTACGTTCGGAATTTGGCCAGGAAGTTCCACCGGATTAAAAAACCCATGCTCCTCCTCAAGCTCAACATAAAGAAGGCCTTTGACTCGGTTAAATGGGATTGGAGTTGCTGGAACACCATGGCTTCCCTAGCAGATTTTGAGGGTGGGTGGCGGCTCTCCTCTCCTCGGCCTCTTCCATAGTTTTGCTCAACGGCATCGCTGGCGATCCAATCAAGCACGCTATGGTCTCAGGCAGGGAGACCCCCTTTCTCCACTGCTTTTCGTGCTTGCCATTGACCCTCTGCACCGCATCCTTGACAAGGCCACCTCTCAGGGCTTGCTGCACTCGCTAGGCAGCCGATTCACGGGCATCCGGGCCTCTCTGTACGCTGACGACGTGACTATTTTTTGCGCCCCCATCAAGGAGGATGTCACATTCATCACCAACATGCTTTCCTCCTTCGGTGATTCAACTGGGGTTGTCACCAACTGCGCTAAGAGTCTGGTTGCTCCCATCCAGTGCACAAACCTGGACCTAGACGACATCTTGCAGCACTTCCCAGTGGGGCGGTCCCCCTTCCCAATTCGATACTTAGGTCTCCCGCTCGTTATTCGGCGCCTAAAATGGATTCACTTGCAGCACCTCGAGGACAAAGCGGCCGGGAAACTCGCACCCTAGAGAGGAAGACATGTGGCTATTGCAGGCAGAATGGCCTTGGTCAAGGCGGTCCTCACGGCGGTGGCCATTTATGAAGGAAATATGCCCTAGAGGCAATAATAAAGTTATTATTTATTTCCTTATATCATGATAAATGTTTATTATTCATGCTAGAATTGTATTAACCGGAAACTTAGTACATGTGTGAATACATAGACAAAACAGAGTGTCCCTAGTATGCCTCTACTAGACTAGCTCATTGATCAAAGATGGTTATGTTTCCTAGCCATAGACATGAGTTGTCATTTGATCAACGGGATCACATCATTAGGAGAATGATGTGATGGACAAGACCCATCCATTAGCTTAGCACTATGATCGTTTAGTTTTACTGCTATTGCTTTCTTCATGACTTATACATGTTCCTATGACTATGAGATTATGCAACTCCCGAATACCGGAGGAACACCTTGTGTACTATCAAACGTCACAACGTAACTGGGTGATTATAAAGATGCTCTACAGGTGTCTCCGAAGGTGTTCGTGGTGTTGGCATAGATCAAGAATATGATTTGTCACTCCGAGTGTCGGAGAGGTATCTCTGGGCCCTCTCGGTAATACACATCATAATAAGCCTTGCAAGCAAATGACTAATGATTTAGTCACGAGATGATGTATTACGCAACGAGTAAAGAGACTTGCCGGTAACGAGATTAACTAGGTATGGTGATACCGACGATCGAATCTCGGACAAGTAACATACCAATGACAAAAGGAACAACGTATGTTGTTATGCGGTTTGACCGATAAAGATCTTCGTAGAATATGTAGGAGCCAATATGAGCATCCAGGTTCTGCTATTGGTTATTGACCGGAGATGAGTCTCGGTCATGTCTACATAGTTCTCGAACCCGTAGAATCCGCACACTTAACGTTTGATGACGATCGGTATTATGAGTTTATATGTTCTGATGTACCGAAGGTAGTTCGGAGTCCCTGATGAGATCGAGGACATGACGAGGAGTCTCGAAATGGTCGAGATGTAAAGATCGATATATTGGATGACTATATTCGGACATCGGAAAGGTTCCGAGTGATTCGGGTATTTTTCGAAGTACCGAGGAGTATATGGGCCTTATTGGGCTTTAGGGGAAAGGGAGAGAGGAGGCTGCGCCCCTCCCACGGCTTGGTCCGAATTGGACTAGGGAGAGGGGCTGCGCCCCCTCCTTCCTTCTCTTCTCTTTCCCTTTCCTTCTCTCCTACTCCTACTACTTGGAAGGGCTCCTAGTTCTACTAGGAAAGGGGGAATCCTACTCCCCGTGGGAGTAGGACTCCCCTAGGGCGCGCCATAGAGAGGGCCGGCCCTCCCTCTCCTCCACTCCTTTATATACGGGGGTAGAGGCACCCCATAGACACACAAGTTGATCAGTTGATCTCTCCCAACCGTGTGCGGTGCCCCCCTCCACAGTAACACACCTCGGTCATATTGTTGTAGCGCTTAGGCGAAGCCCTGCGACGGTAACTTCATCATATCCGTCACCACGCCGTCGTGATGACGAAACTCTGCCGTGAAGCTCAACTGGATCAAGAGCTCGCGGGACGTCATCAAGCTGAACGTGTGCTGAACGCGGAGGTGCCGTACGTTCGGTACTTGATCGATTGGATCGCGAAGAAGTTCGACTACATCAACCGCGTCACTTGATGCTTCCGCTCCCGGTCTACGAGGGTACGTAGACACATTCTCCCCCTCGTTGCTATGCATCTAGTAAATAGATCTTGCGTGATCGTAGGAAAATTTTAAAAATACTATGTTCCCCAACAGTGGCATCATGAGCCAGGTCTATGCGTAGATGATATGCACGAGTAGAACACAATGAGTTGTGGGCGATACTAGTCATACTGCTTACCAGCATGTAATACTTTGCTTCGGCGGTATTGTGAGATGAAGCGGCCCGGACCGACATTATGCGTACGCTTACGCGAGACTGGTTTCACCGTTATGAGCACTCGTTGCTTAAAGGTGACTAGCGGGTGTCTGTCTCTCTCACTTTAGCTGAATCAAGTGTGACTACACCCGGTCCTTGTGAAGGTTAAAACAACACATACTTGACGAAACATCATTGTGGTTTTGTATGCGTAGGTAAGAACGGTTCTTGCTAAGCCCGTAGCAGCCACGTAAAACTTGCAACAACAAAGTAGAGAATGTCTAACTTGTTTTTGCAGGGCATGTTGTGATGTGATATGGTCAGAACATGATGAGTGATACGGTTTTGTATGAGATGATCATGTTTTGTAATGTTATCGGCAACTAGCAGGAGCCATATGGTTGTTGCTTTATTGTATGAAATACAATCGCCATGTAATTGCTTTACTTTATCACTAAGCGGTAGCGATAGTCGTAGAAGCAATAGTTGGCGAGACGACAACGATGCTACGATGGAGATCAAGGTGTCGCGCCGGTGACGAAGGTGATCATGACGGTGCTTTGGAGATGGAGATCAAAAGCACAAGATGATGATGGCCATATCATGTCACATATTTTTTATTGCATGTGATGTTTATCTTATTATGCTTCTTATTTTGCTTAGTACGGCGGTAGCATTATAAGATGACCCCTTACAAAATTTCAAGGTATAAGTGTTCTCCTTGAGTATGCACCGTTGCGAAAGTTCGTCGTGCCGAGACACCACGTGATGATCGGGTGTGATAAGCTCTACGTTCAAATACAACGGGTGTAAGCCAGTTTTGCACACGCAGAATACTCGGGTTAAACTTGACGACCCTAGCATATGCAGATATGGCCTTGGAACACTGGAGAGCGAAAGGTCGAGCGTGAATCATATAGTAGATATGATCAACATAAGATGTTCACCATTGAAACTACTCCATCTCACGTGATGATCGGACATGGTTTAGTTGATTTGGATCACGTGATCATTTAGATGACCGGAGGGATGTCTATCTAAGTGGGAGTTCTTAAGTAATATGATTAATTGAACTTTAATTTATCATGAACTTAGTCCTGGCAGTATTAGCATATCTATGTTGTAGATCAATAGCTCTCGTTATAGCTCCCCTATGTTTTTGATATGTTCCTAGAGAAAACTAAGTTGAAAGATGTTAGTAGCAATGATGCGGACTAGGTCCGTGATCTGAGGATTATCCTCATTGCTGCACAGAAGTATTATGTCCTTGATGTACCGCTAGGTGACATACCTATTGCAGGAGCAGATGCAAACGTTATGAATGTTTTGACAAAAGCTCGATATGATGACTACTTGATAGTTTAGTGCACCATGCTTTACGGCTTATAACCGGGACTTCAAAAACATTTTGAACGCCACGGAGCATATGAGATGTTCCAAGAGTTGAAATTAGTATTTCATACTCATGCCTGTGTCGAGAGGTATAAGACTTCTGACAGTACTTTGCCAACAAGATGGAGGAGAATAGCTCAACCAGTGAGCATGTGCTCAGATTATCTGGGTACTACAATTGCTTGAATCAAGTGGGAGTAAATCTTCCAGATAAGATAGTAATTGACAAAGTTCTCTAGACACTATCACCAAGTTAATAGAACTTCGTGATGAACTATAATATGCAAGGGATGACGAAAGTAATTCCCGAGCTCTTCGCGATGCTGAAATCGGCGAAGGTAGAAATCTAGAAACAACATCAAGTGTTGATGGTTAACAAGACCACATGTTTCAAGTAAAGGGCAAAGGGATAGAAGGGGAACTTCAAGAAGAATGACAAGCAAGTTGTCACTCCCGTGAAGAAACCCAAAGCTAAACTCAAGCCTAAAACTAAGTGCTTCTACTGCAAAGGAAATGGTCACTAGAAGTGGAACTGCCCTAGATACTTGGTGGATAAGAAGGATGGCAAAGTGAACAAAGGTATATTTTATATATAGATTATTGATGTGTACTTTACTAGTGTTCATAGCAACCCCTGGGTATTTGATACTAGTTCAGTTGCTAAAAATTAGTAACTCGAAACAAGAGTTGCAGAATGAACAGCGACTAGTTAAAGGTGAAGTGATGATGTGTGTTGGAAGTGGTTCCAAGATTGATATGATCATCATCGCACACTCCCTATACTTTCGGGATTAGTGTAAAACCTAAATAAAAGTTATTTGGCATTTGCGTTAAGCATGAATATGATTTGATCATGTTTGTTGCAATACGGTTATTCATTTAAAGTCATAGAATAATTGTTATTCTGTTTACATGAATAAAGCCTTCGATGGTCATACACCCAATGAAAATAGTTTGTTGGATCTCGATCGTAGTGATACACATATTAATAGTATTGAAGCCAAAAGATGCAAGGTTAATAATGATACTGCAACTTATTTGTGGCACTACCATTTAGGTTATATTGGTGTAAAGCGCATGAAGAAACTCCATAGTGATGGACTTTTGGAATCACTTGATTATGAATCACTTGGTGCTTGCGAACCATGCCTCATAGGCAAGATGACTAAAACTCCGTTCTCCGGAACAATTGTGACGCCCGAGACTGACGTCCCAGAAGATTCCAGAAGCTTCCCGAAGATTCCAGATGTTCCGGGTTGCCCGTGTGTTCCTTTTGTGCTTGTGTTATTTACTTTTGCATTGCATCATGTCATCATGCCATCATGTCATTTTATTTTTTGCATCTCAACCTAATAAACCGTGTGGACCTTCGGTCCATTTAAATCGAGGGAAGGTGACTTCTCTTTATAACATATAAAAGTCTCCTAATATTTATGGAGCTATATTTATGTATCTGGCAACTGTGTGATGGATTGCAAAACTGCCACACGATCCCATCAAAGTCCGTTTTGAATCTAGCGGACGCGATCGATCCCGCCTGGCAGCCCCGTGTTATCTCTCTCCCTCACCCGCTCCAATCGCGCCGCCAGGAAGGCTTCGTGCGCCTGTGCGACGTGCTCGGCACCGGCCGTGCCGGCAGCCTTCGGTCGCCGGCGTCCATGCTCGCGTCAGCCCCTTCTCCTTCTCTTCCTCCTCTACATCTCCTCCCTCCTCTCTCTGCGCCTGAGCTCACGTGGATGTAGCTCCGCCTCCTGGCCTCCCTCTGTACTCCTTTCAACACCCAACCGTGCTCGCGTCGCTCCGGCGAGCCAGCTGTCGTCGATGATCCAAGCTGAGCTCCGCCGCACTCCACCCTGCCTGCTCTTTCTCTCAGTTGTGCAGATGTGGTTTGGGGGTGGTGACCTTTCCCCCTTCCCTAGTGTTTGCGATGGACTACAACAGCCTGTGGTTTGCATCGTCCCACACCCACGCTTTCTTGGTATGCCTAAATTGCAGGATTCTCGCAAAGTTTGATGGAGAATTCTCCATGTCCCAAGGGAGGATCATGTTCACATTCACCCCCACAGAAGCGCCAGTCCATCTGGAAGGTAGGTTGAGTTCAGTTATGAGTGTGTGTCAACGAATTTGTGTAAAGAATTTTCTTGTTTCACCACATCATCACCATTGGATCGGAGCTTCGTCTTGCTAGTTTGATACAACATTACAGCCACGCATGACTAGTTTCTGGTTCAGTCCGTTGAATGCTTGACTGCCAAATGTTATTTGGATAGCTGAAGGTCTAGAAAGGGCTTTTATGAGCGATAAGGCCTTTACACGTGTCAAAGAGAAATAATGATCAAGAATGTAAGATAATTAGCCAGAACTGCATGTAACATTGTGTCAAAGAGAAAGAATTGTCAAGAATGCAAGAGAGGAAATCACAGCGGCAACATCCACTAAAGAATGTAAATACATATTACTTTACTTGAGTGTATTGGTACGAGCCTCTTTGACCTGCTGAAGGTTCTTTCCCTAGGTGTTTTTGCAGAAAGTTTGAGGAATATGATTAGATTTCTCTTGAGACTCCCCATGCATTATTTTTTCTCTATCTTGGAGTTGAGTTTGCCTGCTAGGTCCCCCGCAAAAAAGGAGTGTGCCTGTTAGGAGATAGAGATCATCAGCTGTTGATCTGGGATGGTGGTGTGTTGTCATTTTGGTAAACAACATGGTAACTTAGTTACCGCAGGTGCGTTAACTTACGCATACTGGACCAAATAACTTTATGGACCTAGGAATAAAAACATTCTTAAAGTTGTTGAAACATACCCGATAACTTCTGTCGGTGTTTCATGATAATTTACGCACTACGGACCTGATAATTTACTTGCAAAACCATGATAAATTTTACTAGAGTTTTCTAAATAAGAACATTCCAATAACTTCTATGTAAATAGCATGATAATTTATGCAGTACATTTCTAATAAATTATATATAACGAAATATGTATCTGGCACACGGGAGTTTTTCTGCAAAACTACCTACCGCATCCAGCATCGTACGATTTGCATCAAGCGGTCAACGCTTCTTTTTCGAAAACGCCCGCGCGTGGGCGGGTGCTACGTGCTGCTCCTTCCGCGCAAGACGCGTGTGGTCTTTTCTGCTGCTGCTGCTCCATGTGCAGCTCCCCGTCACAAAATGCGTGTGGCTCCATGTGTCTGCTGCTATTTGTTCTTCCTGCCACTATTCTATACTCGTGCTGCTGCTGTTTACTAGCTAGGCTAGGCTAGGCTAGCTGCTATCTGCTAAGCTAGTTACTAGCTAGCAGCGAGTGCTACTCCTATTTCATGCCAGTAGCCGATGTGTTCTACTAGCTTTTATGCATTTTCTTCCTTTTTGTGGTAAATTAAAAGAAAAAAGTTAGAGAAAGAATCATGTTTTTGCTAGATACACATCTCCCTCGCAGTAAACTGTTTGTCGACGATGTTTTTTACTTTGATCCTTACAACTTCGATACCATCATGGTAGTAATTTTGACCCGGAAAAAAGGTTGTTTGATCTAGTGGATTTTTTTTTTGAAATATACTCCGATAAATTTTGTGTAAACAACATGGTATTTTAGCACCACGGGCCTCATAACTTACCTACAAACACACATATTAAGTTTCTGAAAAATGATACCCCGATAACTTTATGTGAAAATAGCATGATAATATACAAACTCATATCTGATAATATACATACAAACATTGCGGTAAGATTTACCGGGGGAGGGGGGGCTGTTCAAATATACCCCCCGATAATTTTGTTAAAAATCATGGTAATAAGCACCATATAAACACCATGGTAACTTTTGCACCGACAACAAAAGTTATTGAAAAACGTAACCATGTAAATTCATGTGTAAATAAGATGATAATTTATGCTCCGCGGTCTTGATAACATACTTAAAACACCACAACAACTATGACCCAAGGCCTGTATTAAAAATGTGCCACCGGTTATTTCTATGTAAATAACACGGTAATATAATCATTGCTTAACTGATAACTATATATACAACACATGATGGTAACTTTTTGACCCAGATTTTTTTGTTGAAAGACATAATCTCGCAAATTTATTTGTAAATGGTACGGTAATATCTGTGTCGCATACCCGATAATTTACGTACAGAACACCGCGGTGACCAAAGAGGCAAACGTTGTTTAAAAACGCACCCTTGATAACTTATGTGAAAATAGCATGGTAATATAAGAATAAGCATCGCGATAACATTTTTTACGAAGGGAAAAAATTGTTGAAAAATATACGCCTTGTGTGTAAGTGCCATGACAATATATGAGTTGTAGATCTGATAACTTGGGTATAAGCACCAAGGTAACATTGATCAACAGTGGAAAAGGTGGTTGAAAAACATACCCCCGGTAACTTATGTGCAAACAACATGGTAATACATAAACCGAAGAACTTATAACTGATATATAAACACCACGGTAATTTTTTTAGGGAAACATTGCGGTAATTTTTGACCTAGGAGAAAAAAATTGTTGGAACAATTACCCCTGGTAATATGTGTAAATTGCATGATAATAGATGAACTGAAAGTTGATAACTCCATAAACATCGCGGTAATTTGAAACATGGGATGTAGTATGTCAAAACTTCATGTTTTTTCGCCCTCTTTTTGTATGCTACCAGGTTTTCTCTTAAAACCATAACCTACACCAAAATGCCATGGTAACTTTCACGAAGGGGAAGGGGGTTGTTCAAACATCCCCCCACCCCCACCCCGCGTGCACGTTAAATTTTGTGCAAAGTTATGATGTTGCACATGTTAAATTTACTGTGATTTCCACGCTATAGTTACTGGCCTTCTCAGGATATAGTTACCAGCTTTATCATGTCCTTTTTTTTAACCAGTGTGTTAATGTTTGAAGTTATCAACATGCATATGTGATAGTTATCATGTTGCTCGGCCAAAGTTATCAAGCCTAAAATTAAGCTTTTTGTTGACATGGTAGAAAAAAGAAGGTTTCAAATTCCGTTGTTTACATACTATGAACAACAAGTTAAGGTGGATGAGTTGGTTATTAGGCATAGTAGCGAAACGAGGCGGGTAATTTTGCTGTCTCAGGAAGATACAACTAGTATATAAGTTGTATGTAATCAATTAAGTGTGCTAGTGCAGCTGGATGTTGCAGCTTAGTTTTGTATGAGAGGGTCTGGGTTCGATTCCCATTCAGTACCATTTTTAACTACAGGCCCGAGAAAACTGGAGAAGATGGGATCGAAGGAGGGCGGCTCGGTAGGAGGTGGGATCGAAGGGATAAAAGTAGTGTGGTACTTTTAGCAATCTGGCACACGTGTGCCACATATCACAGTCCTAATAATTATTCCATTGCTTTGGAATCACCCAAACACACTTGCATATACCCCATGTATTTTTCTGCTTCATGTTTCGCCAAGTATCAATTTGCAGAGACAGAGTTCTTTCCTACTTTATTTCTATTCCAAATTCAAGTTGCATTTTTTCTACTTCAGAAAAATGTACACTATATTTTCTAAATTCCCTAAGCCATGCCAAGACTCACTCCTCAATTTTTGACATATCTTTTGGATGTGATTTGGTTGGATTTTAAATTTATTCAAGTTTGACTTAATTTCAAACTTGTATAAATTTCCAGTCCCTAAAAATTGCCAAACCAATTTTGGTAAAATAGTCCATCTATCTAGAAGCTCAGGGATATTCTTGCTCCTTCTTTTTTTTTATTTTTTTTATTTTTTTATTTCAAGACTCCCTGACCTTTTCCTTTGCAAGGTTGGAGTTTCAAATTTCAGGTAAAGGAAAAGGGCTTCCCAGCCGGCCTTCCCTTCTGGCCCATCCAGGCCTCTCCTCCTCCCTCCACTAGGCCACCCTGGCCCAATTCCTCCCCGCGGCCCGGTTTTCCCTAACCAGCCCGACCGCAGCCACTCCAACCTGGAACCCTAGTTCCCGTCGCACCTCCTCCCTCGACCTCCCTGTGCGCCGCCGCTACAGTCGATCCCTCGCCCCGCTTCGCTCCTCTCCTCTCGGTCTTCCCCGCATCCCTTCGCTCTCCCTTGCTTCGTTTTTCCCCTTCGATCGTTCCTCCCCTACCGCAGCGCCCGGCTACGACGCTCGCAGCCCCGAGCGGCGCCTCGAGCCCAGCCAGGCTCCTCCCCGTCGCCCTCCAGGCCCCACGCGCGCCTCTCCCACGCGCGTCCCGCCGCCGTCGGGCCAAGGCCCCGAGCAGGCCCGGGCCTCTTCTCGCCGCGACTGCAACGTCCTCCTCCAGCCCGGCCTCGTCCCTCGCCCCGGGCGTCCGCCTTCGTCCCGCGCCCCAGCTGGCTCCAAGCCGCGGCCAGGGCGCCCGTCCCCGACGCCGTGGCCGCAAGGATCTTCTTCCGGGGCGCCTTCCGCCCGTCCCCTGCCTCCCTTCGGCTTCCCCAGCGCCGACGGGGGCCGACCAGATGCAGCAGCAGCCCCGACTCCTTCCTCGTCTCCAGGAGCGCGCCTCCCTGTGCCTGCGCCGAGCTGCCCGGTCCCGATGCGCCCGAGGGCCCCTTTTGCTTCTCCGTCCAGCAGGTCGTCCGGCGCCCGTCTCCGTCCGCCGTTGTCCCTTGTGTTGCTGCCGTTGTTGTTTTCTTTTATTTGTTGCCTGGTACTGAGTTTTGACAGGAAGCCCGTGTACCCTTTTGGCGACGTGAACGACTACGGAATGTGAACAACTACACGACACGACCAAGTACCCCTACACGTCGATACGGCGGACGCGACAAGTACCTCTTCGGAAACGGAAACGCCCCGTGTACGACTACCGACGCCCGGAAAACGACCAAGTTCCACTACTTCCCACGACGGCCACGTGTACAACTACGTTGCCAAGACGGCCCCGACAAGTTCCACGACGACCCGAACGACTACCGATGACCGTGAACAACTACCGCCGTCGTGGAACCGCCAAGACGAACGGAACAACTACTTCCTCTACGAGTTGCGGAACGGCTACTTCCTCTCCGAACGTGAACGACTTCTTCCTCTTCGGTCGTGTACCACTACTTCCACTACTACGGCTACTTCCACTACGAACTCGATTCCGCCCCGAAACAATTGTTTCGAAGGTATAACCCCGAGACGTGTCCCGTGAGATGCTTGTTGTGTTGTATGTTGTCTCCCTTGTGTGTGCTCGTGCCCGTTCCGACCTTTTGTCTTGTTCCTCGGTTGCCTCGTCACCGACTCGTGGGAACCCGGCAACGGGATCACCCCACCTCGTTCATCTCGTTTGACTCGCTTCGTCACCTTTTGCACCGGTCTCTTAACGAGATACCGGAACCGATATGATGCGTTGCATCATTTTCGGATCGTTGCCGTGGCATCCTTTTTCCACCACGGTGACAAATGCTTCTTATCTCTTTTAAGTCAACCTTTTAATAAAACTTGCATAAACTTGATCATGTCATCCGCATCATGTTAACAACATTAATATGTGTGTTTGTTGTTTGCTTATAATTATTAAACATGCTCATGGGGATTTTCCGGATATGTTGTTGTTTTTCCGGCCTCATTTAAAATTGCCTAAATAGTGTAGTTTCTTTATGCTTCACCTCTTGCCTTGTTAAAAACATTTAATCTTGTCTTGTTAATAACGAGAGTCAACTAAATAATTAATATGTGGTGCTTCGTCAATATGCAACTCGTTGCATATTGATCTCCACTTAACTTGTAGTATTTCTTGTGCACTTTGCCATGTCATGCATAATTAAACCGGACATGCATCATACTTGTTTGTGCATCGTATGCCATGCTTATGTTTGTGTGTTTACCGTGTTGTTCTTTCTTTCCGGTTGCTCTCTTGTTAGCTTCGGTTTCGTTCCGGAGTTGTGAGGACCCGCTCGACTGTTGCTCCGTCTTCTTCTTGGATCCGTTCTTCTCCCTTGTGGAATCCCAGGCAAGATGACCGAACCCGGATACCATTACTATTTTTGCCTCTTGCTAGAGTATCGCTCTATAGTTTTGCCTCGATGCCCATGTCTTCTTGTCAGCCTCCTACTTGTAACCATTGCCATGTTTAACCACCCTACCTACGCAAACCGTTGCTTGGCTAAGTACGCTTGCTCAGCCCCTCTTATAGCATTGTTAGTTGCAGGTGAAGATTGAAGATGCTTGCTTCATGTTGAAGTTTGGTTGGGTTATATCACACTATAAATAATGCTTAAAAATGAAATCATCTATATACTGGCAAGGGTGGAAGGCTAAGCCTTTTGCTTGGTGTTTTGTTCCACTCATGCCGTTAGGAACCGTATAAACCGGTGTTATGTTCCTTGATTATGCGTTCCTAACACGGTTGGGGTGTATGGGACCCCCTTGATAAACCGCTAAGTGCTAAGTCTTTTCCAGCAAGTCCCAACATTGGTACTATTTGCCTAATAACTAATAAAAACTTGCATGTGGACTAGCTATCCCTTTTATCTTAATTCAACCCCCCGGGCCAGTGCTCCACATGAGTGTTGGTCCGAACTGGGCAACCTGCGGGGCCACCTCGAGGAAACTCAAGGTTTGGTAAAAACCCGTAGCTTGTCCCATCCGGTCGTGGCCTGAGACGAGATACGCGCGGCTACTATCAGGGTGTCGGCACGCCGGGAGGATTTGCTGGATTAGCCTTACCTTAGTTCGGTTTAACTTGAGCACGGGATTCCGAGAATACTCGGGTCTTCCCAACTATGGAGTTGCGACTCCGCGGATCGTGGGCTTGTAATGGGTCAAGTTGGAACACCCCTGCAGGGTTTGAACTTTCGAAAGCCGTGCCCGCGGTTATGTGGCAGATGGGAGCTTGTTAATTCCGGTTGTAGATAACTTGACACAATGTTTCAATACACTACCAGCGTGTGTACCGTGACTGTC
>LR738714.1:553293761-553349356 GCA_902687465.1 Secale cereale
TGGCCGTTTGCTTGTGACGTTTCGATGTTCAGTAGTGGTTTCTACTAGGATTCGATCCTGACCTGTGGCTTTATGTTGTTTTGGTATCTTTCTTTTGGATCTTACCCGTAGTCGGGCTGTGATGTTTTGAATGATGATTGCTTATGTAATGTATTGTGTGAAGTGGCGAGTGTAAGCCAACTATCTCCTTTTGCATTTTAATCCCTCTTTTACATGAGTTGTGCGAAGATACCAAACTTGAGATCATTCTAGGATGGACTTATGCCTTTAAGTCGTGCCTCGACACGTAGGAGGTATAACTCCATCCTGGGCATTACAAGTTGGTATCAGAGCCTTCTCCGACCTAGAAGCCCCCACTGATTGATCGAATCGTTGACGGTTGAGTCTAGGCACACACTGAAAAACTTTTTGAGTCCTATATTATATCGGAGAGTAGGATTTCTTTGATTCTCATCCCCTTTCTCTCTGGTGAGGACTCCTGACGATTACTCTTTTCTCTTCTACTTTCAAAAATTGCACAAAATTTTTTTTAGGATCCCGCGAGTATTCTGGGATTGTTTCGATGTTCTTGTGACAAGGATATTGTTCTCGATGCCTCCTGTTCCCGAGGAGTTGAGCTTCGGGGTATCATTGACACAAGCATATCGCGGCAGTACTAAATACTTAAGACGACCGACATCGAAAATCTCTCCTATACGGCCAGTGGCAAGATAACCCCGACATCACCCAGTACTGGGGAGGTAGTTCGAGAGTATTGCCATAGCTTGTTATAGTGGATGCGTTTTCGAAGGTCCGAGGTAAACAGTTTCCGAGAAAGACTGGTTATGTGTTGAAGGATGGATACACCTGGATGTAGGTTTAGAGTTGATTGCGCGGTGCTTCCCGTGTATCCCCAACACCTGATTGCATAACTGGAACCTTTCGGAAATCTATAGGTGGGTTCATCTAGTAGTTCTAGGCATTCTTCCAACGGATGCTCGATATGAAGTTTGGGGTTCTACATTGAGTGAAGTGGTTTTATGGACTTGTTCTGATCGGGAGTTGCATCTTAAAGGGTCCTTGGCTATGCTGATCCGGGGATTGCAAAACCCTTTTGTAACACGTTCCATGAGCTTTCAGCACGAAGATGTCGAACGAAACTTCTATCTTGTGTTTGTTCCCGTCTGTACCTTGTTGTTTTCTTATTTTATCCTTTTGTTCTCCTAAGTGACCTCTCGTCTAGTTGATGTACCTGCGGAATTCATTCGTTCAATCCTCTGTTCGAATGATGTTGTGAAGATCATGTTACATATCTATCCTTTGTTCTTGTTGATTCTGGTATTCGAGTTGCTTCGATGTCAAATGTTGATTCCATACCTTTCCTAATCGGTATTCTCATATTTCTATGGGAGTGCTAATTCTTCTTGACATCAAGATTGTCATGTTAATTCTTTTCAACCGGTGTCCTTTTGTTCATCCCAAGTTGTCTTTGTTTTTCCACCCTCCCACCCTTCTTCTTCTTGGAGCCAGAAATTCTTAAATGAAATATCCATTTTATTCATGTGATGTTTCTTCATTCTTTTCCTTCAATGTTCTTATCCGGTGATTTATCGTGAAGATGCTCAAGAGCTTCAAGTTCATCATTCTTTTGTTCTCTAATTCTGCCGGTGGATGTAATTCAAGATTTTGGTGTTGATCTTATCCTTTTCCTCTTTTCACAATGCTTTCTTATTCCGGTGCACCAATTAATCATTCTCCTCTTGCTATTCTTATCCGGAGTGCTGAAGATTCATAATTCCATTCTTAATCCATTCAAGCTAGTTTGAGCATTGTTATCTTATTCAAGCCTTTTTAATTCAACCGGTGCAATATCTCTTAAGCAATCTTTTTCAACGGTGATTTCTTTGAGTGGGCCCTAACCCACAGGTCTTTCCCAGGATCTTACCTGACTCTTATATCTTCTTTGGAGCTATACTCAAATTCTTTTCTTAGTGTGACGTAAGAATGATTGCCATCAGTCATATGCCTTCTCCAAGTTTACTTTCAAATTCTTTTCATCTTTGGTTCAACCTTTTTAATTCTTCATTCCGGAGTGCTCAACAATTCTTATGGCATTTCTCGTCTTCATTTTCAACTTTTGGAGACCGGAGAAGAGTTTCTCTTAAATCTTGGCATCCTCTTGAAGATTCGTGGTTCTAGCTTCTTGCCATCCTCATTATTGTTCCGATTGTGAGGAATTCTTTTTATACCCATCCGAAGCATTCATGAATTCTTTTCTTTGTGATCCTCCGAAGGCCATCATTTCAGAATATTTCTTCGTTCTCAGTTTTCAACTTCGTCCTACAACTATTCTTCATTGATGTCTCTTCGTCCGTCTCCATATTCTCACGGTGGTTCATTCTAGTTTACTCTTCCGTTGTTATCGTGTTAATTCATTTGTTCTTTTCACAATCCTACCGGTGCTTTGTTGAAGATTTATCCAAGCTTGTGCTAGATCTCTCCTTAATTCTTTCCAACGAGAATAAGTAGTATGCCAAATCCTTGGTTGTCATCAATTTAATTGGTGAAGGAGATGCATGACATAATTCTTATTCTTATTCCTTCAACCTGTTTTAATTCTTTTCTCTGGAGCTTGTTCATCATATCATATTCTCGGTTCTAAATTCTTCATCTTGTTTTCCGGAGTTCCATGTTATTTCAATTATATCATTTCAAGCTCAAACTATTCATCGCAGGCCTTGAATCTTATTCTTTCATCTTTCACTTCTCATGTTTTTCATTACCGGAGTTCTCATGGTGGTTCATCATGTTTTAATTAATCCTTGAAGCCTTCATCAAGATTCTTGTTGGAGCTCAAGCATTCTTCATCATGCTTTCCAATTGCAATTCTTGCTCCCTTATCTTTTGAGGTGGTGTTATGTCATTCTTGACAATTCCTTCATGTTTTATGATTCACGAGTTTTCAAGAATGAGATATTTAAACCCATCATTTTCTTGTTCAGGAGATCTTCCAACCCCTTCATTTATTCATTGGAGTTATCTTGGGTTGTATTTCACCTAAAGCTTTCCCTAAGGATTGTTGCTATTATGGTGCTTGTAAATGACCCAAGTTCTTCTTTTATCATTCCGGTGAAATAAGTTTTTCGTCTCCTTGTTGATCTCAACCCAAGCAATTTGTTTCGTTAGTGGCTGGTTGTCACCTCTTATTGTTGAGATGTTTTCCATAAGCCCACATCAAGCTTATTCATTTCGTTGTTGATTTTCCATCAACTCTATTCAACCCTTCTTCGTAAGGATGCTCTTCAATTCATTTTGGGAGAAGTTGTCTTTTTTTTCTTCTCCATTCATTCTTCATTGAGTTATATGCTATTCGGTCATTCCGGAGGCTTTGTTATGTTGCTCTCTTTAACCATCATCTCGTTTTATCGAGATCATGTTCTTTCCCTTGCTTATCATTTAACCGGAGTGTTGTATTCTTCATTCAAGTTCTCTCATCTTATCAAGTTTTGCCTGTCCATTTAACCGGAGTGCTGTCTGAATCTTTCTTACCCTTGTGCCATTCTTTTATTGTTTCGGAGGCAATATGTTGTTGTTTTCATCAAGTATCACTCCATCTCCTTAAGTTTTTGTTCTTTTCCTTCCATTTTCAGACGGAGTGCTGTCCAAATTTTGTCATTCTTATTCCTTGGCCATACCATTGCAGTTTCATATTCTTTCCGTCCGTGAGCTCTTGCTTCATGTCTTTCAAACTACAAGGTTCTTGTTATGTTCCTTGTTCCTCCTCTCTAACGGAGTGTTTCATCTTCGTTCATCTCCTTTGCTTTCTTTCTTTCAACTTATTCAACCTCTCAAGGTTCTTTGGTTTTCACTCGTCTGTCGAAGAAGCAACTTTGTTTTACCTCTTCCTCTTCCGTTTTTACCCAGTGATATCTCTAGGATCTCGGGTCGAGATCCTCTGTTAGTGTGGGAGAGTTGTGACGCCCGAGACTGACGTCCCAGAAGATTCCAGAAGCTTCCCGAAGATTCCAGATGTTCCGGGTTGCCCGTGTGTTCCTTTTGTGCTTGTGTTATTTACTTTTGCATTGCATCATGTCATCATGCCATCATGTCATTTTATTTTTTGCATCTCAACCTAATAAACCGTGTGGACCTTCGGTCCATTTAAATCGAGGGAAGGTGACTTCTCTTTATAACATATAAAAGTCTCCTAATATTTATGGAGCTATATTAATAATTATTCCATTGCTTTGGAATCACCCAAACACACTTGCATATACCCCATGTATTTTTCTGCTTCATGTTTCGCCAAGTATCAATTTGCAGAGGCAGAGTTCTTTCCTACTTTATTTCTATTCCAAATTCAAGTTGCATTTTTTCTACTTCAGAAAAATGTACACTATATTTTCTAAATTCCCTAAGCCATGCCAAGACTCACTCCTCAATTTTTGACATATCTTTTGGATGTGATTTGGTTGGATTTTAAATTTATTCAAGTTTGACTTAATTTCAAACTTGTATAAATTTCCAGTCCCTAAAAATTGCCAAACCAATTTTGGTAAAATAGTCCATCTATCCAGAAGCTCAGGGATATTCTTGCTCCTTCTTTTTTTTATTTCAAGACTCCCTGACCTTTTCCTTTGCAAGGTTGGAGTTTCAAATTTCAGGTAAAGGAAAAGGGCTTCCCAGCCGGCCTTCCCTTCTGGCCCATCCAGGCCTCTCCTCCTCCCTCCACTAGGCCACCCTGGCCCAATTCCTCCCCGCGGCCCGGTTTTCCCTAACCAGCCCGACCGCAGCCACTCCAGCCTGGAACCCTAGTTCCCGTCGCACCTCCTCCCTCGACCTCCCTGTGCGCCGCCGCTACAGTCGATCCCTCGCCCCGCTTCGCTCCTCTCCTCTCGGTCTTCCCCGCATCCCTTCGCTCTCCCTTGCTTCCTTTTTCCCCTTCGATCGTTCCTCCCCTACCGCAGCGCCCGGCTACGACGCTCGCAGCCCCGAGCGGCGCCTCGAGCCCAGCCAGGCTCCTCCCCGTCGCCCTCCAGGCCCCACGCGCGCCTCTCCCACGCGCGTCCCGCCGCCGTCGGGCCAGGATACGAGCAGGCCCGGGCCTCTTCTCGCCGCGACTGCAACGTCCTCCTCCAGCCCGGCCTCGTCCCTCGCCCCGGGCGTCCGCCTTCGTCCCGCGCCCCAGCTGGCTCCAAGCCGCGGCCAGGGCGCCCGTCCCCGACGCCGTGGCCGCAAGGATCTTCTTCCGGGGCGCCTTCCGCCCGTCCCCTGCCTCCCTTCGGCTTCCCCAGCGCCGACGAGGGCCGACCAGATGCAGCAGCAGCCCCGACTCCTTCCTCGTCTCCAGGAGCGCGCCTCCCTGTGCCTGCGCCGAGCTGCCCGGTCCCGATGCGCCCGAGGGCCCCTTTTGCTTCTCCGTCCAGCAGGTCGTCCGGCGCCCGTCTCCGTCCGCCGCTGTCCCTTGTGTTGCTGCCGTTGTTGTTTTCTTTTATTTGTTGCCTGGTACTGAGTTTTGACAGGAAGCCCGTGTACCCTTTTGGCGACGTGAACGACTACGGAATGTGAACAACTACACGACACGACCAAGTACCCCTACACGTCGATACGGCGGACACGACAAGTACCTCTTCGGAAACGGAAACGCCCCGTGTACGACTACCGACGCCCGGAAAACGACCAAGTTCCACTACTTCCCACGACGGCCACGTGTACAACTACGTTGCCAAGACGGCCCCGACAAGTTCCACGACGACCCGAACGACTACCGATGACCGTGAACAACTACCGCCGTCGTGGAACCGCCAAGACGAACGGAACAACTACTTCCTCTACGAGTTGCGGAACGGCTACTTCCTCTCCGAACGTGAACGACTTCTTCCTCTTCGGTCGTGTACCACTACTTCCACTACTACGGCTACTTCCACTACGAACTCGATTCCGCCCCGAAACATTTGTTTCGAAGGTATAACCCCGAGACGTGTCCCGTGAGATGCTTGCTTGTGTTGTATGAAATGTTCTCCTTGTGTGCTTCGTGCCCGTTCCACCTTTTTGTCATGTTCCTCGGTTGCCTCGTCACCGACTCGTGGGAACCCGGTAACGGGATCGCCCCACCTTTCATCTCGTTTGACTCACCTCTGCCATCTTACCTTTTGCATCGGTCTCTCAACGAGTTACCGGTACCGATATGATGCCGTTGCTTCATTTTCGGATCGTTGCCGTGGCACCCTTTCGTTCCACCACGGTGACAAATGCTTCTTATCCTCTTAAGTCAACCTGTTAATAAAATTGCATAAACTTGTTCATGTCATCCGCATCATTTAACAACATTATATATGTTTAATTGTTGTTTGCTTATAATTATTAAACATGCTCATGAGGATTTTCCGGATATGTTGTTGTTCTTCTCCGGCCTCATTTAAAATGCCTAGTTAGTTAGTTTACTTATGCTTCACCTCTTGCCATGCTAAAAACAATTAAACTTGTCTTGTTAATAATGAGAGTCAACTAAATAATTAAATGTGGTGTTTCGTCAATATGCAACTCGTTGCATATTGATCTCCACTTAACTTGTAGTTTTGTTTGTGCATTTTGCCATGCCATGCATTTTTAAACCGGACATGCATCATGCTTGCTTGTGCATCGTATGCCATGTTTATGCTTGTGTGTTTACCGTGTTGTTTGTTTTTCTTTCCGGTTGCTTCTCTTGTTAGCTTCGGTTTCGTTCCGGAGTTGTGAGGATCCACTCGACTGTTGCTCCGTCTTCTTCTTGGATCCGTTCTTCTCCCTTGTGGAATCCCAGGCAAGATGACCGAACCCGGATACCATTACTATCTTTGCCTATTGCTAGTAGTCTCGATCTGTAGTTTTGCCTCGATGCCCATGTTTTTCCTGTCAGCCTCCTATTGTAACCATTGCCATGTTTAACCACCCTACCTATGCAAACCGTTGCTTGGCTAAGTACGCTTCGCTCAGCCCTTCTTATAGCATTGCTAGTTGCAGGTGAAGATTGAAGATGCTTGCTTCATGTTGAAGTTTGGGTTGGGTTATATCACACTATAAATGCTTAAAAATGAAATCATCTATATACTGGCAGGGTGGAAGGCTAAGCCTTTTGCTTGGTGTTTTGTTCCACTCATGCCGTTAGGAACCGTATAAACCGGTGTTATGTTCCTTGATTTTGCGTTCCTAACACGGTTGGGGTGTATGGGACCCCCTTGATAAACCGCTAAGTGCTAAGTCTTTTCCAGCAAGTCCCAACTTTTGGTACTATTTGCCTCATAATAACAACTTAATTAATTAATTAAATTTGCATAGAGGGTCGCTCCCTCGAGGATCCTTTATTTCTACATAGCAGGGGGGGCCAGTGCCGATGGTGTTGGTCCCAAACGGGGAGCCTGCGGGAACCACCACGAGGCAACTCGAGGTTTGGGTCCTGTAGCTTCGCCCATCCGGTCGTGTCCTGAGACCTAGATACGCGCGGCTACTATCAGGGTGTCGACACGCCGGGAGGATTTGCTGGATTAGCCTTACCTTAGTTCGGTTTAACTTGAGCACGGGATTCCGAGAATACTCGGGTCTTCCCAACTATGGAGTTGCGACTCCGCGGATCGTGGGCTTGTAATGGGTCAAGTTGGAACACCCCTGTAGGGTTTGAACTTTCGAAAGCCGTGCCCGCGGTTATGTGGCAGATGGGAGCTTGTTAATTCCGGTTGTAGATAACTTGACACAATGTTTCAATACACTACCAGCGTGTGTACCGTGACTGTCAATTTCCGAATAGGGATTCGGGAGTTGAACACGGTGGGGTTATGTTTGACCGGCTTTAGTTAGGATCACTTCGTGATCATCTTTCGACCGATGCTCCTCTCTTCTCGCTCTCTTTTACGTAAGTTAGTGCTAGTTGCTGCTGCAGACTCTTGTTTGATCCTTCACCTCTCGTTCTTTCTTCAGCCTTGTCCTCACCCAAGGCTTAAATAGTCTTGTTACCCGGGAACGGGATTGCTGAGTCCTCTGTGGCTCACAGTTACTTCACCACACCAGTTGCAGGTTCAGCCGTGTACGATGCAGGAGCTGGTTCAGTGCTTCATCGGGAGTTCGATGAAGCTTGTGGCCGTTTGCTTGTGACGTTTCGATGTTCAGTAGTGGTTTCTACTAGGATTCGATCCTGACCTGTGGCTTTATGTTGTTTTGGTATCTTTCTTTTGGATCTTACCCGTAGTCGGGCTGTGATGTTTTGAATGATGATTGCTTATGTAATGTATTGTGTGAAGTGGCGAGTGTAAGCCAACTATCTCCTTTTGCATTTTAATCCCTCTTTTACATGAGTTGTGCGAAGATACCAAACTTGAGATCATTCTAGGATGGACTTATGCCTTTAAGTCGTGCCTCGACACGTAGGAGGTATAACTCCATCCTGGGCATTACAACAATGGAGCGAGCAACAGATTTGATGGAAATCATACATACTGATGTATGTGGACCGATGAGTGTTGAAGCTCGTGGCGAGTATCGTTATTTTCTGACCTTCACTGATGATTTGATCAGATATGGGTATATCTACTTGATGAAGCACAAGTCTGAAACATTTGAAAAGTTCAAAGAATTTCAGAGTGAAGTAGAGAATCATCGTAACAAGAAAATAAAGTTTCTACAATCTGATCGTGGAGGTGAATATTTGAGTTACGAGTTTGGTCTTCATTTGAAACAATGTGGAATAGTTTCACAACTCACGCCACCCGGAACACCACAACGTAATGGTGTGTCCGAACGTCGTAACCGTACTTTATTAGATATGGTGCGATCTATGATGTCTCTTACCGATTTACCACTATAGTTTTGGATTATGCATTAAAGACAGCTGCATTCACGTTAAATAGGGCACCATCTAAATCCGTTGAGACGACGCCTTATGAACTGTGGTTTGGCAAGAAACCAAAGTTGTCGTTTCTTAAAGTTTGGGGCTGCGATGCTTATGTGAAAAAGCTTTAACCTGATAAGCTCGAACCCAAGTCGGAGAAATGTGTCTTCATAGGATACCCAAAGGAAACTGTTGGGTACACCTTCTATCACAGATCCGAAGGCAAGATATTCTTTGCTAAGAATGGATCCTTTCTAGAGAAGGAGCTTCTCTCGAAAGAAGTGAGTGGGAGGAAAGTGGAACTTGATGAGGTAATTGTACCTTCTCCCGAATTGGATAGTAGTACATCACAGAAACTAGTTCTAGTGATTCCTACACCAATTAGTGAGGAAGCTAATGATGATGATCATGAAACTTCAGATCAAGTTACTGTTGAATCTCGTAGGTCAACCAGAGTACGTTCCACACCTGAGTGGTATGGCAACCCAGTTCTGGAAGTCATGTTACTAGACCATGATGAACCTGCGAACTATGAGGAAGCGATGATGAGCCCAAATTCCGTAAAATGGCTTGAGGCCATGAAATCTAAGATGGGATCCATCTATGAGAACAAAGTGTGGACTTTGGTTGACTTGCCCGATGATCGGCAAGCCATTGAAAATAAATGGATCTTTAAGAGGAAGACTGACGCCGATGGTAATGTTACTGTCTACAAAGCTCGACTTGTTGAGAAAGGTTTTCGACAAGTTCAAGGTGTTGACTACGATGAGATTTTCTCACCCGTAGCGATGCTTAAGTCTGTCCGAATCATGTTAGCAATTGCCACATTTTATGAAATTTGGCAAATGGATAACGAAACTGCGTTCTTTAATGGATTTATTAAAGAAGAGTTGTATATGATGCAACCAGAAGGTTTTGTCAATCCTAAAGGTGCTAGCAAATTGTGCAAGCTCCAGCGATCCATCTATGGACTGGTGCAAGCATCTCGGAGTTGGAATATACGCTTTGATAAGTTGATCAAAGCATATAGTTTTATACAGACTTGCGGTGAAGCCTGTATTTATAAGAAAGTGAGTGGGAGCACTACAACCTTTCTGATAAGTATATGTGAATGACATATTGTCGATCAGAAATGATGTAGAATTTTCTGGAAAGCATTAAGGAGTGTTTGAAAGGAGTTTTTTCAAAGAAAAACCTCGGTAAAGCTGCTTACATATTGAGCCTCAAGATCTATAGAGATAGATCGAGACGCTTGATAAGTTTTTTCAATGAGTACATACCTTGACAAGTTTTTGAAGTAGTTCAAAATGGATTAGTCAGAGAAGGAGTTCTTGCCTGAGTTGTAAGGTATGAAGTTGAGTAAGACTCAAAGCCCGACCTCGGCAGAAGATAGAGAAAGAATGAAAGTCATTCCCTATGCCTCACCCATAGGTTCTATAAAATATGCCATGCTGTGTACCAAACCTGTTGTGTACCTTACCATGAGTTTGGCAAGGAGGTACAAAAGTGATCCAGGAGTAGATCACTGGACAGCGGTCAAAATTATCCTTAGTTACTGGATAACTAAGGAAATGTTTTCTCGATTATGGAGGTGAAAATAGTTCGTCGTAAAGAGTTACACCGATGCAAACTTTACACTAATCCAGATGACTCTAAGTATCAATCTGGATGCATATTGGAAGTGAGACAAATTAGCTAGAGTAGCTCCATGCAGAGCATTGTAGACATAGAAATTTGCGAAATACATACGGATCTGAATGTGTCAGACCCGTCGACTAAACTTCTCTCACAAGCAAAACATGATCACACCTTACTACTCTTGGGTGTTAATCACATAGCGATGTGAACTAGATTATTGACTCTAGTAAACCCTTTGGGTATTGGTCACATGGCGATGTGAACTATGGGTGTTATTCACATAACGATTTGAACTATCGGTATTAAATCACATGGAGATGTGAACTAGATTATTGACACTAGTGCAAGTGGGAGACTGAAGGAAATATGCCCTAGAGGCAATAATAAAGTTATTATTTATTTCCTTATATCATGATAAATGTTTATTATTCATGCTAGAATTGTATTAACCGGAAACTTAGTACATGTGTGAATACATAGACAAAACAGAGTGTCCCTAGTATGCCTCTACTAGACTAGCTCATTGATCAAAGATGGTTATGTTTCCTAGCCATAGACATGAGTTGTCATTTGATCAACGGGATCACATCATTAGGAGAATGATGTGATGGACAAGACCCATCCGTTAGCTTAGCACTATGATTGTTTAGTTTTACTGCTATTGCTTTCTTCATGACTTATACATGTTCCTATGACTATGAGATTATGGAACTCCCGAATACCGGAGGAACACCTTGTGTGCTATCAAACGTCACAACGTAACTGGGTGATCATAAAGATGCTCTACAGGTGTCTCCGAAGGTGTTCGTGGTGTTGGCATAGATCAAGAATAGGATTTGTCACTCCGAGTGCCGAAGAGGTATCTCTGGGCCCTCTCGGTAATACACATCATAATAAGCCTTGCAAGCAAATGACTAATGATTTAGTCACGAGATGATGTATTACGTAACGAGTAAAGAGATTTGCTGGTAACGAGATTAACTAGGTATGGTGATACCGACGATCGAATCTCGGACAAGTAACATACCGATGACAAAAGGAACAACGTATGTTGTTATGCGGTTTGACCGATAAAGATCTTCGTAGAATATGTAGGAGCCAATATGAGCATCCAGGTTCCGCTATTGGTTATTGACCGGAGATGAGTCTCGGTCATGTCTACATAGTTCTCGAACCCGTAGGGTCCGCACGCTTAACGTTTGATGACAATCGGTATTATGAGTTTATATGTTTTGATGTACCGAAGGTAGTTCGGAGTCCCTGATGAGATCGGGGACATGACGAGGAGTCTTGAAATGGCCGAGACGTAAAGATCGATATATTGGACGACTATATTCGGACATCGGAAAGGTTCCGAGTGATTCGGATATTTTTCGGAGTACCGGGGAGTATACAGGCCTTATTGGGCTTTAGGGGAAAGGGAGAGAGGAGGCTGCGCCCCTCCCATGGCTTGGTCCGAATTGGACTAAAGAGAGGCGCTGCGCCCCCTCCTTCCTTCTCTTCTCTTTCCCTTTCCTTCTCTCCTACTCCTACTACTTGGAAGGGCTCCTAGTTCTCCTAGGAAAGGGGGAATCCTACTCCCGGTGGGAGTAGGACTCCCCTAGGGTGCGCCATAGAGAGGGCCGGCCCTCCCTCTCCTCCACTCCTTTATATACGGGGGTAGAGGCACCCCATAGACACACAAGTTGATCAGTTGATCTCTCCCAACCGTGTGCAGTGCCCCCCTCCACAGTAACACACCTCGGTCATATCGTTGTAGGGCTTAGGCAAAGCCCTGCGATGGTAACTTCATCATATCCGTCACCACGCCGTCGTGCTGACGAAACTCTCCCGTGAAGCTCAACTGGATCAAGAGCTCGCGGGACGTGATCAAGCTGAACGTGTGCTGAACGCGGAGGTGCCGTACGTTCAGTACTTGATCGGTTGGATCGCGAAGAAGTTCGACTACATCAACCGCGTCACTTGACGCTTCCGCTTTCGGTCTACGAGGGTACGTAGACACACTCTCCTCCTCGTTGCTATGCATCTAGTAGATAGATCTTGCGTGATCGTAGGAATTTTTTTAAAATACTACGTTCTTTACCATATAACCCCTTTGGACCTCCCGGTGGAGGTGCTCCAGAAACTAGACAAATTGTGGAGAGCCTATCTTTGGGCTGGTTCAGACACGGTCTCTGGCGGAAAATGCAAAATCAACTGGGAACATGTCTGTAGACCAAAACAGTTTGGGGGCCTTGGAATCCTAAATCTAAAGAAGTTCGCCTTTGCTCAACGTCTCTGGTGGCTGTGGCTTGAGTGGGATGGCCCACCAAGGACTTGGTGCGGGTCGGAGATACCTTGTGACAAGGAAGACAGGGACCTTTTCACGGCTCTCACAAAGGGCACGCTCGGCGATGGCTGCAGGGCCAAATTCTGGGAATCCTCCTGGCTTGATGGCATCCGCCCCAAAGACATCGCCCAAAGATCTTTGAGCTCTCAAGGGGGAAAAGGAACACTCTCGCATCGGCCTTCACAGATAACAAGTGGATTAACTTGATTGATACAAGCTCCGGCCTATCCCGTGTCCACCTGGAGCAATTTGTTGACCTCTGGACCAGACTTTCACATGTCAATATTCAACCGGGTGTCCCGGACACCATCCTCTGGAAGCTTTCCAATGATGGGCGCTACTCTGCCAAGACCGCCTACTTGGCGCAGTTTGCTGGCCTTGTCCAATCCAGCTTGCATGCTATTGTCTGGAAGGTCTGGGCTCCTCCGAAATGCAAATTCTTTGCTTGGTTGGTCACTCAAAACAAAATATGGACGGCTGACAGACTCCAACGGCGAGGGTGGCCCAATTGTGATCGTTGCCCCCTTTGCAACCAGGTGCAAGAGTCTGCGGCGCACCTCCTGTTCAAGTGCCGCTTCTCCATCCGGGTTTGGAAGGAGGTCTTTAACTGGCTGCACCTTGATGTTGACACTGCCCTGTGGATGGTATATGACACGGTGAGATCCTGGTGGGACGGGGTGCTCACCAACATTGTGTTGCCAAGGAAGGCCTTCGCCTCCCTTCTTCCTCTTGTTAGCTGGGTGATCTGGAATGAGCGAAATGCACGCGTGTTCAGGGCCAAGGCGGCGCCGGTGATGGTGATTGTGAGGACTATTAAGGACGAGGCTTCTATTTGGGCTCTGACGGGCGCGAAACACTTGTGTAATTTGATGCCGCGAGAGTAGGCTTTTGCTTTGTCCGGTCATGCTGGGACTGTGATGTTGTAAAACACTCTCTTCTTTTTATTCAATGAAAATGGCAAATCTTTTGTCTCGTTTAAAAAAAAAAAAGGGCAGGATTGCCTTCAGTTAGTAAATAATGGCTCTGCCCAACCCCAACCTTGCTGCTGGAGTTCTTGGTGGATATGGGTGGGATCTCTAATTATGTTGCTTACAAAATTTCAATAATTTAACCTGGATAGAAAAAGAAATGATATCAACGACAAAGCAGAGTAGCAACAAGATGTCTCACGTGGCTGGCCGGCACCACCGTTTGACCGATCTTTTCCCAATCAAACTTTCTTCTCCTCCAAGCTCGCAGCGAACATGTCCATTAGTCTTATACCGCAAGAAATCATTTAACAAATGGGACGAAGACAGTGATCCCACAGCACAGTGACACCGCTACATAACACGATGCCAAACCAGTCTTACACTCCAAGAAATCTTAAAACAAATGCAAAGAAGAGACTAATGAAGCTCCTAATCAAACTCCTGCCGATGGACACCTCTATATAAGACGATGCCAAGTATGCCAGTCAATGTGCACTCGTTCAGCTTCTGCCTCTCCAACATCCCTTGACATCTGAGAAAAAAAAATGGCTTTTGACCTCGCAGCTGCGGCGGCGGCGGCGCCATGGAGCTACCTCCTGTACGGGCTCGCGGGCTCCACGCTCCTGTGGCAAGCCCGCCTGCTGCTGGACCGGCTGTGGTGGCGCCCGCGGCGGCTGGAGCGGACGCTGCGCGCGCAGGGCGTCGGCGGCACGCCGTACCGCTTCCTCATGGGCGACCTCAAGGACTTCGGCCGGCTCAACGACGAGGCCTGGGCCAAGCCGTTGCCGCTCCGCTGCCACGACATCGTCCCCCGCGTCATTCCGTTCCTCCACAACAACGTCCGGGACAACGGCAAGCCGTGCTTCTCTTGGTTCGGGCCGGTGGCCAACGTGGCCATCACCGACCCCGAGCTCATCAAGGACGTGCTGTCCAACAAGTTTGGCCACTTCGAGAAGCCCCAGTTCCCGGCTCTCACCAAGCTGCTCGCCAACGGCCTCACCACCCATGAGGGGGAGAAATGGGTCAAGCACCGGAGGATCCTCAACCCCGCGTTCCATCTTGAGAAGCTCAAGGTCAGCGGAGAAAATTGCACACGATTTACACAATTTCCCTTTCAGTTTGTGTGTTATGTACACAATTTATTTAGGTTATTATCTTCAAATTTCGCTTCAATTTGAAATTTAAAAGTTTATAAGCACGGAACGTCCTGTAATAGTTTGCCACCAAGTGTGATTATTTGTGGCTCATTGGTAGTTTATGACTTTTTTTTTTTGCAGCTCATGCTACCGGCTTTTTCTGCGAGCTGTGAAGAGCTTGTCACCAGATGGAAGGAGTTGCATGGTTCTGACGGATCATGCGAGGTGGATGTGTGGCCGGAGCTCCAGAACCTCACCGGGGATGTCATTTCTCGCACAGCTTTCGGTAGCAGTTATCTCGAAGGAAGGCGGATATTCCAACTGCAGTCCGAGCAAGCTAAGCTCTTTGTCGGTGCTGTCCAGAGGATTATTATTCCCGGTTACTTGTGAGTTATTATGTGATTCTCGGGTCTTTCTTCGCTTTTGCTAATTTTTGAATAGCTTAAATTTCTTGAACTCTCAATCAGTATTGTCATGAATATTTTTTCCTTTTGGTACGCTATATTTTTACGTTGTGGGGCGTGCTTGATGTACCGCAGATTCTTGCCCACCAAAAACAATTTGAAGATGCGCAAAAACAATAAGGAGGTCGAATCAATTTTACAAGGTCTAATCAATAAAAGAATGCGAGCTATGGAGGAAGGTGAAAAGTCCGAAAATGACCTACTAGGCCTATTGCTTGAGTCAAATATGAAGGATGTGGATGAGAATGACCAACCTAGCCAAGGAATGGCAATGGAAGATGTCATCGAGGAGTGCAAGCTATTCTACTTGGCAGGAATGGAGACAACGTCGGTATTGCTCACCTGGACAATGATTGTACTAAGCATGCATCCTGAGTGGCAAGACCTTGCGAGGGAGGAGGTCCTAGGTTTATTTAGGAAGAACAAGCCTGAGTACGAGGGCCTTAGCCGACTCAAAACGGTGAGTACTTGCTGATTGATGTATTTTATTTTCTTAACGACAGAAGGTAACATGAGTTTGAAGGTATAAATAGTTGATTTTTGTTTCCACTAATTGTAGGTGACCATGATCCTTCATGAGGTTCTTCGGTTGTATCCGTCGGCTACAGTTTTCAGCCGGAGAACATATAAGGATATGGATATCGGAGGCGTCAGATACCCCTCGGGCGTGTTCATCGAGGTGCCCGTTCTGTTCATCAATCATGATCCAGACATATGGGGAAGTGATGTCAATGAGTTCAAACCAAACAGATTTGCCCAGGGGATTTCCAAGGCATCCAAGCATCCGGGTGCCTTCTTGTCATTTGGTTGGGGCCCACGGGTGTGCATTGGCCAGAACTTTGCAATGCTCGAAGCCAAGATGGCGCTAAGCATGATCCTTCAACACTTCGAGTTTGAGCTCGCGCCATCATATATGCATGCCCCGCACACCGTGATGACGTTGCAACCGATGCATGGTGCACAAATTAAGATGAGAGCTATCTGATTAGGTACACTTTTAAGCCAATATTTGATTGTTTTTAATTAGCGGTGTAAACAATGTTGGTTTGTGTAAGATGAACTATGTATTTTAGTTATCCATGTAAACAGTGTTGGTTTGTGTAAAGCTGAACTATGTATTTAAATTATCCATGTGAACAATGTTGGCTTGTGTAAGACGAACTATGTACAAATGAATAAAAATATCATCATAATGTGTTGGATCTTGCTTGTACGCTTGAGCTACATGTATATAGATGGTTATGAAACACGTTGTTATGAAAATAACTTTCGACTATGGTATCATTAGTAACATGGTCAAGGATAATATGAGTGAGCGTGTGTACGTCATCCTTATAGAGAAGGTTGTCGTACTCAACCAAGTTTGACTCGTGGATGTTTTTTGAATAGATTCAGCCGCCTCGCGGGAGCATGGTCTACTCCTATGTGAGGAGAGGCATTGAGAGATGTCCATGTCTCGGAGAAGGCCATGTGCGTAACCTTTTCTGGAACTCCCTAAGTATCGGCGGTCCAAGCCTTATGAGACCCCTCGGAACCCGAAATCCGAGCTCTAAAGAAATGTGGTCCTATGAAAGGAATGCGATTCTCCACTTGAGTTTATTCAAGTGGGAGTGAATAGACCATTTGAGTTTATAGGTTATAGATCCTTGACAAATAATAAGGCTACCCTTCAAGGGGGTAGGTAGAGGGGTGCACTGATAATCATTGGTCCATGATTCCATGAGGACTTGCCAAAGGAGGTTTGGGATCCATGGCTCATTTTATGGAACTCCTTATCCATTGACCTTGACTACCAAGTATGGTAGTAGCAGTTGTATGAAAGTTAGAGATATCATATGGGGTGTTGTTTCTCCGCCTCTATATATCCCCTCTCGTCGTTGACAATGGTAACGCGAGAACCGACAATATATGCTAGAGCACATTGTGGGCTAACAAACATACTCATGAGAATTAGCACTTGTGATTGTGACTAATATTGCAAAGTACCTACAACATACTCAGAAGAATTAGCAGTTGTGCGTTGGGTGTGTTTCACGCTTTTAGTTGAGTGGGCCCTTGTTTTGGTATCCATTATAAGTTGTGTATTGTTGATCTTGTTCCTTTAATGGTGGCACTTCAAAGGGTGCATAGTCATGATTAGATCCATAAGAAATATATTTTGTGGTATTCTTTTAAGCCCCATAAGTTGAATTTCTATTAAAATGAAGGTCTAAGTTTTACCTTGAAGAATGTGCCAATGTCCAAGCGACACACATTCTAGATAAATGAGAGTAGAATCATGTGCGGCCTTTCATTGATTCGTCAAAATCATGAGTATTACGAGGTGCCATACGGAAATGTAATTATGTACATTGTAGTAATTTACCATTTTAGTGTAGTCATTGTAGTTGTTGGATATTCATAGCCATACTAAATTGATGAATATTATCGACACAATGAAAGTTCTTCGCTTTGTTCGTCCCACTAAGGATGACACGAGCCAAACTGATGTCTACTACGCAACTTTGTTTTTGTAGACTTGGTTGGCCCTCTAAGTATGACAGTAGCAAACTTCCCTCAAGTGAATGACCTAACGTTTATCAATCCGTGAAAGGTGCAGGATGAAGATGATTCTCTCTCGAACAACCCTGCAATCAAATACAAGAGATATGTTGTGTCCCCAACACACTGAATATAGTTGACAATTGTATATGTGCACTAGTTCGGTGAAGAGAAGGTGATATATGTGTCATATGGATGATAGAAATATATTTTTATAATCTGAATAAATAAAAACAGCGAGGAAGCAAGTAGCAAAAGTAGCTAAAATTGTTTCTCAATGCTTGGAAACAAGGCCTAGAGTTCATACATTCGCTAGTGCCAACTCTCAAGAAAATTAAACATCATGATAGCCCCTCAAAGTGCAGCAAAGAATCACTCAAAAATTTCTATTCTATCGGAGAAAATAAGATGAAGCCGCGTAGGTAGCAAACCACCTCAAAGTTGTGTTTCCAATCAATCTATTAAACCACCCCCAAAATGTCATAGGTAGCCCTAATGATCGTACTACGACATCACCATATGATACATATCGTTCAACCTTTATGCTAAGAGTACCTCAATGTCATCACATGTATCTGCAAGTTAATTACTAGATACACATCAAGTGATCTCAAATCCAAATTATTCAATCCAACATAAACAAACTTCAAAGAGCAAGACTCAATTCACCACAAAAAGAATAGAGGGAGATAAACATCATAAGATCCAACTGTATTAGCTAATGACACATCAAGTTTGAATCCACCAAAAACATGAGAGAGAGAGAGAGAGAGAGAGAGAGAGAGAAAACACATAGCTACTAGTACATACCCACCCCAAGGATAAACTACTCACACATCACCATGAAGGCAGCAAGGTTGATGAAGAAGGCTTCGTGGATGGGTTGCCCCTCCGACAGAGTGCTAGGTGAAGGAGTCCTGGATTAAGGGGTCCTAAGGTGGCCAGATCGCTCATTATGGGCCGAACTGGTGGGCCGTGAAGATTATCGATGAAGACCATCTCCCATATCCGGATAAGACTCCCCGTGTGTTAAATAGCAAGCTTAGAGTTCGGGTGTAATACTTTCCTTGCTCTGTGCTACTTCTCGAGCTTGCGTTGTATTCCCTCGAAGAGGAAAGGGTGATGTAGCACAATAGCGTAAGTATTTCCCTCAGCTTTTGAGAACCAAGGTATCAATCCAGTAGGAGACCACGCGCGATTCCCTCACACCTGCACAAACAAATAAGAACTTCGCAGCCAACACGATAAGGGGTTGTCAATCCCTTTACAGTCACTTACGAAAGTGAGATCTGATAGATAGGATAGGATAGTATTTTTGGTATTTTTGGTATAAGAACAGAAAGTAAAGAAAGTAAATAAGCAACGACAATAGAAATTGAAGGGAAAGTAATATGATAAAGATAGACCCGGGGGCCATATGTTTCACTAGTGGCTTCTCTCATGAAAGCAGAATTCTACGGTGGGTGAACAAATTACCGTCGAGCAATTGATAAAAAAGCACATAGTTATGAGAATATCTAGGCATGATCATTATATATAGGCATCACGTCCGTAACAAGTAGACCGAAACGATTCTGCATCTACTACTATTACTCCACACATCGACCGCTATCCAGCATGCATCTAGAGTATTAAGTACATAAGAATAGAGTAACGCTTTAAGCAAGATGGCATGATGTAGAGGGATAAACTCAAGCAATATGATATAAACCTCATCTTTTTATCCTCGATGGCAACAATACAATATGTGCCTTGCTGCCCCTACTGTCACTGGGAAAGGACACCGCAAGATTGAACCCAAAGCCAAGCACTTCTCCCATTGCAAGAACTATAGATCTAGTAGGCCAAACCAAACCAATAATTCGAAGAGACTTGCAAGGATATTATAATCATACATAAAAGATTTCAGAGAAGAATCAAATATTGTTCATAGATAATCTTGATCATAAACCCACAATTCATCGGATCTCGACAAACACACCGCAAAAGAGATTACATCGAATAGATCTCCTCGAATATCGAGGAGAACTTTGTATTGAGATCCAAAAAGAGAGAAGAAGCAATCTAGCTAATAACTATGGACCCAAAGTTCTGTGGTAAACTACTCACAACTCATTGATGAGGCTATGGTGTTGATGTAGAAGCACTCCGTGATCGATACCCCTTCCGGCGGAGCTCCGGAACAGGCCCCAAGATGGGATCTCACAGGAATAGAAGGTTGCGGCGGTGCAATTAGGGTTTTCTCTGTTGCCTCGATGTTTTTAGGGTAGGTATATATATAGGATGAAGGATGGCATCGGGGGAGCCAGAGGTGGCCCACGAGGGTGGGGGGCGTGCCTGCCCCCCTGGGCGCTCCCTGCCCCCTTGTCGCCGCCTCTCTCATTCCCTCACGTGTACTACAAGTCTTCTGTGAAGATACAGTTCCAAATATAACTCTCCCGAAGGTTTCATTCCATTTGGACTCCGTTTGATATTCCTTTTCTGCGAAACACTGAAATAGGCAAAAAACAACAATTTGCACTGGGCCTTGGGTTAGTAGGTTAGTCCCAAAAATAATATAGAAGTGTATAATAAAGCCCATTAAACATCCAAAACATAATATATAATAGCACGGAATAATAAAAAATAACTCTCCCGAAGGTGTCATTTCGTTGGAGACGTATCAAGCATCCCCAAGCTTAATTCCTGCTCGTCCTCGAGTAGGTAAATGATAAAAACGGTTTTTTTGATGTGGAATGCTAACCAACATAATTCGCAATGTAATTTCTTTATTGTGGCATGAATGTTCGGATCCGAAAGATTCAAGACAAAAGTCTATATTGGCATAAGAATAATAATACTTCTAGCATACCAACAAAGCAATCATGTCTTCTCAAAATAACATGACCAAAGAAAGTTCATCCCTACAAAATCATATAGTTAGGCTATGCTCCATATTCGTCACACAAAATATTCCAATCATGCACAACCCCGGTTTCAGCCAAGCACTTGTTTCATACTTAATTTTTTTCAAACTCTTTCAACTTTCACGCAATATATGAGCGTGAGCCATGGACATAGCACTATGTGGAATAGAGTGGTGGTTGTGGAGAAGACAAAAGAGGAAGCTGGTCTCACATCAACTAAGCGTATCAATGGGCTATGGATATGCCCATCAATAGATATCAATGTGAGTGAGTAGGGATTGCCATGCAACTGTTGGGGAACGTAGCATAAATCAAAAATTTTCTACGTCTTCACCAAGATCCAAGTATGGAGACATCTAGCAACGAGCAACTAAGAGTGCATCTACATACCGTTATGAAGATTGCGTGCGGAAGCTTTCAACGAAGCAAGGATGAAGTAGTCGTACTCTTCACGTTCTTCGTCACCGATGATCTAGCGCCGAACGGACGGCACCTCCGCGTTCAACACACGTACGGTGCAGCAACGTCACCTCCTTCTTGATCCAGCAAGGGGGGAGGAGAAGTCGTCAGAGATCCGGCAGCACGACGGCGTGATGACGGATGCAGTGGATGTCGCAGCAGGGCTTCGCCGGGCTGCCCTGCAAAGGAGTTGGGAGGTGTGACGGGAGGGGGAGAGGCGCCAGGGCTGAGGTGCGGCTGCCCTCTCCCCCCCACATATATATAGGGGGCCAGGGGGGGCGCCAGCCCCTTGCAGATCCAATCTGCAAGGGGGGGCGGCGGCCAGGGAGGAGTCCCCCTCCCCCAAGGCAAGTGGTGGCCCCCCTCCCCTTAGGGTTTATCCCTAGGCGCAGGGGAGGTGGGCCTCCCTAGGTGGTGCGCCAGCCCAGGGGGCTGCACACATCCCCTTGCGGCCTGGGGGCCCCACCGGGAGGGGTGGCCCCACCCGGTGGACCCCCGGGGCCCCTCCGGTGGTCCCGGGACGCTCCCGGTGACCCCCGGAGATCACCCGTTGGCCGAAACTGGACTTCCCATATATCAATCTTTACCTCCGGACCATTCCGGAACTCCTCGTGACGTCCGGGATCTCATCCGGGACTCCGAACAACTTTCGGGTTTCCACGTGCATTGATCTCTACGACCCTAGCGTTACCGAACCTTAAGTGTGTAGACCCTACGGGTTCGGGAGACACGTAGACATGACCGAGACCACTCTCCGGTCAATAACCAACAGCGGGATCTGGATACCCATGTTGGTTCCCACGTGTTCCTCGATGATCTTCATCGGATGAACCACTGTGTCAAGGATTCACTCAATCCCGTATGTTATTCCCTTTGTCCATCGGTACGGTACTTGCCCGAGATTCGATCGTCGGTATCCCCGATACCTTGTTCAATCTCGTCATGGCAAGTCTCTTTACTCGATCCGTAATCCATCATCCCGTGACTAACTACTTAGTCACATTGAGCTCATTATGATGATGTATTACCGAGTGGGCCCAGAGGTACCTCTCCGTCATACGAAGTGACAACATCCCAGTCTCGGTTCGTACCAACTCAATAGACACTTTCGGAGATACCCGATGCGTACCTTTATAGCCACCCAGTTACGTTGTGACGGTTGGCACACCCAAAGCACTCCTACGGTATCCGGGAGTTGTACAACCTCATGGTCTAAGGAATAAATACTTGACACCGAAAAGCTTATGCATTACGAACTATACGATCTCGTGTTATGCTCAAGTTTGGGTCTTGTCCATCACATCATTCTCCTAATGATGTGATCCCGTTATCACTGACATCTCATGTCCATGGTCAGGAAACCGTGACCATCTGTTGATCAACGAGCTGGTTACTAGAGGCCTACCAGGGACTCATTGTGGTCTGTGTATTCACACATGTATCGCTGTTTCCGTACAATACAATTCAAGCATGAATAACAGACAATTATCATGAACAAGGAGATATAATAATAATACTTTTATTATTGCCTCTAGGGCATATCTCCAACAGTCTCCCACTTGCACTAGAGTCAATAATCTAGTTACATTGTGATGAATCGAACACCCATAGAGTTCTGGTGTTGATCATGTTTCGCTCGTGAAAGAGGTTTAGTCAACGGGTCTGCGACATTCAGATCCGTATGCACTTTACAAATATCTATGTCTCCATCCTGAACATAATTCCGGATGGAGTTGAAACGGCGCTTGATGTGCTTGGTCTTCTTGTGAAACCTGGGCTCCTTGGTAATAGCAATAGCACCAGTGTTGTCACAGAAGAGAGTCATCGGGCTTGACGCGCTTGGTATGACTCCTAGGTCGGTGATGAACTCCTTCATCCAGACTCCTTCCTGCGCTGCTTCAGAAGCAGCTATGTACTCCGCTTCACATGTAGATGCTGCCACCACGCTTTGCTTGCAACTGCACCAGCTGACTGCCCCTCCATTCAAAATATACACGTATCCGGTTTGTGACTTAGAGTCATCCAGATCTGTGTCGAAGCTAGCATCGACGTAACCTTTTACGACGAGCTCTTCGTCACCTCCATAAACGAGAAACATATCCTTAGTCCTTTTCAGGTACTTCAGGATGTTCTTGACCGCTGTCCAGTGTTCCGTACCGGGATCACTTTGGTACCTCCCTACCAAACTTATGGCAAGGTTCACATCAGGTCTGGTACACAGCATGGCATACATGATAGAACCTATTGCCGAGGCATAGGGAATGACACTCATCTTTTCTCTATCTTCTGCCGTGGTCGGCGACTGAGCCTTGCTCAATCTCATACCTTGCAAAACAGGCAAGAATCCTTTCTTTGACTGATCCATATTGAACTTCTTCAATATTTTGTCAAGGTATGTACTTTGTGAAAGACCAATGAGGCGTCTCGATCTATCTCTATAGATTTTGATGCCTAATATGTAAGCAGCTTCTCCAAGGTCCTTCATTGAAAAACTTTTATTCAAATAGGCCTTTACATTTTCCAAGAAATCTATATCATTTCCCATCAGCAATATGTCATCCACATATAATATGAGAAATGCTACAGAGCTCCCACTCACTTTCTTGTAAATACAGGCTTCTCCATAAGTCTGTATAAAGCCAAACGCTTTGATCACCTCATCAAAGCGAATATTCCAACTCCGAGATGCTTGCACCAGCCCGTATATCGAGCGCTGGAGCTTGCATACCTTGTCAGCGTTCTCTGGATCGACAAAACCTTCCGGTTGCATCATATACAACTCTTCCTTGAGGAAGCCATTAAGGAATGCTGTTTTGACGTCCATTTGCCATATCTCATAATCATAGAATGCGGCAATAGCTAACATGATTCTGACTGACTTCAGCATCGCTACGGGAGAGAAAGTCTCGTCGTAGTCAATCCCTTGAACTTGTCGATAACCCTTAGCAACAAGCCGAGCCTTATAGATGGTCACATTACCATCCGCGTCTGTCTTCTTCTTAAATATCCATTTATTTTCTATGGCGTGCCTATCATCAGGCAAGTCCACCAAAGTCCATACTTTGTTTTCATACATGGATTCTATCTCGGATTTCATGGCTCCAAGCCATTTATTGGAATCTGGGCCCGCCATCGCTTCTTCATAGTTCGAAGGTTCACCGTTGTCTAACAACATGATTTCCAGTACAGGGTTGCCGTACCACTCTGGTGCGGAACGTGCCCTTGTGGACCTTCGAAGTTCAGTAGTAACTTGATATGTTTCTTCATGATCATTATCATTATCTTCCTCCCTTGTCGGTGCAGGCACCTCAGAAACAGTTTCCTGCGCTGCGCTACTTTCCGGTACAGGAGGGGTGACTGTCACCTCATCAAGTTCTACTTTCCTCCCACTCACTTCTTTCGAGAGAAACTCTTTCTCCAGAAAGTATCCATTCTTGGCAACAAAGACTTTGCCTTCGGATCTGTGGTAGAAGGTGTACCCAATAGTTTCCTTTGGGTATCCTATGAAGACGCATTTCTCCGATTTGGGTTCGAGCTTTTCAGGTTGAAGTTTCTTGACATAAGCATCGCAACCCCAAACTTTCAGAAACGATAGCTTCGGTTTCTTGCCAAACCAAAGTTCATACGGAGTCGTCTCAACGGATTTTGACGGAGCCCTATTTAAAGTGAATGCAGCAGTCTCTAAAGCATAACCCCAAAAAGATAGCGGTAAATCGGTGAGGGACATCATAGATCGCACCATGTCCAACAGAGTACGATTTCGACGTTCGGACACACCGTTACGTTGAGGTGTTCCGGGCGGTGTCAATTGTGAAACAATTCCACAGCTTCTAAGGTGTGTGCCAAATTCATGACTTAAATATTCACCCCCACGATCCGATCGCAAGAACTTTATTTTTCTGTCACGTTGATTCTCAACCTCATTCTGAAATTCCTTGAACTTTTCAAAGGTCTCAGACTTGTGTTTCATCAAATAGATATACCCATATCTACTCAAGTCATCCGTGAGGGTGAGAACATAACGGTAGCCTCCGCGAGCCTCAACACTCATTGGACCACACACATCAGTATGTATGATTTCCAACAAGTTGGTTGCTCGCTCCATTGTTCCGGAGAACGGAGTCTTGGTCATCTTGCCCAAGAGGCATGGTTCGCACGTGTCAAATGATTCATAATCAAGAGACTCTAGAAGTCCATCCGAATGGAGCTTCTTCATACGTTTGACACCAATATGACCAAGGCGGCAATGCCACAAGTATGTGGGACTATCATTATCAACTTTACATCTTTTGGCATCTACACTATGAATATGTGTATTACTACGTTCGAGATTCATCAAAAAATAAACCATTGACCAGCGGGGCATGACCATAAAACATATCTCTCAAATAAATAGAACAACCATTATTCTCCGATTTGAAAGAATATCCATCTCGCATAAGACGAGATCCAGAAACAATGTTCATGCTCAAAGCTGGTACTAAATAACAATTATTCAGGTTTAAAACTAATCCCGAGGGTAGATGTAGAGGCAGCGTGCCGACGGCGATCACATCGACCTTGGAACCATTCCCGACGTGCATCGTCACCTCATCCTTCGCCAGTCTCCGTTTATTCCGCAGCTCCTGTTTTGAGTTACAAATGTGAGCAACTGCACCGGTATCGAATACCCAGGAGCTACTACGAGTGCTGGTAAGGTACACATCAATAACATGTATATCATATATACCTTTGACGTTGCCGGCCTTCTTGTCTGCTAAGTATTTGGGGCAGTTCCGCTTCCAGTGACCCGTTCCCTTGCAATAAAAGCACTCTGTCTCAGGCTTGGGTCCATACTTTGGCTTCTTCCCGGCAACAGGCTTGCCAGGCGCGGCAACTCCCTTGCCGTCCTTCTTGAAGTTCTTCTTACCCTTGCCTTTCTTGAACTTAGTGGTTTTATTGACCATCAACACTTCATGTTCTTTCTTGATGTCTACCTCCGCTGATTTCAGCATTGAATATACCTCGGGAATGGACTTCTCCATCCCCTGCATATTGAAGTTCAGCACGAAGCTCTTGAAGCTTGGTGGGAGCGACTGGAGGATTCTGTCAACGACCGCTTCATCTGGGAGATTCATTCCCAGCTGAGACAAGCGGTTGTGCAATCCTGAAATCTTGAGGATGTGCTCACTGACAGAACTGTTTTCCTCCATCTTACAGCTGTAGAATGCGTCGGAGACATCATATCTCTCGACTCGGGCATGAGCTTGGAAAACCATTTTCAGCTCTTCGAACATCTCATATGCTCCATGGTGCTCAAAACGCTTTTGGAGCCCCGATTCTAAACTGTAAAGCATGCCGCACTGAACCAGGGAGTAATCATCACTACGCGACTGCCAGACGTTCAAAACGTCTTGGTCAGCATCGGGAGCAGGTGCATCACCTAGCGGTGCTTCTAGGACATAAGTTCTCTTGGCAGCTATGAGGATAATCCTCAGGTTACGGACCCAATCCGTATAGTTGCTACCATCGTCTTTCAGCTTGGTTTTCTCTAGGAACGCGTTGAAGTTGAGGGAAACCTGAGCGTGGGCCATTTGATCTACAAGAGATATTGTAAAGAATTTAGACTAATTCCATGATAATTAAGTTCATCTTAATCAAATTTTAATGAACTCCCACTCAGAATGACATCTCTCTAGTCATCTAAGTGATACACGATCCGAATCGAGTAGTCCGTGTCCGATCATCACGTGAGACGGACTAGTCAAAAACGGTGAACATCTTCATGTTGATCGTATCTTCTATACGACTCGTGTTCGACCTTTCGGTCTTCCGTGTTCCGAGGCCATGTCTGTACATGCTAGGCTCGTCAAGTGAACCCTAAGTGTATCGCGTGTGTAAATCTGTCTTACACCCGTTGTATGTGAACGTTAGAACCTATCACACCCGATCATCACGTGGTGCTTCGGAACAACAAGCTTTAGCAACGGTGCACAGTTAGGGGAAACACATTACTTGAAATTTTAGTGAGAGATCATCTTATTTACTACCGTCGTTCTAAGTAAACAAGATGCAAAAACATGATAAACATCACATGCAATCAATTATAGTGACATGATATGGCCAATATCATCTTGCTCCTTGGATCTCCATCTTCGGGGCACCATGATCATCTTGTCACCGGCTCGACACCATGATCTTCATCATCATGATCTCCATCATCGTGTCTTGAGGAAGTCGTCACGCCAACTATTACTTCTACTACTATAGCTAACGTTTAGCAACGAAGTAAAGTAATTACATGGCGTTATTCAGTGACACGCAGGTCATACAATAATAAAGACAACTCCTATGGCTCCTGCCGGTTGTCAAGTTCATCGACATGCAAGTCGTGATTCCCTATTACAAAAACATGATCAATCTCATACATCACATCTTCGTTCTTGGCCATACCACGTCACAAAACACATGCTGCAAAAACAAGTTAGACGTCCTCTAATTGTTGTTGCAAGTTTTACGTGGCTTCTATAGGATTTCTAGCAAGAACGTTTCTTACCTACGCCAAAACCACAACGTGATTTGTCAACTTCTATTTACCCTTCATAAGGACCCTTTTCATCGAATCCGATCCGACTAAAGTAGGAGAGACAGACACCCGCCAGCCACCTTATGCATCTAGTGCATGTCTGTCGGTGGAACCAGTCTCACGTAAGCGTACGTGTAAGGTCGGTCCGGGCCGCTTCATCCCACAATACCGCCGAATCAAGATTGACTAGTAACGGTAAGAAAGTTGAACAAGATCATACGCCCACAACTGCTTTGTGTTCTACTCGTGCCAAGATGCTACACATAAAACCTAGGCTCAGATGCCACTGTTGGGTAACGTAGCATAAATCAAAAAATTTCTACGTCTTCACCAAGATCCATCTATGGAGACATCTAGCAACGAGCAACTGAGAGTGCATCTACATACCGTTATGAAGATTGCGTGCGGAAGCTTTCAACGAAGCAAGGATGAAGTAGTCGTACTCTTCACGTTCTTCGTCACCGATGATCTAGCGCCGAACGGACGGCACCTCCGCGTTCAACACACGTACGGTGCAGCAACGTCACCTCCTTCTTGATCCAGCAAGGGGGGAGGAGAAGTCGTCAGAGATCCGGCAGCACGACGGCGTGATGACGGATGCAGTGGATGTCGCAGCAGGGCTTCGCCGGGCTGCCCTGCAAAGGAGTTGGGAGGTGTGACGGGAGGGGGAGAGGCGCCAGGGCTGAGGTGCGGCTGCCCTCTCCCCCCCACATATATATAGGGGGCCAGGGGGGCGCCAGCCCCTTGCAGATCCAATCTGCAAGGGGGGGCGGCGGCCAGGGAGGAGTCCCCCTCCCCCAAGGCAAGTGGTGGCCCCCTCCCCTTAGGGTTTATCCCTAGGCGCAGGGGAGGTGGGCCTCCCTAGGTGGTGCGCCAGCCCAGGGGGCTGCACACATCCCCTTGCGGCCTGGGGGCCCCACCGGGAGGGGTGGCCCCACCCGGTGGACCCCCGGGGCCCCTCCGGTGGTCCCGGGACGCTCCCGGTGACCCCCGGAGATCACCCGTTGGCCGAAACTGGACTTCCCATATATCAATCTTTACCTCCGGACCATTCCGGAACTCCTCGTGACGTCCGGGATCTCATCCGGGACTCCGAACAACTTTCGGGTTTCCACGTGCATTAATCTCTACGACCCTAGCGTTACCGAACCTTAAGTGTGTAGACCCTACGGGTTCGGGAGACACGTAGACATGACCGAGACCACTCTCCGGTCAATAACCAACAGCGGGATCTGGATACCCATGTTGGTTCCCACGTGTTCCTCGATGATCTTCATCGGATGAACCACCGTGTCAAGGATTCACTCAATCCCGTATGTTATTCCCTTTGTCAATCGGTACGGTACTTGCCCGAGATTCGATCGTCGGTATTCCCAATACCTTGTTCAATCTCGTTATGGCAAGTCTCTTTACTCGATCCGTAATCCATCATCCCGTGACTAACCACTTAGTCACATTGAGCTCATTATGATGATGTATTACCGAGTGGGCCCAGAGGTACCTCTCCGTCATACGGAGTGACAACATCCCAGTCTCGGTTCGTACCAACTCAACAGACACTTTCGGAGATACCCGATGCGTACCTTTATAGCCACCCAGTTACGTTGTGACGGTTGGCACACCCAAAGCACTCCTACGGTATCCGGGAGTTGTACAACCTCATGGTCTAAGGAATAAATACTTGACACCGAAAAGCTTATGCATTACGAACTATACGATCTCGTGTTATGCTCAAGTTTGGGTCTTGTCCATCACATCATTCTCCTAATGATGTGATCCCGTTATCACTGACATCTCATGTCCATGGCCAGGAAACCGTGACCATCTGTTGATCAACGAGCTGGTTACTAGAGGCCTACCAGGGACTCATTGTGGTCTGTGTATTCACACATGTATCGCTGTTTCCGTACAATACAATTCAAGCATGAATAACAGACAATTATCATGAACAAGGAGATATAATAATAATGCTTTTATTATTGCCTCTAGGGCATATCTCCAACAGCAACACATGCACTAGAGCTATAAATGTATGAAATCTCAACAAAAGAAACTAAGTGGGTGTGCATCCAACTTGCTTGCTCACGAAGACCTAGGGCATTTGAGGAAGCCCATCGTTGGAATATACAAGCCAAGTTCTATAATGAAAATTCCCACTAGCATATGAAAGTGACTAAACAAGAGACTCTCTATCATGAAGATCATGGTGCTACTTTGAAGCACAAGTGTGGAAAAAGATAGTAGCATTGTCCCTTTTTTCTTCTTTTTTTCGTTCTTTTTTTCTTTTTTTTTTCATTGGGACAGTGCTCTAATAATGATGATCATCACACTTATATTGATTAACAACTCGATACTAGAACAAAGTATGACTCTATATGAATGCCTCCGGCAGTGTACCGGGATGTGCAATGAATCAAGAGTGACATGTATGAAAAATTATGCATGGTGGCCTAGCCACGTATACGATGTCAACTACATGATCATGCATGACAATATGACAATGATGAAGCGTGTCATAGCAAACGGAACGGTGGAAAGTTCCATGGCAATATATCTCGGAATGGCTATGGAAATGCCATGATAGGTAGGTATGGTGGCTGTTTTGAGGAAGGTATATGGTGGGTGTATGGTACTGGCGAAAGTTGCGCGGTACAAGAGAGGCTAGCAATTGTGGAAGGGTGAGAGTGCGTATAATCCATGGACTCAACATTAGTCATAAAGAACTCACATACTTATTGCAAAAATCTACAAGTCATCAAAACAAAGTACTACACGCATGCTCCTAGGGGAAGGGTTGGTAGGAGTTAACCATCGCGCGATCCCGACCTCCACACAAAGGATGACACTCAATGAAATACCTCATGCTTCAAATTTGTCACGCAACGGTTACCATACGTGCATGCTACGAGACTTGCAAACCTTAACACAAGTATTTCTCAAATTCAAAACTCCTCTACTAGCATGACTCTAATATTACCATTCTCATATCTCAAAACAATCATCAAGTATCAAACTTCTCATAGTATTCAATGCACTTTTTATGAAAGTTTTTACTATACCCATCTTGGATGCCTATCAAATTAAGACTAGTTTCATAACCCAAGCACATTACCATACTGTTCTAAAAGACTAACAAAAATATATAACTAAAGCATGAGAGATCAATAATTTCTACAAAATAAAACCACCACCGTGCTCTAAAAGATATAAGTGAAGCACTAGAGCAAAACTATCTAGCTTAAAAGATATAAGTGAAGCACATAGAGTATTATAATAAATTCTACATCATATTTATCTCTCTCAAAAGGTGTGTCCAGCAAGGATGATTGTGGCAAACTAAAAAGCAAAGACTCAAATCATATATGATGCTCCAAGCAAAACACATATCATGTGGTGAATAAAAATATAGTCTCGGGTAAAGTTACCGATAGACGAAGACGAAAGAGGGGATGCCTTTCCGGGGCATCCCCAAGCTTAGGCTTTTGGTTGTCCTTGAATTTTACCTTGGGGTGCCTTGGGCATCACCAAGCTTAGGTTCTTTCCACTCTTTGTTCCATAGTCCATCAAAGCCATACTCAAAACTTGAAAACTTCACAACACAAAACTTAGCCAAAAATCTCGTGAGCTCCGTTAGTATAAGAAAACAAACCACCACTCAAAGGTACTGTAATGAACTCATTATTTGTTTATATTGGTGTTAAACCTACTGTATTTCAACTTCTCCATGATTCATACCCCCCGATACTACTCATGGATTCATCAAAATAAGCAAACAACACACGAAAAACATAATCTGTCAAAAACAGAACAGTCTGTAGTAATCTGTAACTTTTGAATACTTCTGTAACTATAGAAAAATTGAAATAAATTGTAAACGTGAGGAATTTGTCTATTAATCATCTGCAAAAATGATCAACTAAAAAGCACTCTCCAGTAAAAACTGACAGCCAATCTTGTGAGCGCTAAAGTTTCTGTTTTTTACAGCATGATCATATAAACTTCACACAAGTCTTCCCAAAGGTTCTACTTGGCACAAACACTAATTAAAACACAAAACCACATCTAAACAGAAGCTAGATGCAATACTTATTCCTAAACAGAAGCAAGAACAAAGAAAATAAAATTGGGTTGCCTCCCAACAAGCGCTATCGTTTAACGCCCCTAGCTAGGCACGATACAAGAATAGATCTAGGTATTGCCATATTTGGTAGGCAATCCATAAGTGGATCTCATAATAGATTCATAAGGTAATTTAATTTTCTTTCTAGGAAAGTGTTCCATGCCTTTCCTTAACGGAAATTGGAATCTAACATTTCCTTCCTTCATATCAATAATTGCACCAATCGTTCTAAGGAAAGCTCTACCAAGAATAATAGGACATGAAGGATTGCAATCTATATCAAGAACAATGAAATATACGGGCACATAATTCCTATTGGCAACAATAAGAACATCATTAATCCTTCCCATAGGTTTCTTAATTGTAGAATCCGCAAGATGCGAATTTAAAGAACAATCATCAAGTTCATGGAACCCTAACATATCACACAAAGTTTTTGGAATTGTAGAAATACTTACACCCAAATCACACAAAGCAAAGCATTCATGATCTTTAATTTTAATTTTAATAGTAGGTTTGCACTCATCATAAAGCTTTCTAGGGATAGAAACTTCTAATTCAAGTTTTTCCTCATAAGATTGCATTAAAGCATCAACTATGTGTTTGGTAAAAGCCTTATTTTGACTGTAAGCATGTGGAGAATTTAGCATGGATTGCAACAAGGAAATACAATATATTAAAGATAAATTATAATAATTGAATCCCTTGAAATCCAAAATAGTGGGTTCATCACTATGCAAAGTTTTAATCTCTTCAATCCCACTTTTAACAATTTTAGCATCAAGATCTAAAAACTCCGAATCATTGGGATGGCTTTTAACTAAAGTAGACTCATCTCCAGTCCCATCTTTATTAAGATTCATACTAGAAAACAAGGATCTAATGGGAGACACATCAATCACTTTCAGATCTTCATCCTTATTTTCATGATAGCTAGAAGAACACGCTTTCATAAAGCAATCTTTTTTAGCACGCATCCTAGAGGTTCTTTCTTTGCACTCATCGATGGAAATTCTCATGGCTTTGAGAGACTCATTGATACCATGCTTAGGAGGAATAGATCTAAGTTTCAAAGAATCAACATCAAGAGTAATTCTATACATGTTTCTAGCCAACTCATCAATCTTAAGCAATCTTTCTTCAAGCAAAGCATTGAAATTCTTTTGCGAATAAATTCTTTAACACTAGTCTCAAATTTAGAGGGCATCTTACCAAAAATTTTGTAAGAGTTATTGTAGGAATTACCATAATTATTAGAGGAATTACTAGGAAAAGGCCTAGGATTAAAGTTTCCTCTATAAGCATTATTACCAAAATTATTCCTACCAACAAAATTTACATCCAAAGATTCATTATTATTTTCAATCAACGCGGATAAAGGCATATCATTAGGATCAGAAGAAGCACTCTTAGTAGCAAATAATTTCATAAGTTCATTCCATCTTTCCACTCAACACACTAATCTCTTCAATAGCATGCACTTCTTTACTAGTAGATCTATCAGTGTGCCATTGAGAATAGTTAACCATAATATTATCTAGGAGTTTGGTAGCTTCTCCTAAGGTGATTTCCATGAAAGTGCCCCCCACGGACGAATCTAAAAGATTTCTAGAAGCAAAATTCAAGCCAACATAAAAGTTTTGTATAATCATCCATAAGTTCAAACCATGTGTAGGGCAATTACGTATCATTAATTTCATTCTCTCCCAAGCTTGTGCAACATGAAGGAAATATGCCCTAGAGGCAATAATAAAGATGTTATTTGTATTTCCTTATATCTGATAAATGTATTTTATTCATGCTAGAATCGTATTAACCGGAAACTTAGTACATGTGTGAATACATAGACAAAGCAGAGTGTCCCTAGTATGCCTCTACTAGACTAGCTCATTGATCAAAGATGGTTATGTTTCCTAGCCATAGACATGAGTTGTCATTTGATCAACGGGATCACATCATTAGGAGAATGATGTGATGGACATGACCCATCCGTTAGCTTAGCACTATGATCGTTTATTTTTACTGCTATTGCTTTCTTCATGACTTATACATGTTCCTATGACTATGAGATTATGCAACTCCCGTATGCCAGAGGAACACCTTGTGTGCTATCAAACGTCACAACGTAACTGGGTGATTATAAAGATGCTCTACGGGTGTCTCCGAAGGTGTTCATGGTGTTGGCATAGATCAAGAATAGGATTTGTCACTCCGAGTGTCGGAGAGGTATCTCTGGGCCCTCTCGGTAATACACATCATAATAAGCCTTGCAAGCAAATGACTAATGAGTTAGTCATGAGATGATGTATTACGGAATGAGTAAAGAGACTTGCCGGTAACGAGATTGAACTAGGTATAGAGATACCGACGATCGAATCTCGGGCAAGTAACATACCGATGACAAAGGAACAACGTATGTTGTTATGCGGTTTGACCGATAAAGATCTTCGTAGAATATGTAGGAGCCAATATGAGCATCCAGGTTCCGCTATTGGTTATTGATCGGAGATGAGTCTCGGTCATGTCTACATAGTTCTCGAACCCGTAGGGTCCGCACGCTTATCGTTTGATGACGATCGGTATTATGAGTTTAGGAGTTTTGATGTACCAAAGGTAGTTCGGAGTCCCGGATGAGATCACGGACATGACGAGGAGTCTCCGAATGTCCGAGACGTAAAGATTGATATATTGGACGACTATATTCGGACACCGGAAGTGTTCTGGAAAAGTTTCGGATTTAACCGGAGTGCCGGAGGGGGTTATCGGAACCCCCCCGAGGGAGTATGGGCCATAGTGGGCCATTGAGGGAAAGAGAGAGTCAGCCCATAGGGCTGGCCGCACCCTCCCCCTAGGGATCCTAGTTGGACTAGGAAAGGAGGGGGGGAGGCGCCCCTCTTCTTCCTTCTTCTCTTCCCCTTCCTTTCCTACTCCTAGTAGGAATAGTGAAGGGGATTCCTATTCCTACTAGGAGTAGGAATCCTACTCCCTTGGCGCGCCCTAGCCTGGCCGCACCTCCCCCCTTGCTCCTTTATATACGGGGGTAGGGGGCACCCAAACACACAGAAGAAACATTGTTCTAGCCGTGTGCGGTGGCCCCCTCCACAGAAACACACCTCGGTCATACCGTTGCAGTGCTTAGGCGAAGCCCTGCACCGGTAGCTTCATCATATCCGTCACCACGCCGTAGTGCCGAAGAAACTCTCCCGTGAAGCTCAACTGGATCAAGAGCTCGTGGGACGTCATCAAGCTGAACTTGTGCTGAACGCGGAGGTGCCGTACGTTCGGTGCTTGATCGGTTGGATCGCGAAGAAGTTCAACTACATTAATCGCGTCACTAGATGCTTCCGCTTTCGGTCTACGAGGGTACGTAGACACACTCTCCCCTCTCGTTGCTATGCATCTGGTAGATAGATCTTGCGTGATCGTAGGAAATTTTTGAAATACTACGTTCCCCAACAGTGGCATCATGAGCCATGTCTATGCGTAGATGATATGCACGAATAGAACACAAGTGAGTTGTGGACGATACTAGTCATACTGCTTACCAGCATGTCATACTTTGGTTCGGCGGTATTGTAAGATGAAGTGGCCCAGACCGACATTACGCGTACGCTTACGCGAGACTGGTTTCACCGTTATGAGCACTCGTTGCTTAAAGGTGACTGGCGGGTGTCTGTCTCTCTCACTTTAGCTGAATCGAGTGTGATTACGCCCGGTCCTTGTGAAGGTTAAAACAACACATACTTGATGAAAAATCGTTGTGGTTTTTGTATGCGTAGGTAAGAACGGTTATTGCTAAGCCCGTAGCAACCACGTAAAACTTGCGATAACAAATTATAGGACGTCTAACTTGTTTTTGCAGGGCATGTTGTGATGTGATATGGTCAAGACATGATGAGTTATACGTTATTGTATGAGATGATCATGTTTTGTAAAGTTATCGGCAACTGGCAGGAGCCATATGGTTGTCGCTTTATTGTATGAAATACAATCGCCATGTAATTGCTTTACTTTATCACTAAGCGATAGCGATAGTCGTGGAAGCAATAGTTGGCGAGACGACAACGATGCTACGATGGAGATCAAGGTGTCGCGCCGGTGACGAAGGTGATCATGACGGTGCTTTGGAGATGGAGATCAAAAGCACAAGATGATGATGTCCATATCATGTCACATATTTTGATTGCATGTGATGTTTATCTTATTATGCTTATTATTTTGCTTAGTACAGCTGTAGCATTATAAGATGACCCCTTACAAACATTTCAAGGTATAAGTTGTTGGGGATCGTAGCAGAAATCGAAAATATTCTACGCATCACCAAGATCAATCTATGGAGTAATCTAATAACGAGGGAGAGGGGAGTGCATCTACATACCCTTGTAGATCGCTAAGCGAGAAGCGTTACAAGAACGCGGATGAAGGAGTCGTACTCGTAGCGATTCAGATCGCGGTTGATTCCAATCTAAGCGCCGAACAACGGCGCCTCCGCGTTCAACACACGTGCAGCCCGGTGATGTCTCCCACGCCTTGATCCAGCAAGGGGAGAAGGAGAGGTTGGGGAAGACTCCGTCCAGCAGCAGCACGACGGCGTGGTGGTGATGGAGGAGCGTGGCAATCCTGCAGGGCTTCGCCAAGCACCGCGGGAGAGGAGGAGGACTTGGGAGAGGGTAAGGGTTGTGCCAGAACTTGGGGCGTCTGCCCTCCCACCCCCACATATATATAGGGGCAAGGGAGATGGGGCCCGGCCCCCTCAGATCCAATCTGAGGAGGGGGCGGCGGCCAGGGGGGGGGGTGCCTTGCCCCCCAAGGGAAGGGGGGCGCCCCCCTTAGGGTTCCCCCCAAACCCTAGGCGCATGGGCCCTAGGGGGGAGGCGCCCAGACCACCAAGGGGCTGGTCCCTCTCCACATACAGCCCATAGGGCCCTCCGGGGCAGGTGGACCCTCCCGGTGGACCCCCGAAACCCCTTCGGTGGTCCCGGTACAATACCGGTACCCCCTCGAATTATTTCGGTGACAGTATGATGACTTCCCATATATAAATCTTTACCTCCGGACCATTCCGGAACTCCTCGTGACGTCCGGGATCTCATCCGGGACTCCGAACAACATTTGGTAACCACATATATTTATTCCCTCTAACCCTAGCGTCATCGAACCTTAAGTGTGTAGACCCTATGGGTTCTGGAACCATGTAGTCATGACCGAGACATATCTCCGGCCAATAACCAACAGCGGGATTTGGAGACCCATGTTGGCTCCCACATGTTACACGATGATCTCATTAGATGAACCACGATGTCAAGGATTCAATCAATCCCGTATACAATTCCCTTTGTCTACCGGCATAGTACTTGCCTGAGATTCGATCGTCAGTATCCCGGTTACCGGCAAGTCTCTTTACTCGTTCCATAACATATCATCCCGTGATCAACTCCTTGATCACATTGTGCACATTATGATGATGTCCTACCGAGTGGGCCCAGAGATACCTCTCCATCACATGGAGTGACAAATCCCAGTCTCGATTCGTGCTAACCCAACAGACACTTTCGGAGATACCCGTAGTGCACCTTTATAGCCACCCAGTTACGTTGTGACGTTTGGTACACCCAAAGCATTCCTACGGTATCCGGGAGTTGCACAATCTCATGGTCTAAGGAAAATATACTTGACATTTAGAAAAGCTTTAGCATACGAACTACACGATCTTGTGCTAGGCTTAGGATTGGGCCTTGTCCATCACATCATTCTCCTAATGATGTGCTCCCGTTATCAACGACATCCAATGTCCATGGTCAAGAAACCGCAACCATCTATTCATCAACGAGCCAGTCAACTGGAGGCTCACTAGGGACATGGTGTTTGTCTATGTATCCACACATGTATCTGAGTTTCCTATCAATACAATTCTAGCATGGATAATAAAAAATTATCATGAACAAGGAAATATAATAATAACCAATTTATTATTGCCTCTAGGGCATATTTCCAACATAAGTGTTCTCCCTGAGTATGCACCGTTGCGAAAGTTCGTCGTGCCGAGACACCATGTGATGATCGCGTGTGATAAGCTCTACGTTCACATACAACGGGTGTAAGCCAGTTTTACACACGCTGAATACTCGGGTTAAACTTGACGATCCTAGCATATGCAGATATGGCCTTGAAACACTGGAGACCGAAAGGTCGAGCGTGAATCATAAGTAGATATGATCAACATAAGATGTTCACCATTGAAAACTAATCCATCTCACGTGATGATCGGACATGGTTTAGTTGATTTGGATCACGTGATCATTTAGATGACCAGAGGGATGTCTGATACGTCTCCAACGTATCTATAATTTTTGATTGTTCCATGCCATTATTTATGAAGTCTTGGATGTTTAATGGGCTTTGTCATACACTTTTATATCATTTTTGGGACTAACCTACTAACCCAAAGGCCCAGTCCAGATTGCTGTTTTTTGCCTGTTTCAGGGTTTTGCAGAAAAAGAATATCAAACAGAGTCCAAACGGAATGAAACCTTCGCGAGAGATATTTTTGGAGAAAATCACGCACGGAGAACTTGAGAACCACGTCAGGGGATCAAGGGGCTGCCCATGAGGGTGGGGGGCGCGCCCCCTTCCCAGGGCGCGCCCCCCTGCCTCGTGGGGCCCTTGAGCACCCCCCGGTGTCCTCCTTCCTCCTATATAAGTCTACGTACCCGGAAACCATCGACAACAGAGAGAAAACCCTAATTTCACCGCCGTAACCTTCTGTTCCCGTGAGATCCCATCTTGGAGCCTGTTTCGGAACTCCATCGGAGGGGGATCCATCATGGAGTGCTTCTACATCATCATCATCGCCCTCACCATGAGTTGTGAGTAGTTTACCACAGACCTTTGGGTCCATAGCTTGTATCTAGATGGCTTCTTCTCTCTCTCTGGACCTCAATACAAAGTTCTCCTCGGTCTTCGAGGAGATCTATTCGATGTAATCTCTTTTTGCGGTGTGCTTGTCGAGATCCGATGAATTGTGAGTTTATGATCAAGATTATCTATGAGAAATATTTGGTTCTTCTCTGAACTTTTTATGTGTGCTCATAATATCCTTGCAAGTCTCTTCGAATTATTGGTTTGGTTTGGCCTACTAGATCTATAGTTCTTGCAATGGGAGAAGTGCTTGGCTTTGGGTTCAATCTTGCGGTGTCCTTACCCAGTGACAGTAGGGGCAGCAAGGCACGTATTGTATTGTATTGTTGCCATCGAGGATAAAAAGATGGGGTTTATATCATATTGCTTGAGTTTATCCCTCTACATCATGTCATCTTGCTTAAGGCGTTACTCTGTTCTTATGAACTCAATACACTAGATGCATGCTGGATAGCTGTCGATGTGTTGAGTAATAGTAGTAGATGCAGGCAGGAGTCGGTCTACTTGTCTCGGACATGATGCCTATATACAATGATCATGCCTAGATAGTCTCATAAATATTCGCTTTTCTATCAATTGGTCGACAGTAATTTGTTTACCCGCCGTAGAATATCGCCATCATGAGAGAAGCCACTAGAGAAAACTATGGCCCCCGGGTCTATTCTCAACATATCAGTCTACATCTACTTTACTTTTACCGCTTTTATTTGCTGTTTTATTGAACTAAAAATACCAAAAATATAAACTATCATCTCTATCAAATCTCACTTTCGTAAGTGACCGTAAAGGGTTTGACAACCCCTTATCGCCTTGGCTGCAAAGTTCTTATTTGTTTGTGCAGGTGCGATGGACTCGCGCGCGGTCTCCTACTGGATTGATACCTTGGTTCTAAAAAACCGAGGGAAATACTTACGCTACTGTGCTGCATCTCCCTTTCCTCTTCGAGGGAATACAACGCAAGGTCGAGAAGTAGCAAGAAGAATTTCTGGCGCGGTTGCCGGGGAGGCTTACGCAAAAATTATATACCAAGTACCTATCACAAACCCTTATCCTTCGCATTACATTTTTGCCTCTCGTTTTCCTCTCCCCCACTTCGCCCTTGCCGTTTTATTTGGCCTTCTTCTACCGTGTGTTTATTGTTTGCTTGCTTCTTGTGTGCTTGTGTGTGCTGCTTGCTTGCCCGTCATCATGTCCAGCACACCTATCATTATCAACACTTTCGAGAGTGAGGTCCTCAACTTTAAACAAAAGGAGGAAGAAAATTTAAAAGATGCCTGGTATAGAATTTGCAATGCTCAAAATAGATCCAATAGGAAGCTTTCCACTTTCGTGCTTCTTCGCAATTTCTATGTTGGCATAACTCCGTGGAATAGATTTATCTTAGATACCATTATCGGAGGGAATTTCTTGCATAGCCACACCTTTGATTCTTATAATGCTATGACTGAATTATTTGGCTCACCACCTCTTATGGTTAATGGGACCGTTTTAACTTTGGAGCATGTTATGCAAAGGTTAGAAATCATTGAAAACAAAGTTGCTACGGTAGAACTGGTAGAGAACTTGGATAGAAAAATCCATAATGAAATCACCCAATATGGATCTAAGGTAGGAGTTGTTCTGAAAAGTCTTAAGGAAAAGGAGCCCATAGTTAAAGAAAAGCTAGATCAGGATTCTACTAGAATCAATAAGCTTGAGGATATTATCACTAATGTGGGTTCTTCTCTTTCTGCTATAAAAACTACTCCAAATACCTCTACCACTAAATTATCTAAGTTCATGTATGTCCCTAAATACAAGGGTGAAACATCTAGAATTGCGGATCTCAAATCCATAAGTGTTCACCCCAATTTTTTCACTTTTGCAAGAGACCCTTTTGATACCTTAGAATTTCCTGATTTCTTGCCCAAGAGTTTGATTATTAATAGGGACAAAGAAGTGCCTAAGAATCATAAGTGCTTAATCAAAGAATTGCCTTCCAAAGATGGCAATACCTAGATCTATCTTGTATCGTGCCTAGCTAGGGGCGTAAAACGATAGCGCTTGTTGGGAGGCAACCCAACTTTATATTTTTTGTTTTTTCTACTGTTAGGGATAAATATTGCATCTAGCCTGTGTTTAGATGTGGTTTCATGTTTTGTTTAGTGTTTGTGCCAAGTAGAACCTTTGGGAAGACTTGTGTGAAGTTTATGTGATCTTGCTGTGAAAAACAGAATCGTTAGCGCTCGCTAAAGTGGTCATCAGATTTTACTGGAGCGTGCTATTTAGTTGATTATTTTTTCAGATGATTAATAGACAAATTCCTCACGTTTACCAATTTAGTTTGAATTTTTTGGAGTTCCAGAAGTAGGCGAAACCTGCAGATTACTACAGACTGTTCTGTTTTTGACAGATTCTGTTTTTCGTGTGTTGGTTGCTTATTTCAATGCATCTATGAGTAGTATTGGCAAGTATGAACCATAGAGAAGTTGGAATACAGTAGGTTAACACCAATATAAACAAAGAATGAATTAATTGCTGTACCTTTGAGTAGTGGTTTGCTTTCTTATACTAACGGAGCTCACGAGAATTTTAGTCTAAGTTTTGTGTTGTGAAGTTTTCAAGTTTTGAGTATTGCTTTGATGGACTATGGAACAAAGAGTAGAAAAGGCCTAAGCTTGGGGATTCCCATGGCACCCCAAGTAATCCAAGGACAATCAAAAGCCTAAGCTTGGGGATGCCCCGGGAAGGCATCCCCTCTTTCGTCTTCATCCATCGGTAACTATACTTGGAGCTATATTTTTATTCACCACATGATATGTGTTTTGCTTGGAGCGTCTTGTATAATTTGAGTCTTTGCTTGTTAGTTTGCCACAATTATCCTTGCTGGACACACCTATTTGAGAGAGTTAAATATGGCCTAGGAATTTCTAGAACACTCTATGTGCTTCACTTATATCTTTTGAGTAGAATAGTTTTTGCTCTAGTGCTTCACTTATATCTTTTAGAGCACGGTGGTCATAATATTTTGAAGAAATTATTTAACTCTCATGCTTCACTTATATCCTTCTGAGAGTCTATTAAAACAGCATGGTAAAGTGTTTAGACTAAAAAAAACTAGTCTTCACATGATAGACATCCAAGATCAATGTAGTAAAAAATTTCACACCAAGATTCAATATGATGAGATGTTGGATGCTTGATAATTGTTTTGAGATATGAGGATAGTGATATTAGAGTCATGCTAGTGGAGTTATTATGGAATTGAGAAATACTTGTGTTAAGGTTAGTGATTCCCGTAGCATGCACGCATGGTGAACCGCTATGTGACGAAGTTAGAGCATGAGGTATTTGTAAAGTGTCAACCTTTGTGTGGAGGTCAGAGGCGCGCGATGGTTAACTCCTACCAACCTCCCCCCTAGGAGCATGCGTTGATTGCTTTGTTTTGATGACTCGTAGATTTTTGCAATAAGTATATGAGTTCTTATGACTAATATTGAGTCCATGGATTATACGCACTCTCACCCTTCCACCATTGCTAGCCTCTCTTGTACCGCGCAACTTTCGCCGGTACCATAAACCCATTATATATGCTTCCTCAAAACGGCCACCATACCTACCTATCATGGCATGTTCATAGCCATTCTGAGATATATTGCCATGCAACTTTCCACCGTTCCGTTCATATGGCATGCATCATATTGTCATATTGCCATTGCATGATCATGTAGTTGACATTGTATTTGTGGCAAGGCCACCATGCATAACTTTTCATACATGTCACTCTTGTTTCATTGCACATCCCGGTACATCGCCGGAGGCATTCATATAGAGTCATACTTTGTTGTAGTATCGAGTTGTAATATCGAGTTGTAATGAAAGTGTGATGATCATCATTATTAGAGCATTGTCCCATGGGAGGAAAGGCTAAATATATAAAGCCCCTCCGCAAAAAAAGAGAAAGGCCAAAGAAAAAAAAGAAAGGCCCAAAAAAAGGGAGAAAAAAAGAAAAAAAAGAAAAGAAAAATGGACAATTGCTACTATTTTTTCCACACTTGTGCTTCAAAGTAGCACCATGTTCTTCATTGTAGAGAGCCTCATGTTTAGTCACTTTATATACTAGTGGGAATTTTTGTTATAGAACTTGGCTTGTATATTCCAACGATGGGCTTCCTCAAATGCCCTAGGTCTTTGTGAGCAAGCAAGTTGGATGCACACCCACTAGTTTCTTTTGTTGAGCTTTCATTCATGTCGGTGTATTTGGATCGACACCTATGGGATCAAAAGAATCCCTACTACGGTTGAGGGGCGCGGGGTTGAGAGAAGAGCGGATCTAATAGTCAGGACACGGTTCCTTTACCCAGGTTCGGGATGCAAAGATGCGTAAAACCCTACTCCTGCTTTGGTGGATTATATGCTTCTGTTCTTCAGCTAGTGAGGCGCTCCAAAAGAGTCGTGAGGAGTTCTAAAAAGCCAAATCCCCCTCCTGGTCGCCTCGGGCCTCCTTTTATAGGAAAAAGGGGTTGCCGCAGTGGCACACATGAGGTGGAAAGGGTACAGTGATGCGAGGTTATCCCTCACATTACAGGATAAGGCACATTTAATGCGCTTAGCTTAGGTGTCCTTGCTTTATCGGGGACGAGGGGAGACGCCCGTCTTGTCCGTCGCCGCTCCTCCTCTTGCTGACACGCGCCCTGGCCAGCGGCGCCTGAGGTGCCATGTAGGCAGACAGGTAGCTGAGGTGGCATAACGGTGGGTCTCCACGAAGATCTGCGGGTCGCCACGCAGGAGCCTGTCCAGCTGGCCGGGTCGGCAACTGCGTGGGTTGGTGGAAACCCAGTTGGTGCGGGCCTGATGGTGGCCCCGCGGGTGTCCTCGGCAAGGGCCTTGCCGGGGCCCCGGCAAGGGTCTTGCCGCGGCACCCGCTGTCATCCCCGGCAAGGTGCTTGCCGGAGGCCTTGTGGTTCTCCTTGGCTGGGATCCCGCCAAGGGTCGTCGTCTTCTTAACTCGTATCTGATCTTGGACGTCTTCACAAAGATCTGCATGCCACCACGGGGATATCTCCCGAATCCTCGCCCCATGGGGGCGGTGGACTCAAGGGTGATCCGCTCTGTAGGCGTGGGGCAAGCTGCCGCGGCAAGGGTCTTGCCGGGGCTGCCAGAGCCGGCCCCGGCAAGGATCTTGCCAGGGAGAGCCGCTTCGTCCCTTTGCTCTTTGTGGTCTTGTTCTTGGCATTGTTCCAGTCTCCATCAAGCTTTGATCTTACCCCGGCTCACCTCCCTTGCCATGCTTGGTGTGGTGGTGCCCGCGGGTCAGACTGCCCGTGCACAGTCATAGGGGTACAAAAAGTGTACCCCTCTTTTTGTACACCGACAGGAGCCCCCGGGCCTGGGCCACACATAAGTGCGACACGTTGTTGGGCCAGGCCCAGAACGGTGCGCAGGCATGCGGGGCGGTTTTCACCGTGATAAAATTTTCCGCGCGCTGTGCCTCCCATGGCCCGCGCGCGCGACGCGGGGTGGAGGGGCATGCGTGACGTGGGCGGCATGCGTGGGGCGGTTTCCGCAGGCATGCGTCACGTCGCAGTAAATGCGAAAGAAGGCGGCTCGCGTTTTCCCCCATAAAAAGGAATAACCGCGAGCGCGCTGCTCACTTCCTCCATTTTCCTCGCGCCTCTTCCAATCTCAGAGCCGCTGTTCCCTTTCTTCCTTCCTTCCGAAGCCTTCACCGTCGCCTGTCGCCGTTGCTTCGCCATCTCCTTCCCTCAGCCCTCCCACTCAGCCCCTATGGCGTCCAAACCCGCCAAGGGCAAAGGGGCAGCCAAGGGCGCCGTGCCTGTTGCGCCGCCGGAGGGCGCGTTTATGGGGGATCGGACGAAGGCCGCTTTCTTCATCCCGTCGTCGGATTGCCCCGCTGCACAACAAGGGGAGGCCAGCCTGGCTCTTCAGGAACCCGGCTGACGTCATGCGGCTCCGCCCCGGCCTCGACCACAACCTCATAGTGATGGGACACGCCCATTTCTGTCAGCGGCTCTTCCAGCTGGATGTGGGTCGCGATGGCGAGGTCGAGCGGACCGGCAAGGCTGCGAAGGCTGCCGCAAAGGCCGGCAAGGTCGTCAAGGGGCAGCTCTTCAAGCTGCCAGCGGGAGTGGTCCCACTGTGCAACAATTCGCGCCAGTCTGAGATCGTTGCCATGATGCCGGAATGCAGCGCGCACGGCCCCGTCTCGAGCTAGCAGGAGCCGGAGGAGGAGGTCGTGCAGCAGTTCTTCGACACTCTGGTCGAGGTGTGCGTCAATCCTGACGCCGAGCGGTGGCTTGTCAGGGACACCACCCCGGAGGAGCTGGACTACATCGCCGCTAGGGCGAGGGAGGCGCAGCTCATCAGGGAGGCCGGCAGCACCGGAGGTATGGAGGACCAGGACGCCATGGCTGCGGAGGAGGAGGAGTTCACCCATAGGGCGGCGGCTGCCGGAGAGGCTAGCAGCGCCAGCATTGGAGCTCCACTGGTTGAAGATGCAGCCGACGAGTCGTCATCGTCGGAGGACGCGGCGGCTGGCCCGGCGCCAGCCAAGGGAAGAGGGCGAGTCTTGCGGCAGGCCTGTTCCGGCGAGCCGGTCCGGCCCGGCAAGACTACGCAGCCTCAATTGGCCCTGGAGGGGTCCAGGCGCCTCACGAGGGCCATGGCGGCGAAGAGGTCGACGAAGGCCGCCGAGAAGAAGAAAGCGGCAGCTCTCTCTTTGTCGAGGCGCGCACAAACCCCGCCCCCTTCTTTGCCTCCCCCGGCAGACGTCGATTCGGAGGGCGACGCGGAGTTCCCCTTCGACCTCGGGCCCCTCAGCCCGAAGAGGAAGAGGAAAACGGCGGAGGAGGAGGGGATGGATGACGAGTAAGTATTCCATTCCTTATCGTCATTTCCATCTCCCTAGACCATGCCACTCATCTTGATTTGTTTTTGCTTCTTTCAGGGACGCAGAGACGCTGGCCCAGAGGGTAAAGAGGGCCAAAGCTTCGGCGAGCAGCCAGCCCCCGGCTGGGGCATCAGAGACACCACTGGTGGTGTTGAGCAGCTCCGACGGCAGCCCCCGGCACAGCCCCCAGCGTAAGTCCGCCAACCTCTTCTCGCTCGACATGCAGTAGGCGTTTGATGCTAAAGGTGCTGACCTTGCCGGTTCTGTAGGACGGGAGCAGCAGTGGGAGGAGCCGCAGGGGGCTACTCCCAACACACCACCCCCATCGACCACGCCGCCACGAGGGGCGTCCCCGAAAAGGGCACCAAGCATGGAGCCCACACGCATGGAGGAGGAGGGGAACTTGGGCGCTGGCGGCCCGGCCCCGGCGTCCGACGCTGTCGGGGAGGGAACTTCCGCTTCATAGCCCGGTGCTGGTGAGTCGCCTGTCTTTTGTCTTTGCTTTTCCCTTGCGCTTTTTCTTGACTTCATTATCCCTATCACGGCCCAGGCCCTCCTTCAACGGATGCGGAGGACTTGGACGCCATCATCAAGGAGGTTGCTGAGGAGGCCGCGGCGGAGGCCGACAAGATCGCCGCCGAGGAGGCCGCCAAGGACGCCGCCGGGGCCGCCGCGGATAAGGCTGCGGAGGATGCCGCCAAGGGTGCCGCCGAGGGTGCTGGCGGTGGGCCTGCCGGGGAGGCCGGAAAGGCCACAGCCGAGGAAGAGGCGATTGATGATCAGCCTTCTTCCTCCGCGACCTCGGGCCCCGGCAGGTATCTGAAGGTAGGCGACAACCTTTTCGTCCATCTTGCCGGGGCGTCAAGCTCCCGGGCGCCTGCCGGAGGGGAAATCTTTGATGGCGAGGTGCTTGCTGCCACCGGGCTCGAGGTCGTTGACGAACCGGGTGCCGGCGACGATGGCTCTCCAGAAGGGCAGCTCTTCCGGGCCATGGGGGCCAACTTCCGGAAGCTCCAGGCGCTCTACCGTGCCTGTCTGGACAAAGTTAAGTCCAGAACGGCAGCGGTGGACGACGCGGAGGCGGACTTCCAGGCGCGCGTCGCTGAGGCGCAAACCTGGTTCCACTAGTCCCGTGAGGAGCAGAGGGCCTTCCAGGAAGAACTGGCCAAGCGTAATGCGGAGCTCATCATGAAGATGGCCGACATCGAGAAGGCCCAGGAAGAGGCAGCGAACTTGGCTGCAGCGGCAGAGGCTGCCCGGAACCAGCATCAAGCCTCCCTCGATTCCCAGGAGGAAGACCTCTCCGCGCGTGAGGCGAAGCTTGCCGCAACGCTCCGCGGCAAGGATGAGGAGCTCGAGGCTCTTGTCGAACGGCGGACTCGTGAGCTGGGGCAGAGGCACAAAGAGGCGCTCGATGCCCAGGCTCTGGCCCATGCCGGCAAGGTACAAGAGCTGGAGGTGGAACGGGACGGGCTGAAGGAGCAGGCCCTCAGGCTGTCCGACGAGAAGAACAGGCTCAACTGCGCCTTGACAGAGGCGCAGGGAGCGATCAGCAACAGGACTGGGGAGCTCTCCGAGGCGCAAAACTCCATCAGAGATCTCAGGCTGAGGCCGGAGAATCTTGAGAAGATGTTGGCGGAGAGCTCTGCTTGGGAGGAGGCCTTGGCCAAGAGCTTGGAGGAGGAGAAGCAGCTGCGGGCGTACAAGGGCGCCTCCCACCAAGAATACGTGGTGGAGGAGAACAGGTGGATCAGCCGGCTAGAGGACATCGCCGGCAGGGTTACCTCATAGTTGGCCCTCATGGGGATGCCAAACGTGAGGTATGTGAAGGAAATATGCCCTAGAGGCAATAATAAAGATGTTATTTGTATTTCCTTATATCATGATAAATGTCTTTTATTCATGCTAGAATTGTATTAACCGAAAACTTGATACATGTGTGAATACATAGACAAAATAGTATGTCCCTAGTATGCTAGACTAGCTCATTGATCAAAGATGGCTATGTTTCCTAGCCATAGACATGAGTTGTCATTTGATCAACGGGATCACATCATTAGGAGAATGATGTGATGGACTAGACCCATCCGTTAGCATAGCACTATGATCGTTTAGTTTTACTGCTATTGCTTTCTTCATGACTTATACATGTTCCTATGACTATGAGATTATGCAACTCCCGAATACCGTAGGAACACCTTGTGTGCTATCAAACGTCACAACGTAACTGGGTGATCATAAAGATGCTCTACACGTGTCTCCGAAAGTGTTCGTGGTGTTGGCATAGATCAAGACTAGGATTTGTCACTCCGAGTGTCGGAGAGGTATCTCTGGGCCCTCTCGGTAATGCACATCATAATAAGCCTTGCAAGCAAAAGACTAATGAGTTAGTCACGAGATGATGTATTACGGAACGAGTAAAGAGACTTGCCGGTAACGAGATTGAACTAGGTATAGAGATACCGACGATCGAATCTCGGGCAAGTAACATACCGATGACAAAAGGAACAACGTATGTTGTTATGCGGTTTGACCGATAAAGATCTTCGTAGAATATGTAGGAGCCAATATGAGCATCCAGGTTCCGCTATTGGTTATTTACCGGAGATGAGTCTCGGTCATGTCTACATAGTTCTCGAACCCGTAGGGTCCACACGCTTAACGTTTGATGACGATCGGTATTATGAGTTTATGAGTTTTGATGTACCGAAGGTAGTTCGGAGTCCCGGATGAGATCACGGACATGACGAGGAGTCTCGGAATGTCCGAGACGTAAAGATTGATATATTGGACGACTATATTCGGACAACGGAAGTGTTCCGTAAAAGTTTCGGAATTTACCGGAGTACCGGGGGGTTACCGGAACCCCTGGGGAAGCTATGGGCCTTAATGGGCCGTAGGAGAAAGAGAGAAGGAGGGCCAGGGCTGGGCCGCGCCCCCACCCCTTGGTCCGAATTGGACAAGGAGGGAAGGGGGGCCGGCGCCCCTTTCCTTCTCCTTCTCCCTCTCCTTCCTTTCCCCCTTCTCCCTTTTGGTAGTTCCTACTAGGAATAGGATTGCAATCCTATTCCTAGTAGGATTGCACCTCCTAGGCACGCCACAAGGGGCCGGCCGGCCTCCCCCTTGCTCCTTTATATACGGGGGCAGGGGGGCACCCAAACACATACAAGTTGAATTTTTTTAGCCGTGTGCGGTGCCCCCCTCCACAGAAACACACCTCAGTCATACCGTTGCAGTGCTTATGCGAAGCCCTGCGCCGGTAGATACATCATATCTGTCACCACGCCGTCGTGCTGACGAAACTCTCCCGTGAAGCTTAACTGGATCAAGAGCTCGTGGGACGTCATCAAGCTGAACGTGTGCTGAACGCGGAGGTGCCGTACGTTCGGTGCTTGATTGGTTGGATCACGAAGAAGTTCGACTACATCAACCGCGTCACTTGACGCTTCCGCTCCCGGTCTACGAGGGTACGTAGACACACTCTCCCCTCTCGTTGCTATGCATCTGGTAGATAGATCTTGCGTGATCGTAGGAAATTTTTTAAATACTACGTTCCCCAACAGTGGCATCATGAGCCAGGTCTATGCGTAGATGATATGCACGAGTAGAACACAATGAGTTGTGGGCGATACTAGTCATACTACTTACCAGCATGTCATATTTTGCTTCGGCGGTATTGTGAGATGAAGCAGCCCGGACCGACATTACGCGTACGCTTACGCGAGACTGGTTTCACCGTTATGAGCACTCGTTGCTTAAACGTGACTAGCGGGTGTCTGTCTCTCTCACTTTAGCTGAATCAAGTGTGGCTACGCCCGGTCCTTGTGAAGGTTAAAACAACACATACTTGACGAAACATCGTTGTGGTTTTTGTATGCGTAGGTAAGAACGGTTCTTGCTAAGCCCGTAGCAACCACGTAAAACTTGCAACAACAAAGTAGAGGACGTCTAACTTGTTTTTGCAGGGCATGTTGTGATGTGATATGGTCAAGACATGATGAGATATACGGTTTTGTATGAGCTGATCAGGTTTTGTAATGTTATCGGCAACTGGCAGGAGCCATATGGTTGTCGCTTTATTGTATGAAATGCAATCGCCATGTAATTGCTTTACTTTATCACTAAGCGGTAGCGATAGTCGTAGAAGCAATAGTTGGCGAGACGACAACGATGCTACGATGGAGATCAAGGTGTCGCGCCGGTGACAAAGGTGATCATGACGGTGCTTTGAAGATGGAGATCAAAAGCACAAGATGATGATGGCCATATCATGTCACATATTTTGATTGCATGTGATGTTTATCTTATTATGCTTCTTATTTTGCTTAGAACGACACTAGCATTATAAGATGATCCCTTACTAAATATCAAGGTATAAGTGTTCTTCCTGAGTATGCACCGTTGCGAAAGTTCGTCGTGCCGAGACACCATGTGATGATCGGGTGTGATAAGCTCTACGTTCAAATACAATGGGTGTAAGCCAGTTTTGCACATGCAGAATACTCGGGTTGAACTTGATAAGCCTAGCATATGCAGATATGGCCTCGGAACACTAGAGACCGAAAGGTCGAGCATGAATCATATAGTAGATATGATCGACATAAGATGTTCACCATTGAAACTACTCCATCTCACGTGATGATCGGACATGGTTTAGTTGATTTTGATCACATGATCATTTAGATGACCAGAGGGATGTCTATCTAAGTGGGAGTTCTTTAAGTAATATGATTAATTGAACTTTAATTTATCATAAACTTAGTCCTGATAGTTTTTGCATATCTATGTTGTTGTAGATCAATGGCCCGTGCTACCGTTCCTTTGAATTTTAATGCATTCCTAGAGAAAGCTAAGTTGAAAGATGATGGTAGCAATTACACAGACTGGGTCCGTAACTTGAGGATTATCCTCATTGCTGCACAAAAGAATTATGTCCTTGAAGCACCGCTAGGTGACAAGCCCCCTCCCGCTAATGTAGATGCTTTGAACGTCTGGCAGACGCGGTCTGATGACTACACGATAGTTCAGTGTGCCATGCTTTACGGCTTAGAACCAGGACTTCAACGATGTTTTGAACGTCATGGACCATATGAGATGTTCCAGGAGTTGAAGTTAATATTTCAAGCAAATGCGCGGATTGAGAAATATGAGATTTCCAATAAGTTCTACAGCTGCAAGATGGAGGAGAATAGTTCTATCAGTGAACACTTACTCAGAATGTCTGGGTACTACAATCATATGACTCAACTTGGTTGCAAAGTTGACAAGGATAGTGTTATTGATAGAGTTCTTCAATCACTGCCACCAAGCTATAAAGGCTTCGTGATGAACTATAATATGCAAGGGATGCAGAAGACAATTCCCGAGCTCTTCGCTATGCTCAAAGCTGCGGAGGTAGAAATCAAAAAGGAGAATCAAGTGTTGATGGTTAATAAGACCACTAGTTTCAAGAAAAAGGGCAAGGGAAAGAAGGGGAACTTCAAGAAGAATAGCAAGACAGTTGCTACTCCCACGAAGAAACCCAAGTCTAGAGCCAAGCCTGAAACAGAGTGCTTCTACTGCAAAGGGACTGGACACTGGAAGCAGAACTGCCCCAAGTATTTGGCGGATAAGAAGGATGGCAAGGTGAACAAAGGTATATGTGATATACATGTTATTGTTGTGTACCTTGCTAATGCTCGTAGTAGTACCTGGGTATTTCATACCGGTTCGGTTGCTAATATTTGTAACTCGAAACAGGGACTATGGATTAAACATAGATTAGCTAAGGACGAGGTGATGATGCGCGTGGGAAATGGTTCCAAAGTTGATGTGATCGCCGTCGGCACGCTACCTCTACATCTACCTTCGGGATCAGTTTTAGACCTAAATAATTGTTATTTGGTGCCAGCGTTGAGCATGAACATTATATCTGGATCTTGTTTATTGCGAGGCGGTTACTCATTTAAGTCAGAGAATAATGGTTGTTCTATTTTTATGAATAATATCTTTTATGGTCATGCACCCTTGAAGAGTGGTCAATTCTTATTGGATCTCGATTGCAGTGATACACATATTCATAATATTGAAGCCAAAAGATGCAAGGTTAATAATGATAGTGCAACTTATTTGTGGCACTGCCGTTTAGGTCAGATTGGTGTGAAGTGCATGAAGAAACTCCATAGTGATGGACTTTTGGAATCACTTGATTATGAATCACTTGGTGCTTGCGAACCATGCCTCATGGGTAAGATGACTAAAACTCCGGTTTCCGGAACTATGGAGCGAGCAACAGATTTGTTGGAAATCATACATACTGATGTATGTGGGCCAATGAGTGTTGAAGCTCGCGGCGGGTATCGTTATTTTCTGACCTTCACTGATGATTTGAGCAGATATGGGTATATCTACTTAATGAAGCACAAGTTTGAAACATTTGAAAAGTTCAAAGAATTTCAGAGTGAAGTAGAGAATCATCGTAACAAGAAAATAAAGTTTCTACGATCTGATCGTGGAGGAGAATATTTGAGTTACGAGTTTGGTCTTCATTTGAAACAATGTGGAATAGTTTCACAACTCACGCCACCCGGAACACCACAGCGTAATGGTGTGTCCGAACGTCGTAACCATACTTTATTGGATATGGTGCGATCTATGATGTCTCTTTCCGATTTGCCACTATCGTTTTGGGGTTATGCCTTAGAGACAGCTGCATTCACGTTAAATAGGGCACCATCTAAATCCGTTGAGACGACACCTTATGAACTATGGTTTGGCAAGAAACCGAAGTTGTCGTTTCTTAAAGTTTGGGGCCGCGATGCTTATGTGAAAAGGCTTCAACCTGATAAGCTCGAACCCAAGTCGGAGAAATGTGTGTTCATAGGATACCCAAAAGAGACTGTTGGGTACACCTTCTATCACAGATCCAAAGGCAAGATATTCGTTGCTAAGAATGGATCCTTTCTAGAGAAGGAGTTTCTCTCGAAGGAAGTGAGTGGGAGGAAAGTAGAACTTGATGATGTAATTGTACCTTCTCCTCAATTGGAAAGTAGTACATCACAGAAAATTGTTCGAGTGATTCCTACACCAATTAGTGAGGAAGCTAATGATGATGATCATGAAACTTTAGATCAAGTTTCTGCTGAACGTCGTAGATCAACCAGAGTACGTTCCGCACCAGAGTGGTACGGCAACCCAGTTCTGGAAGTCATGTTACTAGACCATGATGAACCTACGAACTATGAGGAAGCGATGATGAGCCCAGATTCCGCAAAATGGCTTGAGGCCATGAAATCTGAGATGGGATGCATGTATGAGAACAAAGTGTGGACTTTGGTTGACTTGCCCGATGATCGGCAAGCCATCGAAAATAAATGGATCTTCAAGAGGAAGACCGACACAGACGGTAATGTTACTGTTTACAAAGCTCGACTTGTTGCGAAAGGGTTTCGACAAGTTCAAGGAATTGACTACAATGAGACTTTCTCACCTGTAGCGATGCTTAAGTCTGTCCGAATCATGTTAGCAATTGCCGCATTTTATGATTATGATATCTGGCAAATGGATGTCAAAACTGCATTCCTAAATGGATATCTTAAAGAAGAGTTATATATGATGCATCCAAAAGGTTTTGTCGATCCAAAAGGTGCTAACAAAGTATGCAAGCTCCAGCGATCCATATATGGACTGGTGCAAGCATCTCGGAGTTGGAATATACGCTTTGATGAGGTGATCAAAGCATATGGTTTTATACAGACTTTTTGAGAAGCCCGTATTTACAAGAAAGTGAGTGGGAGCTCTGTAGCATTTCTAATATTATATGTGGATGACATATTGTTGATTGGAAATGATATAGAATTTCTGGATAGCATAAAAGGATACTTGAATAAGAGTTTTTCAATGAAAGACCTCGGTGAAGCTGCTTATATATTAGGCATCAAGATCTATAGAGATGGATCAAGATGCTTAATTGGACTTTCACAAAGCACATACCTTGATATAGTTTTGAAGAAGTTCAAGATGGATCAGTCGAAGAAAGGGTTCTTGCCTGTGTTACAAGGTATGAAGTTGAGTAAGACTCAATGCCCGACCACTGCAGAAGATAGAGAGAAAATGAAAGTCATTCCCTATGCCTCAGCCATAGGATCTATCATGTATGCAATGCTATGTACCGGACCTGATGTGTACCTTGCTATAAGTCTAGCAGGGAGGTACCAAAGTAATCCAGGAGTGGACCACTGGACAGCAGTCAAGAACATCCTGAAATACCTGAAAAGGACAAAGGATATGTTTCTCGTATATGGAGGTGACAAAGAGCTCGTCGTAAACGGTTACGTCGATGCTAGCTTTGACACTGATCCGGATGACTCTAAGTCACAAACCGGATATGTATTTTTATTGAACGGTGGAGCTGTCAGTTGGTGCAGTTCCAAGCAGAGCGTCGTGGCGGCATCTACGTGTGAAGCGGATTACATAGCTGCTTCGGAAGCAGCAAATGAAGGAGTTCATATCCGATCTAGGTGTAATACCTAGTGCATCGGGTCCAATGAAAATCTTTTGTGACAACACTGGAGCAATAGCCTTGGCAAAGGAATCCAGGTTTCACAAGAGAACAAAGCACATCAAAAGACACTTCAATTCCATCCGCGATCTAGTCAAGGAGGGAGACATAGAGATTTGCAAGATACATACGGATCTGAATGTTGCAGACCCGTTGACTAAGCCTCTTCCACGGGCAAAACATGATCAGCACCAGGACTCCATGGGTGTAAGGATCATCACTTTGTAATCTAGATTATTGACTCTAGTTCAAGTGGGACTGAAGGAAATATGACCTAGAGGCAATAATAAAGATGTTATTTGTATTTCCTTATATCATGAAAAATGTCTTTTATTCATGCTAGAATTGTATTAACCGGAAACTTGATACATGTGTGAATACATAGACAAAATAGTATGTCCCTAGTATGCCTCTATTAGCTCATTGATCAAAGATGGCTATGTTTCCTAGCCATAGACATGAGTTGTCATTTGATCAACGGGATCACATCATTAGGAGAATGATGTGATGGACTAGACCCATCCGTTAGCATAGCACTATGATCGTTTAGTTTTACTGCTATTGCTTTCTTCATGACTGATACATGTTCCTATGACTATGAGATTATGCAACTCCCGAATACCGTAGGAACACCTTGTGTGCTATCAAACGTCACAACGTAACTGGGTGATCATAAATATGCTCTACAGGTGTCTCCGAAAGTGTTCGTGGTGTTGGCATAGATCAAGACTAGGATTTGACACTCCGAGTGTCGGAGAGGTATCTCTGGGCCCTCTCGGTAATGCACATCATAATAAGCCTTGCATGTAAAAGACTAATGAGTTAGTCACGAGATGATGTATTACGAAACGAGTAAAGAGACTTGCCGGTAACGAGATTGAACTAGGTATAGAGATACCGACGATCGAATCTCGGGCAAGTAACATACCGATGACAAAAGGAACAACGTATGTTGTTATGCGGTTTGATCGATAAAGATCTTCGTAGAATATGTAGGAGCCAATATGAGCATCCAGGTTCCGCTATTGGTTATTGAATGGAGATGAGTCTCGGTCATGTCTACATAGTTCTCGAACCCGTAGGGTCCGCACGCTTAACGTTTGATGACGATCGGTATTATGAGTTTTGATGTACCGAAGGTAGTTCGGAGTCCCGGATAAGATCATGGACATGACGAGGAGTCTCGAAATGTCCGAGACGTAAAGATTGATATATCGGACGACTATATTCGGACAACGGAAGTGTTGCGTAAAAGTTTCGGAATTTACCGGAGTACCGGGG
>LR738714.1:553349432-553359460 GCA_902687465.1 Secale cereale
GGGAGTTACCGGAACACCTAGGGAAGCTATGGGCCTTAATGGGCCGTAGGAGAAAGAGAGAAGGAGGGCCAGGGCTGGGCCGCACACCCCCACCCCTTGGTCCAAATTGGACAAGGAGGGAAGGGGGGCCGGCGCCCCTTTCCTTCTCCTTCTCCCTCTCCTTCCTTTCCCCCTTCTCCCTTTTGGTAGTTCCTACTAGGAATAGGATTGCAATCCTATTCCTAGTAGGATTGCACCTCCTAGGCGTGCCACAAGGGGCTGGCCAGCCTCCCCCTTGATCCTTTATATACGGGGGCAGGGGGGCACCCAAACACACACAAGTTGAATTGTTTTAGCGTGTGCGGTGCCCCCCTCCACAGAAACACACCTCGGTCATACCGTTGCAGTGCTTAGGAGAAGCCCTACACCGGTAGATACATCATATCCGTCACCACGCCGTCGTGCTGACGAAACTCTCCTGTGAAGCTCAACTGGATCAAGAGCTCGTGGGACGTCATCAAGCTGAACGTGTGCTGAACACGGAGGTGCCGTACGTTCGGTGCTTGATCGGTTGGATCGCGAAGAAGTTCGACTACATCAACCGCGTCACTTGACGCTTCCGCTCCCGGTCTACGAGGGTACGTAGACACACTCTCCCCTCTCGTTGCTATGCATCTGGTAGATAGATCTTGCGTGATCGTAGGAAAATTTTAAAATACTACGTTCCCCAACAGTATGCCCTGAATGGAGCGGGTCCGTCAACGCCAAGCTGACCCTGTTCTTCGAGGGCGTCCTCAGTGCCTTGACTGATGTTCACTCCAACAGAACGGCCACGCTCGCCGGGGAGGCCCGGCGGCTCTGCCCGGGGGTCATGACCAAGGTCCTCACCAAGGTGGCGTTCTGGAACCCCGCCATCGACTTTGAAGCCGCGATGGACAGCTTGCCGGAGGATGCCAACCTCACGGCGCTCAAGGAGCGCATCAAGCCCGTCATCAGCCGCATCGACGAAATCAAGAGGGTGGAGGGCCAGTGCCGGGATTAGGCATCCCGTTCTTCCTTGCCGCTGCGGGTTCATGACCAAGACAAATTTTATCTTTAGTTAGAACCGCAGCAATGGCATGGTGTAATATAACTTTGAAATATCTTCAGAATCATGCATGTTATTTTCCTGTTTGCTGCCTCTTTGTGTGTCCACCCTACGTTAAATGGGTAGGCTTGCCGGTGCGAAATACCCAAGGCGACGTCTTGGGGACGGGTCCCCATTGGCCTGCCGGGCGAGCGTGCTGCCGGGTCCGCCACCTTGCCGCTCTTAGCGCAGCCGCTCGAACTGTCGAGTTTGACTCGAGTCAGAGTCGAGAGCTTTGTCAATTGCGGAAGGCTACCCTACCGTTTCCAATGCAGCCGTCTGAACTGTTGAGCGGACTCAAAACAGAACAAAGGCGTTGCCGATCGGGAAGGCCCCATTTGCGTGCAGGTTTCTTTTTGCACAAAGAATGACAGCTCCGAGGATAATAACTCTAAGTAATAGGGTAGAAATGTCCAAGGTTCGATGTAACTTAGCTTTTATTCGTAGCTGCTCGAGCGCAGGTCTCCCGGCCTCCTCAAAGGGCCACGAAGACGAGAGGGCATCGGGCCAACCACTAGAGCCGATTCTCACAACTGCTTCCCCTACCTGGCGCGCCAAAGATGTCGGTGTATTTGGATCGACACCTATGGGATCACAAGAATCCCTACTACGGTTGCGGGGCGCGGGGTTGAAAGAAGAGCGGATCTAATAGTCAGGACACGGTTCCTTTACCCAGGTTCGGGACGCAAAGATGCGTAAAACCCTACTCCAGCTTTGGTGGATTATATGTTTGTGTTATTTAGCTAGTGAGGCGCTCCAAAAGAGTCGCGAGGAGTTCTAAAAAACCGAATCCCCCTCCTGTTCGCCTCGGGCCTCCTTTTATAGGAAAAAGGGGTTGCCACAGTGGCACACAGGAGGTGGAAAGGGTACAGTGATGCGAGGTTATCACTCGCATTACAGGACAAGGCGCATTTAATGCGCTTAGCTTAGGTGTCCTTGCTTTATCGGGGATGAGGGGAGATGCCCGTCTTGTCCGTCGCCGCTCCTCCTCTTGCTGACACGCGCCCTGGCTAGTGGCGCCTGAGGTGCCATGTAGGCAGACAGGTAGCTGAGGTGGCGTAACGGTGGGTCTCCACGAAGATCTGCAGGGCGCCACGCAGGAGCCTGTCCAGCTGGCCGGGTCGGCAGCTGCATGGGTTGGTGGAAACCCAGTTGGTGCGGGCCTGATGGTGGCCCCGCGGGTGTCCTCGACAAGGGCCTTGCCGGGGCCCCGACAAGGGTCTTGCCGCGGCGCCCGCTGTCATCCCCGACAAGGTGCTTGCCGGAGGCCTTGTGGTTCTCCTTGGCTGGGATCCCGCCAAGGGTCGTCGTCTTCTTAACTCGTATCTGATCTTGGACGTCTTCACAAAGATCTGCATGCCACCACGGGGATATCTCCCGAATCCTCGCCCCATGGGGGCGGTGGACTCAAGGGTGATCCGCTCCGTAGGCGTGGGGCGAGCTGCCGCGGCAAGGGTCTTACCGGGGCTGCCAGAGCCGGCCCTGGCAAGGATCTTGCCGGGGAGAGCCGCTTCGTCCCTTTGCTCTTTGTGGTCTTGTTCTTGGCGATGTTCCATTCTCCATCAAGCTTTGATCTTACCCCGGCTCACCTCCCTTGCCATGCTTGGTGTGGTGGTGCCCGCGGCTCAGACTGCCCGTGCATAGTCATAGGGGTACAAAAAGTGTACCCCTCTTTTTGTACACCGACAATTCATATTTATCTCTAGTGCATCCGTTGCATGGCAATCCCTACTCACTCACATTAATATCTATTGATGGGCATCTCCATAGCCCGTTGATACGCCTAGTTGATGTGAGACTATATCCCTCCTTTTTGTCTTCTCCACAACCACCTCTATTCCACCCATAGTGTTATGTCCATGGCTCACGCTCAAGTATTGCGTGAAAGTTGAAAGGTTTGAAATAATAGAGTATGAAAACAAGTGCTTGGCTGAAATCGGGGTTGTGCATGATATGAATATTTTGTGTGATGAAGAGGGAGCATAGCCAGACTATATGATTTTGTAGGGATAGCTTTCTTTAGCCATAGTATTTTGAGGAGACATGATTGCTTTGTTAGTATGCTTGAAGTATTGTTATTTCTTATGTCAATATAGACTTTTATCTTGAATCTTCCATATCTGAGCATTCATGTCACAATTAAGAGAATTACATTGAGAAAGTATATTGGTTAGCATTCCACATCAAAAATTCTTTCTTTATCATTTACCTACTCGAGGACAAACAGGAATTAAGCTTGGGGATGCTTGATACGTCTCCAACGTATCTATAATTTTTTATTGTTCCATGCTATTTATGAAGTCTTGGATGTTTAATGGGCTTTGTCATACACTTTTATATCATATTTGGGACTAACCTACTAACCCAAAGGCCCAGTCTAGATTGCTGTTTTTTGCCTGTTTTAGGGTTTTGCGGAAAAAGAATATCAAACGGAGTCCAAACGGAATGAAACCTTCGCGAGAGATATTTTTGGAGAAAATCACGCACGGAGAACTTGAGAACCACGTCAGTGGATCAAGGGGCTTCCCACGAGGGTGGGGGGCGCGCCCCCTGCCTCGTGGGGCCCTCGAGCACCCCCCAGTGTCCTCCTTCCTCCTATATAAGTCTATGTACCCCGAAACCATCGACAATAGAGAGAAAACCCTAATTCCACCACCGTAACCTTCTGTACCCGTGAGATCCCATCTTGGAGCCTGTTCCGGAGCTCCACCGTAGGGGGATCCATCACGGAGTGCTTCTACATCATCATCATCGCCCTCACCATGAGTTGTGAGTAGTTTACCATAGACCTTCGGGTCCATAGCTAGTATCTAGATGGCTTATTCTCTCTCCCTGGATCTCAATACAAAGTTCTCGTCGGTCTTCGAGGAGATCTATTCGATGTACTCTCTTTTTGCGGTGTGTTTGTCGAGATCCGATGAATTGTGAGTTTATGATCAAGATTATCTATGAGAAATATTTGGTTTTTCTCTGAAGTTTTTATGTGTGCTCATAATATCCTTGCAAGTCTCTTCGAATTATTGGTTTGGTTTGGCCTACTAGATCTATAGTTCTTGCAATGGGAGAAGTGCTTGGCTTTGGGTTCAATCTTGCGGGGTACTTTCCTAGTGACAGTAGGGGCAGCAAGGCATGTATTGTATTGTTGCCATCGAGGATAAAAAGATGGGGTTTATATCATATTGCTTGAGTTTATCCCTCTACATCATGTCATCTTGCTTAAGGCGTTACTCTGTTCTTATGAACTCCATACACTAGATGCATGCTGGATAGCGGTCGATGTGTGGAGTAATAGTAGTAGATGCAGGCAGGAGTCGATCTACTTTTCTCGGACGTGATGCCTATATACAATGCTCATGCCTAGATAGTCTCATAATTATTCGCTTTTCTATCAATTGCTCGACAGTAATTTTTTTACCCGCCGTAGAATATCGCTATCACGAGGGAAGCCACTAGACAACACTACGCCCCCCGGGTCTATTCTCAACATATCAATCTACATCTACTTTACTTTTACCGCTTTTACTTTCTGTTCTTATAAACCAAAAATACCAAAAATATAAATTATCATCTCTATCAGATCTCACTTTCATAAGTGACAGTAAAGGGATTCACAACCCCTTATCGCCTTGGCTGCGAAGTTCTTATTTGTTTGTGCAGGTGCGAGGGACTCACGCGTGGTCTCCTACTGGATTGATACCTTGGTTCTCAAAAACCGAGGGAAATACTTACGCTACTGTGCTGCATCTCCCTTTCCTCTTCGAGGGAATACAACGCAAGCTTGAGAAGTAGCAATGTCTATCTAAGTGGGAGTTCTTTAAGTAATATGATTAATTAAACTTTAATTTATCATGAACTTAGTCATGATAGTTTTTTGCATATCTATGTTGTTGTAGATCAATGGCCCATTCTACCGTTCCTTTGAATTTTAATGCATTCCTAGAGAAAGCTAAGTTGAAAGATGATGGTAGCAATTACACGGACTGGGTCCGTAACTTGAGGACTATCCTCATTGCTGCACAGAAGAATTATGTCCTTGAAGCACCGCTAGGTGACAAGCCCCCTCCCGCTAATGTAGACGCTTTGTACGTCTGGCAGACGCGGTCTGATGACTACACGATAGTTCAGGGTGCCATGCTTTACGGCTTAGAACCGGGACTTCAACGACGTTTTGAATGTCATGGAGCATACGAGATGTTCCAGGAGTTGAAGTTAATATTTCAAGCAAATGCCTGGATTGAGAAATATGAGATTTCCGATAAGTTCTATAGCTGCTAGATGGAGGAGAATAGTTCTATCAGTGAACACTTGCTCAGAATGTCTGGGTACGACAATCATATGACTCAACTTGTTTGCAAAGTTGACGAGGATAGTGTTTTAGATAGAGTTCTTCAATCACTGCCACCAAGCTATAAAGGCTTCGTGATGAACTATAATATGCAAGGGATGCAAAAGACAATTCGTGAGCTCTTTTCTATGCTCAAGGCTGCGGAGGTAGAAATCAAAAAGGAGCATCAAGTGTTGATGGTTAACAATACCACTAGTTTCAAGAAAAAGGGCAAAGGAAAGAAGGGGAACTTCAAAAAGAATAGCAAGACAGTTGCTACTCCCGCGAAGAAACCCAAGTCTAGAGCCAAGCCTGAAATTGTGTGCTTTTACTGCAAAGGGACTGGACACTGGAAGCGGAACTGCCGCAAGTATTTGGCGGATAAGAAGGATGGCAAGGTGAACAAACGTATATGTGATAAACATGTTATTGATGTGTACCTTACTAATGCTCGTAGTAGTACCTGTGTATTTGATACCGGTTTGGTTGCTAATATTTGTAACTCGAAACAGGGACTACGGATTAAACGAAGATTGTCTAAGGACGAGGTGACAATGCGCGTGGGAAATGGTTCCAAAGTCGATGAGATCGCCGTCGGCACGCTACCTCTACATCTACCTTCGGGATTAGTTTTAGACCTGAATAATTGCTATTTGGTGCCAGCGTTAAGCATGAACATTATATCTGGATCTTGTTTGTTGTGAGACGGTTATTCATTTAAATCTGAAAAATAATGGTTGTTCTATTTTTATGAATAATATCTTTTACAGTCATGCACCCTTGAAGAGTGGTCTATTCTTGTTGGATCTCGATTGTAGTGATACACATATTCATAATATTGAAACCAAAAGATTCAAGGTTAGTAATGATAGTGCAACTTATTTGTGGCACTACCGTTTAGGTCATATTGGCGTAAAGCGCATGAAGAAACTCCATAGTGATGGACTTTTGGAATCACTTGATTATGAATCACTTGGTGCTTGCGAACCATGCCTCATGGGCAAGATGACTAAAACTCCGTTCTCTGGAACATTGGAGCGAGCAACAGATTTGTTGGAAATCATACATACAGATGTATGTGGACCGATGAGTGTTGACGCTCACGGCGGGTATCATTATTTTCCGACCTTCACTGATGATTTGAGCAGATATGGGTATATCTACTTGATGAAACAAAAGTCTGAAACATTTGAAAAGTTCAAAGAATTTCAGAGTGAAGTAGAGAATCATCGTAACAAGAAAATAAAGTTTCTACGATCTGATCGTGGAGGTGAATATTTGAGTTACGAGTTTGGTCTTCATTTGAAACAATGTGGAATAGTTTCACAACTCACGCCACCCAGAACACCATAGTGTAATGGTGTATCCAAATGTCGTAACCGTACTTTATTAGATATGGTGCGGTCTATGATGTCTCTTACCGATTTACCACTATTGTTTTGGGGTTATACTTTAGAGACAGCTGCATTCACGTTAAATAGGGCACCATCTAAATCCGTTGAGACGACACCTTATGAACTGTGGTTTGGCAAGAAACCAAAGTTGTCGTTTCTTAAAGTTTGGGGCTGCGATGCTTATGTGAAAAAGCTTCAACCTCATAAGCTTGAACCCAAGTCGGAGAAATATGTCTTCATAGGATACCCAAAAGAGATTGTTGGGTACACCTTCTATCATAGATCCGAAGGCAAGATATTCGTTGCTAAGAATGGATCCTTTCTAGAGAAGGAGTTTCTCTCGAAAGAAGTGAGTGGGAGGAAAGTAGAACTTGATGAGGTAATTGTACCTTCTCCCGAATTGGAAAGTAGTACATCACAGAAACTAGTTACAGTGATTCCTACAACGATTAGTGAGGAAGCTAATGATGATGATCATGAAACTTCAGATCAAGTTTCTGCTGAACTTCGTAGATCAACCAGAGTACGTTCCGCACTAGAGTGGTACGACAACCCAGTTCTAGAAGTCATGTTACTAGACCATGATGAACTTACGAACTATGAGGAAGATGATGAGCCTAGATTCTGCAAAATGGCTTGAAGCCATGAAATCTGAGATGGGATCCATGTATGAGAACAAAGTATGGACTTTGGTTGACTTGCCCGATGATCGGCAAGCCATCGAAAATAAATGGATTTTCAAGAAGAAGACCGACACTGACGGTAACGTTACTGTTTACGAAGCTCGACTTGTTGCGAACGGTTTTCTACAAGTTCAAGGAGTTGACTACGATGAGACTTTCTCACCCGTAGCGATGCTTAAGTCTGTCCGAATCATGTTAGCAGTTGCCACATTTTATGATTACGAAATCTGGCAAATGGATGTCAAAACTGCATTCCTGAATGGATATCTCAAAGAAGAGTTGTATATGATGCAACCAGAAGGTTTTGTCGATCCGAAAGGTGCTAACAAAGTGTGCAAGCTCCAGCGATCCATCTATGGACTGGTGCAAGCATATCGGAGTTGGAATATACATTTTGATGAGGTGATCAAAGCATATGGTTTTATACAGACTTTTGGAGAAGCCTGTATTTACAAGAAAGTGAGTGGGAGCTGTGTAGCATTTCTGATATTATATGTGGATGACATATTGTTGATTGGAAATGATATAGAATTTCTGGATAGCATAAAAGGATACTTGAATAAGAATTTTCCAATGAAAGACCTCGGTGAAGCTGCTTACATATTAGGCATCAAGATCTATAGAGATAGATCAAGACGCTTAATTGGACTTTCACAAAGCACATACCTTGATAAAGTTTTGAAGAAGTTCAAAATGGATCAGTCAAAGAAAGGGTTCTTGCCTGTGTTACAATGTGTGAAGTTGAGTAAGACTCAGTGCCCGACCACTACAGAAGATAGAGAGAAAATGAAAGTCATTCCCTATGCCTCAGCCATATGATCTATCATGTAGGCAATGCTGTGTACCAGACCTGATGTGTGCCTTGCTATTAGTCTAGCAGGGAGGTACCAAAGTAATCCAGGAGTGGATCACTGGACAACGGTCAAGAACATCCTGAAGTACCTGAAAAGGACAAAGGATATGTTTCTCGTATATGGAGGTGACAAAGAGCTCGTCGTAAACGGTTACGTCGATTCAAGCTTTGACACTGATCCGGATGACTCTATGTCACAAACCGGATATGTATTTTTATTAAACGGTGGAGCTGTCAGTTGGTGCAGTTCCAAGCAGAGCGTCGTGGCGGGATCTACGTGTGAAGCGGAATACATAGCTACTTCGGAAGCAACAAATGAAGGAGTCTGGATGAAGGAGTTCATATCCGATCTAGGTGTAATACCTAGTGCATCGGGTCCAATGAAAATCTTTTGTGACAACACTGGATCAATAGCCTTGGCGAAGGAATCCAGGTTTCACAAGAGAACAAAGCACATCAAAAGACGCTTCAATTCCATCCACGATCTAGTCAAGGAGGGAGCATAGAGATTTACAAGATACACACGGATCTGAATGTAGCAGACCCGTTGACTAAGCCTCTTCCACGGGCAAAACATGATCAGCACCAAGACTCCATGGGTGTTAGGATCATTACTTTGTAATCTAGATTATTGACTCTAGTTCAAGTGGGAGACTGAAGGAAATATGCCCTAGAGGCAATAATAAAGATGTTATTTGTATTTCCATATATCATGATAAATGTCTTTTATTCATGCTAGAATCGTATTAACCGGAAACTTAGTACATGTGTGAATACATAGACAAAGCAGAGTGTCCCTAGTATGCCTCTACTAGACTAGCTCATTGATCAAAGATGGTTATGTTTCCCAGCCATAGACATGAGTTGTCATTTGATCAACGGGATCACATCATTAGGAGAATGATGTGATGGACAAGACCCATCCGTTAGCTTAGCTCTATGATCGTTTAGTTTTACTGCTATTGCTTTCTTCATGACTTATACATGTTCCTATGACTATGATATTATGCAACTCCAGTATGCCGGAGGAACACCTTGTGTGCTATCAAACGTCACAACGGAACTGGGTGATTATAAAGATACTCTACAGGTGTCTCCGAAGGTGTTCGTGGTGTTGGCATAGATCAATAATAGGATTTGTCACTCCGAGTGTCGGAGAGGTATCTCTGGGCCCTCTCGGTAACACACATCATAATAAGCCTTGGAAGCAAATGACTAATGAGTTAGTCACGGGATGATGTATTACTGAACGAGTAAAGAGACTTGTCGGCAACGAGATTTAACTAGCTATTGAGATACCGACGATCAAATCTCGGGCAAGTAACATACCGATGACAAAGGGAACAACGTATGTTGTTATGCGGTTTGACCGATAAGGATCTTCGTAGAATATGTAGGAGCCAATATGAGCATCCAGGTTCCTTTATTGGTTATTGACCGGAGATGTGTCTCGCTCATGTCTACATAGTTCTCGAACCCATAGGGTCGGCACGCTTAACGTTTGATGACGATCGGTATTATGAGTTTATGAGTTTTGATGTACCGAATGTAGTTCGGAGTCCTAGATGAGATCACGGACATGATGAGGAGTCTCGGAATGTCCGAGACGTAAAGATTGATATATTGGACGACTATATTCGCACACCGGAAGTGTTCCGGCAAAGTTTCG
>LR738714.1:553359538-553370355 GCA_902687465.1 Secale cereale
TGTTGGAAATATGCCCTAGAGGCAATAATAAAAGTATTATTATTATATTTCCTTGTTCATGATAATTGTCTATTATTCATGCTTGAATTGTATTGTACGGAAACAGCGATACATGTGTGAATATATAGACCACAATGAGTCCCTGGTAGGCCTCTAGTTGCCAGCTCGTTGATCAGCAGATGGTCACGGTTTCCTGACCATGGACATAGGATGTCAGTGATGACGGGATCACATCATTAGGAGAATGATGTGATGGACAAGACCCAATCCTGAGCATAGCACGAGATCGTATAGTTCGTAATGCATAAGCTTTTCGGTGTCAAGTATTTATTCCTTAGACCATGAGGTTGTACAACTCCCGGATGCCGTAGGAATACTTTGGGTGTGCCAAACGTCACAACGTAACTGGGTGGCTATAAAGGTACGCATCGGGTATCTCCGAAAGTGTCTGTTGAGTTGGTACGAACCGAGACTGGGATGTTGTCACTCCGTATGACGGAGAGGTACCTCTGGGCCCACCCGGTAAGACATTATCATAATGAGCTCAAGATGACTAAGGAGTTAGTCACGGGAAGATGGATTACGGATCGAGTAAAGAGACTTGCCATGACGAGATTGAACAAGGTATCGGGAATACCGACGATCGAATCTCGGGCAAGTACCGTATCGGTGGACAAAGGGAATAACTACGGGATTGAGTGAATCCTTGACACAGTGGTTCATCCGATGAAGATCATCGAGGAACACGTGGGAACCAACATGGGTATCCAGATCCCGCTGTTGGTTATTGACCGGAGAGTGGTCTCGGTCATGTCTACGTGTCTCCCGAACCCGTAGGGTGTCGTGGAATTAGCACGGCAGATGTCCGGTTTAGCGGACTTGATGATGGAACCATCGCACGGGTTAGCTTGAAGGGGTTCATAGCACACAAGGGACACAGAGAGTTTATACTAGTTCGGCCCCTTCGATGAAGGTATAAGCCTACGTCTAGTTGGTTTGGTATTGCTTGGGCGTCGGTTTACAGGGAGCGGATCGCTTGCCTGTAGTCTCGACGGGTTGACTCTTGCTTGTCCCTGAACCGTCGCCGGGTCGTCCCTTTATATAGAGGTCACGCCTGGTCTGGTTTACAGAGTCCCGAGGCCGGCTCATACTTGTGTCCGCCTCGGTCTCTGTCCTTTCTTCCTTATCTCTCAAGTTACATCGCTTGGCGGTGTTCAAACCATAATTCTATACATGGGCCCTAAGATTTTATGGGCCATAGCCTTTACTAAATATTACAACCAAGTATAATATAACTAAGCCGGTTTACACTAGCCGGTTCATACCTGCTAGTAATATCCCTGACATTAGGCCCCAGAATGATTTGAACTTGTTCATATCAATCTCCCTTGTCTTGTATAATTTTCTTCTGTGTTTTCTCATTTTTTGTAAACCGGCTCTGACGTCATCTTCGAGATTCATTGAATCTGACCGTGACATCATCTCTGCATTTAACGGTGCGAGCTGTACTGTAGCTTTGTTTAATGGTTATCCCGAAGATCGAGGCGTCAAAGAGATCTTTATCCGATCTTTGCCCCCTCGAATCCCGCATCTGTCGCTTCACCTCTGTCTTTCTCTTATAAATACCGCCGTCCCCCTTCGTTCTTTCTTCTTCTCGCCTCTTCTTCCTCCATCTGCCGCCCGAGCTTCAAGACGCCATTGACGCCCGAGCTTGAAGCGCCGCCGTTGCCTCGCCGAGTCAAGACCTCCCTGGCCGCTGCATCAACCTGATTTGACCAGAGAACTCCGCCGCCGTCCTCCATTGTTCAAGTACGTCTTTTCTTCCTCGTTATAGATCTGCATCTTCTAGGGTTCTTCCTCGTGCTTCCGCCATTAGAACCTCCATGATAACTTCGCCTTGCACCCTGAAACCTTAGCCTTTATGTCCTACTCTTAGATTCTGCCTTCGGCTTGCTGCTCCTGTGCTTTAGATCTTGTTACTTTACATAATCTGTAGGTTCATCTGCTTCGTTTATTACCCTTGTAGTTCTTCCCGTACTTTCATATATTTATTTTTCTTTTTTCCCGCATACTCAGATCTGCTCTGCCCTAACTGCCTGTCGAAACTTGTTTCTTCCCTTTGTAAATCTGCTAAGTATGCTCCGGTTTATACTGTTATGCCCTGTTCTTGTAATTTTTTTGAAATTGAACGTAATGGTTTAGTTATTTCCTCTTTTGCTGTCATGAACCGGCAGTGACATAGCTCCCTGTTGTTGCCGGTTTAACCATACCATTAGTCCCTTGTCTAAACCGTTGCGTAATCTTCATAGATATCTTCCGGTTTATACCGATGTACTCGCGTAATCCGGTTTACACTTTATCTTTTTCAGTTCTTGTCCTTCCATTGCTATGGCCAAGCAGTTTGTCTCTTGTGATTGGGTCCCTTCCATCATCACAGAAGAAGACTTGGTCAAAATTGCTGAAATTGGTACTTTAGGTCCTCGATCCGTTTTGAAGTGGCGGGCTCCAGGAAATGAATGCCCTCCTACTCCCAGGCAAGGGGAGGTTATTGTTTTCTTTGACCACATATCTCGAGGCTTCACGCCCCCTGGTTCAAAGTTTTTTTGGGACGTTCTCGCTGCCTTCCAACTCCACCCTCAGGATATTGGGCCCAACTCCATTTCAAATATCTGTGACTTCCAAGTATTTTCAGAGGTGTATCTGCAAGAAGAACCGTCTGTTGATCTGTTCCGGGACTTTTTCCACTTGAACCGGCGTACGGAATTCACTAGCGGGCCGCATCAAGAACTCGGCGGTGTTAGTATCTAGAAAAGGAGAGACGCTGTCTTTCCCCACGCCGCTCTCCACACGCACCCGAAGGAGTGGAACAAATCATGGTTTTACTGTGTTGATACTTTTCCTGAAGGGGAGAACCCACTGCCGGGTTATCGTGAGCACCGTATTCCGGAGGATCATCCTCTACCACAACGACTCAGCTCTGTCGAACGGACCCGGTTTGCGTCCCAACTTTCCAGATTGAAGGCTTTTATGGCCAACGGTTTAACAGGAACCGATTTTATGCGCTGTTGGCTCTCTTGGAGCATTCTTCCCTTGAGTCAGCGTTCGCAGTTGATGTGCCAGTATTCTGGTAAACCGGACGACCCTCAACGGTTTACCAAGGAAAAACTCTCTGAATCGGAGGTTATAGAATCAGCTAAGAAGATGCTCAACGTCTCCTTAGCAGACTGCAGCAAGGTCGGGTTAGCCCCGTATTATAAGAAGAATAAGCTGCCTGCGGTAAGTTTTGCTTTGTCCTGTATTTGTAACCCGTTCCTTTAAACCGTCCTTTCAATTGTCTTTCCTTCTTTTGAATAGGCTGATGATCCTTTCTGGAAGAGAAAACCTCAGGAGAAAACCGGCAAACAAGCGCGCCGGAAGACCTTTGCTAACAAGAAAAGAAAGGCAGCTGTTGACTCTAGCTCTCACGCTGAGGATGATGATCCGGATTCCGAGGTATGAAGTAATCCGGTTTGAATTTGCTTTCTTGTACTCATACCTGTATCTAATAATAACTTTCCACAGGAGTTGGCAGAAGGTGATAAACCGGCCGAAGTTGAGGTAACTATCCTTTCTTCCGATTCAGAACCTCTTCCACAAAAAAGTCGTCGGACCGTCCGGAAATACCAATTTTCTCATCCTTATGCTCAATTGGATCCTAATTTTCTTTTGAAGAAACAACAGCATGAAGCTCTTCGCCGGACCACTCGCCATAGCGGCTTGGCAGTGGAATCATCCGGGATTTCTCTAACTCCAGCTCGGAAGCGTCGCACTGAGATGATACTTTCTCCGACTCTTCTTCATCCCAAGGCCGGGCTTATCCGAAAACCTCTTAAACCGTCTGATCCTGATTATCAGGAGACTCCATTATCCTCCTCTGGTGAATCAACCGCTACACAACTTCCCCCATTGAAAACTGTCCCAGGGTAAGTCTTTTTAACATTTACGGTTTATGATTATCTTTTTGCTTCGCAATTTTAACTCATCCTGCAAACTTTTTTCTAGCAAGCCGAAGCCTAGTAAAAGACAAAAGGCAAACAAACCCCCTGCTGAGACTTGTGAAGATGATCCGGCGGTTGATCCGGCAACGACCGTTCCTCCAGAAGGCGAGCCCATAGCTCCTCTTGAAGATCCTGCGCCTACGGATCATATCTCAGTGCCCGAGAATCCTACTGCTGAAGATGTCCACAATCCGCCAAGTCCTGTCCGGGCCAACTCTCCTCAAGTTAATCTGGCATCTCCCAATCCGGCTCACATTGCGACTCCACCAACTGCACCTGCTTCTCCAGAAGTTGTAGTGACTGGAGCTGCTTTCGTTGCACCGGCTGAGCCCACTGTTTTAGCCAAGCATACGGCTAAAACGGAGAAGCTATATAAGGAGAAGGGTAAATGGAGTACTGAAGTATCCAATCTTGCAGATATGAGTGCCCAAGAAATCTATTCTGGGTACCTAAACCGGCTCCACAGCAGCCGAGACTATGAAGCGAGTTTGGTTAACTTGATGAAGGAGAAATATGAGGTAATCCTTATCTTCTGGCTTTGCGTTTTTGATATGCTCCTTTCCCATAACAGCCCCCAAGTTCCGGTTTAGCTGCATACTGAAGGTGAACCGGAACTTTATAGTTTGAACAATTGATCTTTACATTAGCCCCCAAGTATCAAGTAGATAACTTGTTTATGTATTTGATACTTTGTAAAAAAATTCTGCTGATACTTCAATCATCCATTAGCCCCCAAGTGTCAAGTAGACAAGTTGTTTGTGTGCTTGAGACTTGTAACTTTGAATTGCTGCTGTTTATTGCTTCAATTGTCATTAGTCCCCAAGTGTCAAGTAGACAACTTGTTTGTGTGCTTGAGACTTGTCTGATTTTTGCTTCTTGTCAATTGATTGTGCTTGCAGGCTGACTTAAACCGGAACGCTGATGAGATTAATGAACTTCGGAGCCGTCTCGCTGAGACAGAATCTGCCGCTTCGAAAGCTAAGAAAGATCTTCAGGTAAGTTTGAAGACTGCTGAAGATCTGAAAAAATTCTTTGAAGAAGAGCGGACCACTTTTGAGGTTCAGAAGAAAAAATTGGAAAAAAGGGTTCAGGACGCTGAAGGGGCGCTTAATCCGGTTACAGAAGAGTTAACCGGCTTAAAGCAGCAAATTGAGTTGATGACTTCTGCAATCTTTGGTAAGTATAATCGGAACTCCTGCTTTATCCTTGCGATTTTCTACCTGTGCCGGTTTAACCATAATACTTATATGCAGGGCGCCGTGTCACCCATCTTGGGGACGACCTACGGAAGAAACTAAAAGCATGTTACACCTTGGTCGAGCAGCTTTATTCCGGCGCTCAGAGGATCATTAGTGCATCATCTTTCGGTAAACCGTCCCCCACAACTATTCAAGGCACATTGGAAAAGTTATCTGTTCTGCCGGTTCGTCTTGAAGAAGTTAAAAAGTCTGCTGCGCGAGGCGGTGCCCTTCTGGCACTTACCAGGGCTAAAGCCTGGGTCCCGGATCTTGATCCGGAAGAGGCTTTAACTGGATTTCCTGACACTAAGGAAGATGGATCTGCTTTTACCGCAAAGGATCTCCATGTCTTGACGAAGGAGATGCGCCCCCTCGCCAGCAAGCTTGCAGCTGAATCCGATTTATCCAGGTATCATCCGGGATACGACTTGCAAAACGAGCGGGTGGAGCGGCCGGTTTATGACACCGTCAATTTAATCCCACCGGTTCGCCCTCATACCTTCGCTCCAGATATTGAACCTTCTGAGCTGATCAACGAAGAGATGTATTTCCGGGCTTTGATGAAGATTGATTGGCGTGTTCCGGACTTCCAACCGCTTCAAGACGACGAAGACATTCCGGATCAAGCTGATGGCCAGCCGTCTCAGCAAGAAGGAGCATAACTCAGAATTTATTGTTGTAATCGCAGTCTCTGCTTTATCAGACAATCTTTTTAATCCGTCCGGCTTGCTATGCCTTGTAATAGGATAGCTGAAAACATGATCCGCTTTAATCCGGATATTCTGTCTTTCTTGTGTGAGATATTTGCTAATTTAAATGTTGTCTGATGTCGCTTATCTTGCGTATCATTTGTTCCTGCAAAAGTAATACTGAAAATATGTCCTAGTGGTTTACCACTGGACGGATTAAATTGTTCTCTCAAAACGTCAAATAAGTACATACTTATACCAGAAATAAAGTTTTACCTGAGATTATATATGCTCAATACTCTTAATCCGGTAGAACTTTAAAGCCTCTTGATGAAGATCTTCATGGATCCAATTAGAAACCCGGGTTTTGATGATAGACTCCGGTTTATCTCGTTCTGAAACTCTGTTCAGAAATTTGTGGCTTGTTTCCTGATAGATGATCCGGGTTATAATGAACACCGATTTACTCATGCTGGTATTCATGACCCAGACTTTTCACTTTATAGATATGTGGTCAGCTTCTGTAGCTGTTCCACTCCGGTTTAAAGGGTTACAAAACACAAACACCAAAAAGATGCTAATTTTGCAAATAAGACCATGTAGTCGAGGCTTTTTAAGAGCTGCCAGGCTCAAAGCAAGGTTCAGCCAATCACTGGATGTGGATTATCCATCTTTCCAGAGGGCCTAGCCAATCACTGAATGTGGATTATCCATCTTTTCAGAGGGCCGATAGAATCGCAAATAAAAAATTGAGCCAATCACTGGATGTCGATTATCCATCTTTCCAAAGGGCCTAGCCAAGCACTGAATGTGGATTATCCATCTTTTCAGAGGGCCTCCATGGTTCCTCGAACCTGTGGGTAAATTGACTGTTCATAAGAATTTTAGCCAATCACTGAATGCGGGTGAACCCGACTGTCCAGAGGGCCTCCATGGTTCCTCGAACCTGTGGGTAAATCTTGAAGCGTCCTCTCTTTGAACCGGATATGATCTCATGTTCTTTAGAGAGTTTTATTGCTTCTGTGTATACTCTGCAAAAAATCAACTTTAAACCGGCCAATATGTTGAAATATAATATCTGATAAAACTTGCGTGGTTGTCCTCACAAGATATTTGTATGTGGAAAAAGGGCTGAGCCCCCGGTTTACCGAGGGTGCCGGTTTATTCATTAATCATAATATATACATAGGATACAGTGGAGCTCGTAGCTCAAGTATAGTATGGCCGTAAATGGGCGATGTTCCATGGCCTCTTCGTCTCCTCTTCTGATGTCCGTGAGTCCTTGTGTTCTCGAACGTCCACCAAGTAATATGAACCGTTGTGTAGATTCTTACTGACTACAAAGGGCCCTTCCTAAGGTGGGGATAGCTTGTGCATATCTGTTTGATCTTGGATGAGCCGGAGTACCAAGTCGCCCTCCTGGAACGTCCTTGTTTTGATCCGGCGGCTATGGTATCTGCGTAAGTCTTGCTGATAAATTGCAGATCGTGCCGCAGCTATATCATGCTCTTCATCCAGCCGGTCTAAACTATCTTGCCTTGCTCTCTTGTTGGCTGCTTCAACATAAGCCGTTACCCTTGGTGAATCATGACGGATATCGCTTGGAAGGACTACTTCAGCACCATAGACCATGAAGAAAGGCGTGTAACCTGTAGACCGGTTTGGTGTAGTGTTGATACTCCAAAGAACAGACGGCAACTCCTCAACCCAACATCCTGGGGTTCTCTGCAAAGGAGTCATAAGCCGGGGCTTGATACCTCGCAAAATCTCCTGATTTGCCCTTTCAGCCTGACCATTGGATTGGGGGTGGGCCACAGAAGACACGTCCAAGCGAATATGTTCTCGTTGACAGAATTCTTCCATCTCACCTTGAGATAAATTAGTGCCATTGTCTGTGATGATGCTGTGTGGAAAGCCAAACCGGAAAATTACTTTTTTGATGAATTTGACTGTCGTTGCCGCATCACACTTGCTTATAGGCTCTGCTTCAACCCACTTTGTAAACTTATCTACTGCTACTAGTAGATGAGTTTTCTGATCTTGGGATCGCTTGAAGGGTCCAACCATATCAAGCCCCCAAGTCGCAAACGGCCAAGTTATTGGTATCATCCGGAGTTCCTGCGCCGGAACCAGAGCACGCCTCGAAAATTTCTGACAAGCATCACACTTCCGGACCAGATCTGCCGCATCTGTATGAGCAGTTAACCAATAGAAACCATGCCGGAATGCTTTTGCCACCAATGATTTTGAACCGGCATGATGACCACAATCCCCTTCATGGATCTCGCGAAGAATCTCACAACCTTCCTCAGCTGACACACACCGCTGAAATACTCCAGAAGTACTGCGATGATGAAGCTCTCCGTTTGCAATTGTCATAGACTTAGAACGCCGAATTATCTGTCGTGCTTCTTCTTCATCGTCCGGTAACTCTCCTCGGCTCAGATATGCCAAATAAGGCAGCGTCCAATCTGGAATAACATGAAGCGCTGCAACTAACTGTGCCTCCGGATCAGGAACAGCTAGGTCTTCCTTCGATGGTATCTGAACCGAAGGACTGTGCAATTCATCCAAAAAGGTGTTTGGCGGCACCGGTTTACGTTGAGAACCCAGCCGGCTTAGAGCGTCAGCCGCTTCGTTCCTTCGCCGGTCTATATGATCCACCTGATATCCTTTGAAGTATCCTGCGACTGCTTCAACCTCTCGTCTATAAGCTGCCATGAGGGGATCTCTTGAATCCCACTTGCCGGAAACTTGCTGCGCCACCAAATCTGAGTCGCCAAAACACTTAACCCGGCTCAAGTTCATCTCCTTTGCCAGCCGCAAGCCATGAAGTAATGCTTCATATTCTGCTGCATTATTAGTACAAGGAAACAATAGGCGGAGGACGTAACAAAATTTATCACCTCGGGGGGAAGTTAAGCAACTCCAGCCCCCGAGCCCTCCAATTGTCTTGAACCGTCAAAGTGAATCGTCCAGTAAGTAAGATCCGGCTTCTCCTCAGGAGTTTGCAACTCTGTCCAATCATTGATGAAATCCACCAATGCCTGAGATTTTATAGCGGTGCGTGGCACATACTTCAACTCATGCGGGCTGAGCTCTATGGCCCACTTCGCCACTCTACTTGTAGCCTCCCTGTTCTGGATTATGTCCCCCAACGGTGCTGAACTAACCACAGTTATTGGATGACTTTGGAAATAGTGCTTCAACTTCCGGTTTTCCATAAACACACCATATACCAATTTCTGCCAATGAGGGTACCTCTGCTTGGATTCAATGAGTACTTCACTCACGTAGTAAATCGGGCGCTGAACCGGGTATTCCTTCCCTGCTTCCTTGCGCTCGACCACGATTGCGACGCTGACTGCCCGTGCATTGGCAGCGACGTATAACAACAACAGCTCCTTGTCAACAGGGGCAGCTAGGACCGGCGGCTTTGCCAATTGCCGTTTCAGATCCTCAAACGCTGCGTTTGCCTCATCACTCCATATAAACCGGTCTGTTTTCCTCAGCATCTGGTAAAGCGGGATCGCCTTCTCTCCCAAACGGCTGATGAACCGGCTTAATGCTGTGATCCGGCCAGCGATACGCTGAACATCATTGATGCAAACCGGTTTAGTCAAAGATGTGATGGCCTTGATTTTCTCTGGATTGGCTTCTATTCCTCTGTTTGAGACCAAGAATCCCAGTAGTTTACCTGCCGGAACACCAAAAGCACACTTCTCCGGATTAAGCATCATCTTATAAGCTCGAAGATTATCAAAAGTCTCCTTAAGGTCCTCTATCATTGTCTCCTCTTTCCTCGATTTAACCACAATGTCATCCACGTAGGCATGAACATTCCTCCCTATCTGCCCTTTCAGACAATTCTGAACGCAACGCTGATAAGTTGCTTGAGCACTCTTTAGTCCAAAGGGCATAGACACATAGCAAAAAGCACCAAAAGGAGTTATGAAGGCTGTCTTCTCTTGGTCTTTAACTGCCATCTTGATCTGGTGATATCCTGAATATGCATCCAAAAAGCTTAGCCGCTCACATCCCGCTGTGGCATCGATGATTTGATCAATGCGAGGGAGAGCAAAAGGATCAGTTGGGCAAGCCTTGTTGAGGTCTGTGTAGTCCACACACATTCTCCACTTCCCATTATTTTTTAACACCAGCACCGGATTAGCCAACCACTCCGGATGAAAAACTTCCACTATGAATCCTGCGGCCAAAAGCCTGGCCACTTCTTCTCCTATAGCCTTGCGCCTCTCTTCGTTGAAGCGGCGCAAGAATTGTTTAACCGGTTTATATTTCGGATCAATGTTAAGGCTGTGCTCAGCGAGTTCCCTCGGTATACCTGGCATGTCAGAAGGTTTCCATGCAAAGATATCCCGGTTCTCACGGATGAACTTGATGAGCGCGCTTTCCTATGTAATGCCCCGGATGTAATACTTTCCCTTTTGGGCTTATAATATATCTCCGGCTTCATCTATTTCCATTTCGGGTTCTTTGTCTTTCGGGCTTTCGTCGTTTTGTTGTGTGAGTGTGTGGCATTCATTCATATCATGTAGACATGTGCATTGCATTTTGTTTGTGTTGTGGGTTGCATCCGGTTCGTGGCGTTTCTTCCCGTTGTCCGTTTCGTGTTCCGGAGCTCCCTCACGTGTCCGTGACGTCCCGTAGGCCTTCTTTGTTGTTCGGGCGTTTTTCGTTACCGGTGTGCCGCGAGGTTGTGTTGTGTGTTGTTGTTTTGTTGTGTGCAACCCGCCTCTCAAATCTCGTCTCGTTTGGACTCCGTTGACTTTTCCCTCCGTTGTCCGTGTGGGTCCGAAGTGCCCTTACTTCGTGTCCCGGAAATACCCCTGTGG
>LR738714.1:553374000-553422014 GCA_902687465.1 Secale cereale
AACGGGATTGCTGAGTCCTCTGTGGCTCACAGTTACTTCACACACCAGATGCAGGTCCAGCCGTGAGCTATCCAGGTGATGGCACCGAGCTGGATTGGGAGTACGACGAGGAGCGTAGTCGTTACTACGTGCGCTACCCGGACGATCAGTAGTGGAGACTCTTACTAGGATTCGATCCGCCTGTGGTTGTTTTATTTATCTGAGTTTGGTACTTTGACATTTGGATTTTGCCCTTAGAGGGTTGTAGTGATCTTTTGTATGATGTTTGAGACTTGTACTGTTATTCTGTGACGTGGCGATTGTAAGCCAACTATTTTCAGTTTACTTTCCCCCTTTTACATGAGTTGTGCAAAGATTACCAAACTTGAGATCATTCTAGGATGGGTTTATGCCTTTAAGTCGGGCCTCGACCCGTAGGAGGTATAACTCCATCCTGGGCATTACATCCTATTTGGGATCAAGGTTAGCGCTGATAGTGAACTGCTTAGACGAATCTCCAGGCACAAAATCAACTTGCTTGGTCTCCTCTGCTGATTTAAATTTTAAAGCCGGATCATGCTCTGTAGTTGGCTTCTTCAGCGGAGTCATATTTGCCGGATCAACATTATCCTTATAAAATTTCAACTCTTCCATGGCACATACTGCTTCTGCATAGGCTGCATCTCCCTCTTCACATTCCACTGCTATCTTGCGACTTCCATGAACCGTGATCGTGCCCTTATGACCCGGCATTTTAAGCTGCAAATAAACATAACATGGCCTAGCCATAAACTTAGCATAAACCGTCCTTCCAAACAGAGCGTGATAAGGGCTTTTGATTTTGACGACTTCGAAAGTTATCATCTCCGACCTGGAATCATGCTCATCTCCAAAAGTAACTTCCAAGTCAATCTTTCCAACCGGATAAGCCGACTTACCTGGGACCACTCCATGAAACACTGTGTTTGATTGCCTTAACTTCTTATCCATCAGACCCATACGACGGAAAGTCTCATAGTACAAGATATTGATACTGCTACCACCATCCATGAGAACCTTAGTGAACTTGTAACCTCCCACCTGGGGTGCCACCACCAAGGCTAAATGGCCCGGATTATCCACCCGCATCGGGTGATCTTCTCTACTCCATACAATGGGCTGCTCTGACCAGCGCAGAAATTGCGGTGTTGCCGGTTCAACTGCGTTAACAGCCCGCTTCGAAACCTTCTGATCTCGCTTACACAGACTTGTGGTGAAGACATGATATTGCCCACTGCTCAATTCCTTTGGATTACTTTGATACCCGGATTGCGGCTGCTGTTGCTGACGCTGTGGATTCCCCTGAGAATTGTAATTCCCTTGGCCCTGCCGTTGATTGCTTTGGTTATTGTAACCACCTTGGCCATGCTGCTGATTGCTTTGGTTATTGTAACCACCTTGGCCATGCTGCTGACTGCTTTGGTTATTGTAATTCCCTTGATTATTTTGATTACCGGCCCGGTTTTGATAACCATTATTATTGCTCCTATATCCTGATCCGGAGCTTCTCCCCTGATGACCCGGACCATAAAACCCAGGACCTGAACCGCCATTTGGAGGCCTGTCATGAGGATTAAAGCGGCTCGCCATTGCTTTCATAAGGGGCCTGCACTCTCTTATGGTGTGCTTTGCCGGTCGATTTCTCGTGCCATGCTTCGGACAAGGCTGATCTAACTCTTGGTCCCAGCTAACAGTCCCTCCGCCGGTTTGTGAAGGTGGGTTTCCCATGCTATGCTGAAATTCCCCTTGAACTTGAGTGTTGGCCACGAAGTCAGAGCCACCTTCTGCCTTCCGTTTGCCCAAAAAACTCGTAGTAGCCGGATTAACTTGCGCCGATTTACCAGCCTTGCTAACCTTCCCCGCCTTGTGTCCTTCAGCTTTTGGATACTTGGTATTATCAGAGTCCCCATATTTTACCAAGGCACTCATGAGAGTTCCCATATCATTACAATCCCTTTTAAGCCGTCCGAGCTTTAACTTTAAAGATTCAAACCGGCAATTGTTTTCCAAAGTCACTATCGCCGTACTAGGATTGATACTATTTGAAGAATGCAAGATCTCCGCTACTCTCCCTACCCAAGCAGCCGTAGACTCCTGCTCTCCTTGCACACATGCTGCTAGATCCACCACTGACATCGGCTGCTTGCATGTATCTTTGAAGTTTTTGATAAATTGGCTGCGTAGTTCCCCCCATGATCCGATAGAGTTCGGGGGTAAACCCTTCAACCTGGTCCGAGCTGTACCCTCAAGCATCATAGTAAAATACTTTGCACAAGCCGATTCATCCACGTCAAGCATCTCCATGGCCATCTCATAACTTTCAACCCAAGCTTCTGGAGCTAAATCCGCTGTATAATTAGGTACCTTGCGGGGCCCTTTAAAATCTTTAGGCAGCTTGACACCCCGTAAAGCGGGGATAAGACATTGCACCCCCAAAAGAACTCGTCGTAACTCCTGTTTCCGCTGTGGCTGTGTGAACCGGCGTCGTTTGACGAACCTCCTCCCGGGCTCCTGACCTAACCCGGTTTGCATCCGGAGCTGGTACCGCCGCGCCTGCCGGATTATCCTGTCTGCGCTGATGCCGCCTGCGTTCACTGCTAGATACTTCTGGTTCCTCCCAATGCCTAGTGTAACTTCGGCTGGGACGTGGTGTTGAATGTAGCCTCTCCCTGCTATGAGAGTATGCTTGCTGCTGTATTAACACCGTATTAAGCAGCTCCTTGACCCTGCGCGCCTCCAATGCCACTAGAGACGTCTCCTCCACGGGTAAAGCGGCCAAACGTGCAGCAGCTGTAGCTATGTTATCCAAAGGGTTTGAATAATGACCTGGAGGGGTGGGAACGTAAGGTGCCGACGTGATCCGACGGTCCTGCTCTGCGGTGGGCTGCTGAACCGGCTCCTCCCTGGCTGGGGGTGCCCTCCGGTTTGAAGCCGGATTATTACTAGTCCCAGCCCCCGGTGTCCTGAACAGATTCGTTGCTTCATAAACTGGCGGCAGACGAGATGGGTACTTTCGTCCCCATACTCCTTCCATAGAAGCTTGCTCCATCCTTAGGTGAAAAGCCTGATCATTCAGCTCTGCTTGTCTCACCGCTATCATTGCCCTCTCTGCCTTCAGATCCTCCTTTAATTGATCAATCCGGCCTTTCAACTGAAGGAGCTCTGCATCATGATGCACCTTGTCTGCTGGAGCTACTGTTTCCACCGCTTTAGTTGTGAACTCCTCGATCAAGGTGGATAGAACTTCAGTAGGTGAGAGGGCCGGGCCGCTCCCCCCTACACCAGCTTCCGCTGTTGTTCAATTCACTGGGGGCTGTGAACCGGCCATAAAGACAGCCACCCGGTTTGGCGGGCCGAAGGGGTCCGGAATACTTTTTCCATCAGACTCGCCCTCAGACCGGCCGTCCTGCAACTGATACAGAGACTCAGTTTCTCCGGATGAAGATTCATCGTCGGAGTAGACAACTGTTGCACCATCGGATTCCGATCCGTCCTCGGTTCGAACCCCGTGGATTGCTCCAACGAACACGTGCTTCATGGCGGGCTGAATCCGGGCCAATCTCGCACGCTGAGCCGGCTCGACGATGTTGGGGAAGATGTCCGGCTCAGGTCCCGGTTCGCCGATTTTGCCAATGAAGACTTGGATGTCACCGAAGGGAACCCGGTACCCGTATTCGATTGAATCGGCCTCCGGTCCCCAACTTGCGTCATCGATGTAGATCCGGCCGCGGCGACTCTTGGTCATCCGACCGACCGCGTAACCCTTGAGCCCTTCAAAGCTGCCCTTCAAGAACTCGAAACCATCGTGCGGAGGCCCCACGGTGGGCGCCAACTGTCGTGGAATTAGCACGGCAGATGTCCGGTTTAGCGGACTTGATGATGGAACCATCGCACGGGTTAGCTTGAAGGGGTTCATAGCACACAAGGGACACAGAGAGTTTATACTAGTTCGGCCCCTTCGATGAAGGTAAAAGCCTACGTCTAGTTGGTTTGGTATTGCTTGGGCGTCGGTTTACAGGGAGCGGAACGCTTGCCTGTAGTCTCGACGAGTTGACTCTTGCTTGTCCCTGAACCGTTGCCGGGTCGTCCCTTTATATAGAGGTGACGCCTGGTCCGGTTTACAGAGTCCCGAGGCCGGCTCATACTTGTGTCCGCCTCGGTCTCTGTCCTTTCTTCCTTATCTCTCAAGTTACATCGCTTGGCGGTTTTCAAACCATAATTCTATACATGGGCCCTAAGATTTTATGGGCCATAGCCTTCACTAAATATTACAACCAAGTATAATATAACTAAGCCGGTTTACACTAGCCGGTTCATACCTGCTAGTAATATCCCTGACATAGGGTCTACACACTTAAGGTTCGGTGACGCTAGGGTCGTAGAGATACATGCACGTGGAAACCCGAAAGTTGTTCGGAGTCCCGGATGAGATCCCGGACGTGACGAGGAGTTCTGGAATGGTCCGGAGGTAAAGAATGATACATAGAAAGTCCAGTTTCGGCCATCGGGTGAACTCCGGGGGTCACCGGGAGTGTCCCGGGACCACCGGAGGGGTCTCGGGGGTCCACCGGGTGGGGCCACCCATCCCGGTGGGTCCCCTAGGCCGCAAGAGGGAAGGGGCCAGCCCCTGGTGGGCTGGCGCACCACTTGGGCCCTCCCTCCATGCGCCTAGGGTTGAAACCCTAGGGGAGGGAGGCGCCCCCTATGCCTTGGGGGGCAAGTTTGCCTTCCTGGCCGCCGCCCCACCCTGCAGATGGGATCTGCCAGGGCTGGCGCCCCCCTGGCCCTATATATAGTGGGGGAGAGAGGGCAGCCGCACCCAAGTCTCTGGCGCCTCTCCCCCTCCTGTCACACCTCATACTCTTCACGCAGGGCGCCGGCGAAGCCCTGCAGGATTTTCCGCTGCATCCACCACCACGCCGTCGTGCTGCTGGATCTCCGACGACCTCTCCTCCCCCCTTGCTGGATCAAGAAGGAGGTGATGTTGCTGTACCGGACGTGTGTTGAACGCGGAGGTACCGTCCGTTCAGCGCTAGATCATCGGTGACGAAGAACGCGAAGAGTACGACTACTTCATCCATGCTTCTTCGAAAGCTTCCGCTCGCGATTTACAAAAGGGTATGTAGATGCACTCTAATATGCTCATTGCTAGATGTCTCCTTAGATGGATCTTGGTGAAAGCGTAGAATTTTTTTGAATTCTGCTACGTTCCCCAACAGTGGCATCTGAGCTAGGTCTTTTGCGTAGCATCTTGCACGAGTAGAATATAAAGCAGTTGTGGGCGTTGAGTTTGCTCAACTTTCTTGCCGTTACTAGTCTAATCTTGATTCGGCGGTATTGTGGGATGAAGCGGCCCGGACCGACCTTACACGTACGCTTACGTGAGATTGGTTCCACCGATAGACATGCACTAGATGCATAAGGTGGCTGGCGGGTGTCTGTCTCTCCTACTTTAGTCGGATCGGATTCGATGAATAGGGTCCTTATGAAGGGTAAATAGAAATTGACAAATCATGTTGTGGTTTTTGGTGTAGGTAAGAAACATTCTTGCTAGAAAACCTATAGAAGCCACGTAAAACTTGCAACAACAATTAGAGGTCGTCTAACTTGTTCTTGCAGCATGTGCTATGTGATATGGTATGGCCAAGAAGATGTGATGAATGATATATGTGATGTATGAGATTTATCATGTTTTTGTAATAGGGAATCACGACTTGCATGTCGATGAATTTGACAACCGGCAGGAGCCATAGGAGTTGTCTTAATTATTGTATGACCTGCGTGTCACTGAATAACGCCATGTAATTACTTTACTTTATTGCTAAACGTTAGCCATAGTAGTAGAAGTAATAGTTGGCGTGACAACTTCATGAAGACACGATGACGGAGATCATGGTGTCGAGCCGGTGACAAAGATGATCATGGTGCCCCGAAGATGGAGATCGAAGGAGCAAGATGATATTGGCCATATCATGTCACTTTAATTGATTGCATGTGATGTTTATCATGTTTATGCATCTTGTTTACTTAGAACGACGGTAGTAAATAAGATGATCTCTCACTAAAATTTCAAGAATTGTGTTCCCCCTAACTGTGCATCGTTGCTAAGGATCGTTGTTCCGAAGCACCACGTGATGATCGGGTGTGATAGGTTCTAACGTTCGCATACAACGGGTGTAAGCCAGATTTACACACACAACACACTTAGGGTTCACTTGATGAGTCTAGCATGTACAAACATGGCCTCAGAACACGGAAGACCGAAAGGTCGAACACGAGTCGTATAGAAGATACGATCAACGTGAAGATGTTTCCCGTTGATGACTAGTCCGTCTCACGTGATGATCGGACACGGGTTAGTCGATTCGGATCGTGTATCACTTAGATGACTAGAGAGATGTCAATCTGAGTGGGAGTTCATTAAAATTTGATTAAGATGAACTTAATTATCATTAACTTAGTCTAAATTCTTTACAATATCTCTTGTAGATCAAATGGCCCACGCTCATGTCACCCTCAACTTCAACGCGTTCCTAGAGAAATCCAAACTGAAAGACGATGGTAGCAACTACACAGACTGGGTCCGTAACCTGAGGATGATCCTCATAGCTGCCAAGAAAACTTATGTCCTAGATGCACCGCTAGGTGACGCTCCCGCCCCGGCAAACCAAGATGTTATGAACGCTTGGCAGTCGTGTTGTGATGATTACTCCCTGGTTCAATGCGGCATGCTTTACAGCTTAGAATCGGGGCTCCAAAAGCATTTTGAGCACCACGGGGCATTTGAGATGTTCCAAGAGCTGAAAATGGTTTTCCAAGCTCATGCCCGAGTCGAGAGATATGATGTCTCCGACGCATTCTACAGCTGTAAGATGGAGGAAAACATTTCTGTCAGTGAGCACATCCTCAAGATTTCTGGGTTGCACAACCGCTTGCCTCAGTTGGGAATGAATCTCCCAAACGAAGCGGTCGTTGACAGAATCCTCCAGTCGCTCCCACCAAGCTACAAGAGCTTCGTGTTGAACTTCAATATGCAGGGGATGGAGAAGTCCATTCCCGAGGTGTATTCGATGCTGAAATCAGCGAAGGTGGATATCAAGAAAGAACATCAAGTGTTGATGGTCAATAAAACCACTAAGTTCAAGAAGGGCAAGGGTAAGAAGAACTTCAAGAAGGACGACAAGGGAGTTGCCGCGCCCGGTAAGCCTGTTGCCGGGAAGAAGCCAAAGTATGGACCCAAGCCTGAGATAGAGTGCTTTTATTGCAAGGGAACGGGTCACTGGAAGCGGAACTGCCCCAAATACTTAGCGGACAAGAAGGCCGTCAACGTCAAAGGTATATGTGATATACATGTTATTGATGTGTACCTTACCAGCGCTCGTAGTAACTCCTGGGTATTCGATACCGGTGCAGTTGCTCATATTTGTAACTCTAAGTAGGAGTTGCGGAATAAGCGGAGACTGGCGAAGGACGAGGTGACGATGCGCGTCGGGAATGGTTCCAAGGTCGATGTGATCGCCGTCGGCACGCTGCCTCTACATCTACCCTCGGGATTAGTTTTAAACCTCAATAATTGTTATTTAGTACCAGCTTTGAGCATGAACATTGTATCTGGATCTTGTCTTATGCGAGATGGCTACTCATTTAAATCTGAGAATAATGGTTGTTCTATTTATTTGAGAGATATGTTTTGTGGTCATGCCCCGCTGGTCAATGGTTTATTTTTGATGAATCTCGATCGTGATGATACACATATTCATAGTGTGAATGCCAAAAGATGTAAAGTTGATAATGATAGTCCCACATACTTGTGGCATTGCCGCCTTGGTCATATTGGTGTTAAACATATGAAGAAGCTTCATGCTAATGGACTTCTGGAGTCTCTTGATTATGAATCATTTGACACGTGCGAACCATGCCTCTTGGGCAAGATGACCAAGACTCCGTTCTCCGGAACAATGGAGCGAGCAACCAACTTATTGGAAATCATACATACCGATGTGTGTGGTCCAATGAGTGTTGAGGCTTGCGGAGGCTATCGTTATGTTCTCACCCTCACAGATGACTTGAGTAGATATGGGTATATCTACTTGATGAAACACAAGTCTGAGACCTTTGAAAAGTTCAAGGAATTTCAGAATGAGGTAGAGAATCAACGAGACAAGAAAATAAAATTCTTACGATCGGATCATGGGGGTGAATATTTGAGTCATGAATTTGGCACGCACCTTAGGAAATGTGGAATTGTTTCACAACTGACACCGCCCGGAACACCTCAGCGTAACGGTGTGTCCGAACGTCGAAATCGTACTCTGTTGGACATGGTGCGATCTATGATGTCCCTCACCGATTTACCGCTATCTTTTTGGGGTTATGCTTTAGAGACTGCCGCATTCACTTTAAATAGGGCTCCGTCGAAATCCGTTGAGACGACACCGTATGAACTTTGGTTTGGCAAGAAACCGAAGCTGTCGTTTCTGAAAGTTTGGGGTTGCGATGCTTATGTCAAGAAACTTCAACCTGAAAAGCTCGAACCCAAATCGGAAAAATGCGTCTTCATAGGATACCCAAAGGAAACGATTGGGTACACCTTCTACCACAGATCCGAAGGCAAGGTCTTTGTTGCCAAGAATGGATCCTTTCTGGAGAAAGAGTTTCTCTCGAAAGAAGTGAGTGGGAGGAAAGTAGAACTTGATGAGGTGACAGTCACCCCTCCCGAACCAGAAAGTAGCGCAGCACAGGAAATTGTTCCTGAGGTGCCTGCACCGACAAGGGAGGAAGTTGATGATGCTGATCATGAAGAAACAGATCAGGTTACTACTGAACTTCGAAGGTCCACAAGGGCACGTTCCGCACCAGAGTGGTACGGCAACCCTGTCATGAATATCATGTTGGTAGACAACGGTGAACCTTCGAACTATGAAGAAGCGACGGCGGCCCCGGATTCCAATAAATGGCTTGGAGCCATGAAATCCGAGATAGAATCCATGTATGAAAAAAAAGTATGGACTTTGGTGGACTTGCCTGATGATAGGCATGCCATAGAAAATAAATGGATATATAAGAAGAAGACAGACGTGGATGGTAATGTAACCATCTATAAGGCTCGGCTTGTCGCTAAGGGTTATCGACAAGTTCAAGGGATTGACTACGACGAGACTTTCTCTCCCGTAGCAATGCTGAAGTCAGTCAGAATCATGTTAGCTATTGCCGCATTCTATGATTATGAGATATGGCAAATGGACGTCAAAACGGCATTCCTTAATGGCTTCCTCAAGGAAGAGTTGTATATGATTCAGCCGAAAGGTTTTGTCGATCCAGAGAATGCTAACAAGGCGTGCAAGCTCCAGCAGTCAATTTACGGGCTGGTGCAAGCATCTCGGAGTTGGAATATTCGCTTTAATGATGTGATCAAAGTGTTTGGCTTTATACAGACTTATGGAGAAGCCTGTATCTACAAGAAAGTGAGTGGGAGCTCTGTAGCATTTCTCATATTATATGTGGATGACATATTACTAATGGGAAATGATATAGAATTCTTGGAAACTGTAAAGGCCTACTTGAATAAGAGTTTTTCAATGAAGGACCTTGGAGAAGCAACTTACATATTAGGCATCAAAATCTATAGAGATAGATCAAGACGCCTCATCGGTCTTTCACAAAGTACATACCTTGACAAGATATTGAAGAAGTTCAATATGGATCAGTCCAAGAAGGGGTTCTTGCCTGTTTTGCAAGGTATGAGATTGAGCAAGGCTTAGTCGCCGACCACGGCAGAAGATAGAGAAAAGATGAGTGTCATACCCTATGCCTCGGCCATAGGTTCTATCATGTATGCCATGCTGTGTACCAGACCTGATGTGAACCTTGCCATAAGTTTGGTAGGGAGGTACCAAAATGATCCCGGTATGGAACACTGGACAGCGGTCAAGAACATCCTAAAGTACCTGAAGAGGACTAAGGATATGTTTCTCGTTTATGGAGGTGACGAAGAGCTTGTCGTAAACGGTTACGTCGATGCTAGCTTTGACACAGATCTGGATGACTCGAAGTCACAAACCGGATACGTCTATATTTTGAATGGTGGAGCAGTCAGCTGGTGCAGTTGCAAGCAGAGCGTCGTGGCGCATTCTACATGTGAAGCGGAGTACATAGCTGCTTGCGAAGCGGCACAGGAAGGAGTCTGGATGAAGGAGTTCATCACCGACCTAGGAGTCATTCCAAGCGCGTCAAGCCCGATGACTCTCTTCTGTGACAACACTGGTGCTATTGCCATTACCAAGGAGCCCAGGTTTCACAAAAAGACCAAACACATCAAGCGCCGTTTCAACTCCATCCGGAATTTTGTTCAAGATGGAGACATAGATATTTGTAAAGTACATACGGATCTGAATGTTGCAGACCCGTTGACTAAACCTCTTCCACGGGCAAAACATGATCAACACCAAAACTCTATGGGTGTTCGATTCATCACAATGTAACTAGATTATTGACTCTAGTGCAAGTGGGAGACTGTTGGAAATATGCCCTACAGGCAATAATAAAAGTATTATTATTATATTTCCTTGTTCATGATAATTGTCTATTATTCATGCTTGAATTGTATTGTACGGAAACAACGATACATGTGTGAATATATAGACCACAATGAGTCCCTGGTAGGCCTCTAGTTGCCAGCTCGTTGATCAGCAGATGGTCACGGTTTCCTGACCATGGACATAGGATGTCAGTGATGACGGGATCACATCATTAGGAGAATGATGTGATGGACAAGACCCAATCCTGAGCATAGCACGAGATCGTATAGTTCGTAATGCATAAGCTTTTCGGTGTCAAGTATTTATTCCTTAGACCATGAGGTTGTACAACTCCCGGATGCCGTAGGAATACTTTGGGTGTGCCAAACGTCACAACGTAACTGGGTGGCTATAAAGGTACGCATCGGGTATCTCCGAAAGTGTCTGTTGAGTTGGTACGAACCGAGACTGGGACGTTGTCACTCCGTATGACGGAGAGGTACCTCTGGGCCCACTCGGTAAGACATCATCATAATGAGCTCAAGATGACTAAGGAGTCAGTCACGGGATGATGGATTACGGATCGAGTAAAGAGACTTGCCATGACGAGATTGAACAAGGTATCGGGAATACCGACGATCGAATCTCGGGCAAGTACCGTACCGATGGACAAAGGGAATAACTACGGGATTGAGTGAATCCTTGACACAGTGGTTCATCCGATGAAGATCATCTAGGAACACGTGGGAACCAACATGGGTATCCAGATCCCGCTGTTGGTTATTGACCGGAGAGTGGTCTCGGTCATGTCTACGTGTCTCCCGAACCCGTAGGGTCTACACACTTAAGGTTCAGTGACGCTAGGGTCGTAGAGATACATGCACGTGGAAACCCGAAAGTTGTTCGGAGTCCCGGATGAGATCCCGGACGTGACGAGGAGTTCCGGAATGGTCCGGAGGTAAAGAATGATATATAGAAAGTCCTGTTTCCGCCTCCAGTCCCCAACCTGCATCATCGATGTAGATCCGGCCGCGGCGACTCTTGGTCATCCGACCGACCGCGTAACCCTTGAGCCCTTCAAAGCTGCCCTTCAAGAACTCGAAACCATCGTGCGGAGGCCCCACGGTGGGCGCCAACTGTCGTGGAATTAGCACGACAGATGTCCGGTTTAGCGGACTTGATGATGGAACCATCGCACGGGTTAGCTTGAAGGGGTTCATAGCACACAAGGGACACAGAGAGTTTATACTAGTTCGGCCCCTTCGATGAAGGTAAAAGCCTACGTCTAGTTGGTTTGGTATTGCTTGGGCGTCGGTTTACAGGGAGCGGAACGCTTGCCTATAGTCTCGACGGGTTGACTCTTGCTTGTCCCTGAACCGTCGCCGGGTCGTCCCTTTATATAGAGGTGACGCCTGGTCCGGTTTACAGAGTCCTGAGGCCGGCTCATACTTGTGTCCGCCTCGGTCTCTGTCCTTTCTTCCTTATCTCTCAAGTTACATCTCTTGGCGGTTTTCAAACCATAATTCTATACATGGGCCCTAAGATTTTATGGGCCATAGCCTTCACTAAATATTACAACCAAGTATAATATAACTAAGCCGGTTTACACTAGCCGGTTCATACCTGCTAGTAATATCCCTGACATAGGGTCTACACACTTAAGGTTCGGTGACGCTAGGGTTGTAGAGATACATGCACGTGGAAACCCGAAAGTTGTTCGGAGTCCCGGATGAGATCCCGGACGTGACGAGGAGTTCTGGAATGGTCCGGAGGTAAAGAATGATACATAAAAAGTCCAGTTTCGGCCATCGGGTGAACTCTGGCGGTCACCGGGAGTGTCCCGGGACCACCGGGTGGGGCCACCCATCCCGGTGGGTCCCCTAGGCCGCAAGAGGGAAGGGGCCAGCCCCTGGTGGGCTGGCGCACCACTTGGGCCCTCCCTCCATGCGCCTAGGGTTGAAACCCTAGGGGAGGGAGGCGCCCCCTATGCCTTGGGGGGCAAGTTTGCCTCCCTGGCCGCCGCCCCACCATGCAGATGGGATCTGCCAGGGCTGGCGCCCCCCTGGCCCCTATATATAGTGGGGGGGGGAGAGGGCAGCCGCACCCAAGTCTCTGGCGCCTCTCCCCCTCCTGTCACACCTCATACTCTTCACGCAAGGCGCCGGCGAAGCCCTGCAGGATTTTCCGCTGCATCCACCACCACGCCGTCGTGCTGCTGGATCTCCGACGACCTCTCCTCCCCCCTTGCTGGATCAAGAAGGAGGTGACGTTGCTGTACCGGACGTGTGTTGAACGCGGAGGTGCCGTCCGTTCGGCGCTAGATCATCGGTGACGAAGAACGCGAAGAGTACGACTACTTCATCCACGCTTCTTCGAAAGCTTCCGCTCGCGATCTACAAAAGGGTATGTAGATGCACTCTAATATGCTCGTTGCTAGATGTCTCCTTAGATGGATCTTGGTGAAAGCGTAGAATTTTTTTGAATTCTGCTACGTTCCCCAACAGGCCGCACCCTCCCCCTAGGGATCCTAGTTGGACTAGGAAAGGGGGGGGGAGGCGCCCCTCTTTTTCCTTCTTGTCTTCCCCTTCCTTTCCTACTCCTAGTAGGAATAGGAAAGGGGATTCCTATTCCTACTAGGAGTAGGAATCATACTCCCTTGGCGCGCCCTAGCCTGGCCACACCTTCCCGTTGCTTCTTTATATACGGGGGCAGGGGCACCCAAAAACACAGAAGAAACATTGTTCTAGCCGTGTGCGGTGCCCCCCTCCACAGAAACACACCTCGGTCATACCGTTGCAGTGCTTAGGCGAAGCCCTACACCGGCAGCTTCATCATATCCGTCACCATGCTGTAGTGCTGACGAAACTCTCCCGTGAAGCTCAACTGGATCAAGAGCTCGTGGGACATCATCAAGCTGAACGTGTGCTGAACGCGGAGGTGCCGTACGTTCGGTGCTTGATCGGTTGGATCGCGAAGAAGTTCGACTACATCAATCGCGTCACTAGACGCTTCCGCTTTCGGTCTACGAGGGTACGTAGACACACTCTCCCCTCTCGTTGCTATGCATTTGGTAGATCGATCTTGCATGACCGTAGGAAAATTTTGAAATACTACGTTCCCCAACACAACATGCTCATGATCTAGTTGCTTAAAATTCATAATATCGTTTCTAAGAGAGATAATCTTAGCGGGAGGAAAATACTTAGATATAAAGGCATCTTTGCACTTATTCCATGAATCAATACTATTTCTAGGCAAAGAGGAAAACCAAGTTTTAGCACGATCTCTAAGTGAAAATGGAAATAGCTTCAATTTAACAATATCATTATCCGTATCCCTATTCTTTTGCATATCACATAAATCAACAAAGTTTTTTAGATGGGTAGCGGCATCTTCACTAGGAAGGCCAGAAAATTGATCTTTCATGACAAGATTCAACAGAGCAGCATTGATCTCACAAGATTTAGCATCTAAGATAGGAGAGATCGGCGTGCTAATAAAATCATTATTGTTGGTATTGGAAAAGTCACACAATTTGATATTGTCTTGAGCCATAGTGACAAGCAAGCAATCCAACACACAAGCAAACAAGAGGCAAGCGAACGGTAAACACACGGATAAAGAAGGGCAAATAAAACGGCAAGGGTGAAGTGGGGGAGAGGAAAACGAGAGGCAAATAATGTAGTGCAAAGGATAAGGGTTTGTGATAGGTAGTTGGTATATGAATTTTGCGTAGATCTCCCCAGCAATGGCGCCAGAAATTGGCTAGTTGTTGGGAGATCAAATCTTGACTTGACTTGGCGTGAGTCTCCCCGGCAATGGCGCCAGAAATTCTTCTTGCTACTTCTCAAGCTTGCGTTGTATTCCCTCGAAGAGGAAAAGGTGATGCAGCACGTTAGTGTAAGTATTTCCCTCTGTTTTTGAGGACCAAGGTATCAATCCAGTAGGAGACCACGCGCGAGTTCCTTGCACATGCACAAACAAATAAGAACTTCGCAGCCAACGCGATAAGGGGTTGTCAATCCCTTTACGGTCACTTACGAAAGTGAGATCTGATAGATAGGATAGGATAGTATTTTTGGTATTTTTGGTATAAGAACAAAAAGTAAAGAAAGTAAATAAGCAATGACAATAGAAATTGAAGGGAAAGTAATATGATAAAGATAGACCCGGGGGCCATAGGTTTCACTAGTGGCTTTCTCATGAAAGCAGAATTCTACGGTGGGTGAACAAATTACTGTCGAGCAATTGATAGAATAGTGCATAGTTATGAGAATATCTAGGCATGATCATTATATATAGGCATCACATCCGTAACAAGTAGACCAAAACGATTCTGCATCTACTACTATTACTCCACACATCGACCACTATCCAGCATGCATCTAGCGTATTAAGTTCAAGAACAGATTAATGCTTTAAGCAAGATGACATGATGTAGAGGGATAAACTCAAGCAATATGATATAAACCCCATCTTTTTATCCTCGATGGCAACAATACAATATGTGCCTCGCTGCCCCTACTGTCACTGGGAAAGGACACCGCAAGATTGAACACAAAGCCAAGCACTTCTCCCATTGCAAGAACTATAGATCTAGTAGGCCAAACCAAACCAATTATTTGAAGAGACTTGCAAGGATATTATAATCATACATAACAGATTTCTGAGAAGAATCAAATATTGTTCATAGATAATCTTGATCATAAATCCACAATTCATCGGATCTCAACAAACACACCGCAAAAAGATTACATCAAATAGATCTCCTCGAAGATCGAGGAGAACCTTGTATTGAGATCCAAAAAGAGAGAAGAAGCCATCTAGCTAATAACTATGGACCCAAAGGTCCGTGGTAACCTACTCACAACTCATTGGTGAGGCTATGGTGTTGATGTAGAAGCAATCCGTGATCGATCCCCCCTCCGGCGGAGCTCTGGAATAGGCCCCAAGGTGGGATCTCACGGGAACAGAAGGTTGCGGCGGTGGAATTATGGTTTTCTCTGTTGCCTCGATGTTTTCAGGGTACGTGAATATATATAGGAGGAAGGAGGGCATCGGGGGAGCCAGAGGTGGCCCACGAGGGTGGGGGCATGCCTGCCCCCTCGGCACGCCCTGCCCCCTCGTGGCCGCCTCTCTCGTTCCCTCGCGTGTACTCCAAGTCTTCTGTGAAGATACGGTTCCAAAAGTAACTCTCCCGAAGGTTTCATTCCGTTTGGACTCCGTTTGATATTCCTTTTCTGCGAAACACTAAAATAGGCAAAAAAACAGCAATTTGCATTGGGCCTTGGGTTAGTAGGTTAGTCCCAAAAATAATATAAAAGTGTATAATAAATCCCATAAAACATCCAAAACAGAATATATAATAGCATGGAACAATCAAAAATTATAGATACGTTGGGTACGTATCACTCTGCAAGGTGAAAATGTACAACCCTAGGTCCTCCGGTGCATATATAAACCGAAGGTTTTTTCCGTAGGAACAAGGATAACAAAATCATAGCAATCTCATAGACTAGACTTCTAGGGTTTAGCCATTATGATCTCGAGCTAGATCAACTCTTGTAATCATATTCATCAAGATCAATCAAGCAGGAAGTAGGGTATTACCTCGATCGAGAGGGCCTGAACCTGGGTAAACATGGTGTCCCATGTCTCCTGTTACCATCGATCCTCAGACGCATAGTTCGGGACCCCCTACCCGAGATCTACCGGTTTTGACACCGACATTGGTTCTTTCATTGAGAGTTCCACTATGTCATCGACGGAAGGATCAATGGCTTGCTTCGTCACCAATGGCGCCACCATCGAGGGAGTTTTTCTTCTCGGCCAGCTCTTCGTGTTTGACGGCTTCGTGCTTCGCGCCAACACTGAAGGCCACCTCGAGCAGGTTGACAGCTATGCCCTTGGTCATCAGATCAGGTTTGGAAGCTTAAACTGCGTCGCTGACGTCCGTGGAGATTTGATCTTCAACAGATTCACACCCATGGCAGCTGCTCCCTGTCACCATGATGAACATGACCTAGATCAGTTATCAGACCCCGTATAGGGGATAACACCTACAACAACTCCAGCCTTAGATCCAGAGCAGGTCACTTCATCCAAGGATGGGAAGATTAACCCTATCACGAAGATCGCAAGCCCAGCGATGCTTGAGCCGCACACAGGTCCGGCCTGGAGCGGGACTTCCCTCATCGGATCTTCGGACTCGTTTCGATCTGCAAGTTCCGAACTCTCAGGATCTGCATCTTTTGGGCCCGATCGAGCAGCGGTTGCCGAACTCGGCCCTGCGAACATCCGAACACACACCGAGCACACGCCTTTAGACGAAGCGCTGGACTTATTGAAATCTCTCTCCCTAGCAGAGGATGCCCAACCAAATTATGCCCAGTTCGAACTGGGGGCCAAGGACAGGGAATATCGCTTCCCACCCACCACCCACTTGGTATCCAGGGTCGAGGACTTAACCGACCCATTAGATTACGCTTCCGAAGACATCGAAGGGATGGACCATGATGCCGAAGCCGATCTAAGTACAAACCCACCGGCAACCGGGTGATGGACGGCTACTTCTACATATGACGTATACATGGTGGACACACCTCACGAAAAGGAGGGCGACAGCGATATCAATCCAGAATAGGACAAGCCCGTCGATGAACCCCCCAAACGCGGGTGTCAGAAACAAAGATCTCGATCCCGTAAAGGGAAAAGGAGTAAAACTGTCACTGACGGCAATGACGATCCGAGGCAAGCTGATGACACCGTGGAGCCAACGATAGAGTAGGACGAATGGGAGGATGGCGAACATAGTCCAAAGGAACCGCTGACCGATCACAACGATGCGGATGACAGCAGCTACCGACCCGTCTCCGAAGAGGACATCAGCCTAGGAGACAAAGAGTATATCATCCCAGAAGAACCGCTCGAGCAGAAGCGTTTTCAACAACAGCACATTGCCACCGCAAGGAGCCTGAAAAAGCAGCAGCAGCGGCTTAGAGCCGAAAATGATATGCTCAACCATAGATGGAACGATGTGCTAGGCGCTGAAGAACGATATGCCTCTAAAGGCCAAACAAGGAGCTATCCTAAGCGTAAATTGTTGCCCCAATTCGACGACGAGGCCCGAGTGCCAATTCCACCAAAGTATGATCAGGCTGATCAACCAGACCGACAACCCCGTGGATGGGACAAAGTGGCCAGTAATGTCGTGCACAAGTCCGCACCTTCTCACCGTAAAGGCAAGGATACAACGGCTCAGGCTTATAAGTACGACCTATGCCATGACCAGAATAAAAAGGCGGGCCAAACTAGATCAATCTATGGGTCAAAGGAATGTACATACACACAGGGCGGTGGCTATCAAGCCAAACAGACCGGTCACATCCCAGTCCGGAGTCAACACCGATCACCAATACCGTCCGAACTACGCCACGAAATCGCAAAATACAGGGGTGCATCACACCCTCTTTGCTTCACCGATGAGGTGATGGATCATGAATTTCCAGAATGGTTTAAACACGTAAACATCGAGGCGTACGATGGAACAATAGATCCAGCTGTCTAGATAGAAGACTTTATTCTTCACATTCACATGGCTCGGGAGATGATCTCCACGCCATTAAATATTTACCCCTCAAGCTGAAAGGGGCAGCTCGGCACTGGCTTAATAGCTTCCCAGAGAACTCTATAGGAAGTTGGGAAGAACTTGAGGATGCTTTTTGGGCCAACTTTCAGGGGACTTATGTCTGGCCCTCGGATGCTGATGATTTAAGTCATATAGTCTAGCAACCCGGGGAGTCAGCCCGCAAGCTTTGGAATCGGTTCTTAACTAAAAAGAACCAGATTGTCGACTGTCTGGATGCCGAAGCCTTAGCGGCATTCAAACACAGTGTCCGGGATGAATGGCTGGCTAGACACCTCGGCCAGGAGAAGCCGAGGACAATGGCATCCCTCACCACACTCATGACCCGCTTTTGCGCGGGCGAGGATAGCTGGCTGGCTCGTAGCAGTAATAGTACCAGCGACCCTGGCACATCTAAAGTCAAGGATGGCAATGGTAAGCCACGGCGCAATAAGAATAAGCGCCGAAACAACAATGGAAGCACAGAGGATACATCATTAAACACCGGATTCAGTGGCTCCAGGCCCGGTCAACGGAAGAAGCCATTTAAAGGCAACATGGATAGTCCATCCAGCTTGGATAAGATACTAGACAGGTCCTGCCAAATCCATGGCACCCCTGACAAACCTGCAAATCACACCAACCGCAGTTGTTGGGTCTTTAAGAAGGCCGACAAGCTAAACACCAAACACAAGGGAAAAGGACCCCAAAGTGAAGACGAGGATGAACCTCGCCAGCCGAACAAGGGGGGGGGCAGAATTTTTTTCCCCGAAGGTAAAAACGACGAACATGATCTATGTCACCCACATCTCCAAGAGGGAGCGCAAGCGCGCACTCCGGGACGTATATGCCGTCGAGCCTGTCACACCCAAGTTCAACCCACGGTCGGCTTGTCCGATCACCTTCGATTGTAGGGATCACCCAACAAGTATTCGTCATGGAGGTTCAACGGCCTTAGTGCTCGACCCCATAATAGACGGATACCATCTCACTCGAGTCCTTATGGACGGCAGCAGCAGTCTCAGTCTGATATATCAAGACACTGTCTGCAAGATGGGGATTGACCCGTCAAGAATTAAGCCCAGGAGCACTACCATTAAAGCAGTGATTCCAGGCGTCCAAGCCCGCTGCACGGGTTCATTAACATTGGAAGTCGTATTCGGTTCACCAAATAATTTCCTAAGTGAAGAGTTAATCTTCGACATCGCTCCATTCCGAAGTGGCTATCACGCACTAGTCGGAAGAACGGCCTTTGCTCGCTTTAACGCAGTCCCGCATTACGCCTATCTCAAGCTCAAAATTCCTGGACCACATGGCGTTATCATGGTCAATGGAAACGTGGAGCGTTCCCTCCAAATGGAGGAAGACACTGCGGCCCTAGCGGCCAAGGTCCAAAGTGGCTTATTCAGGCCGAACAGCTCATCAGTCATCAAGACTACGGATACGGCTAAACATGCTCGGTTCGCACTAGAATGCGGTAGCTCATCAGAACATGAGCTTGATTAGCACTTGTGCCCTCGTCGACTGCCCCATAAGGTAGCAGCTCACGTACCTAGCGTACACAATTATGCCCTTAAAATACCATGGGCAGCGATAGGGGCATACATCATACCATTAGTCTATAGTTCGGCTTGACCCTATTCGGACTCTAAAATATATCTTCTTCAGGTTCATTTGAACCTGCATTGTTTATGGCCATACAGGGTACTCTTTTCCAAGATCCTGCCTTTACCTTTTTATTTTTTACAGGCATCCATTACAACTCTCCTTCTCAAGGACAAATTACCACGGAGAAAAAGGCGCAGACGTGCAGCAGGGCCACTGGTTGAAAATTAATTTCCCATAGATTAGGGCTCTGTGTAAACCTTTTTGCTCTTCCTTTTTTACTATCTTATTTGTTGGCATGTCAAATGCCTGAGGCTGTTATCGGCGATATCTGTAACCTCACGGCTCGCCGTATTAAACGGGATATAAAAGAGGCAGTTTGGTTCCAATTTTGTTTGGGCTGTTGTTTATTTTCACCACCTGGACTCTCTACCCCCAGGACAGATCGCCGCGTATGCCTAATACCTGGATTTAATACCAGGGGTTGTACTCAGCCTAGCACACCTACACAAGTTCGAACACCTATAGGGAACTGTTCGGCGTCCCGGATATTGCGTTATATGCATCGACTCAGACGCATGACTTTGGTCAATAGTTGGGTTGCCCGGCTCCTGTGCTTGCTACCTTACGTTCCGCATTGTTCGTCTAAGGTAGTAAAGGGAGAACTACTACGATTGTACTTCTGGTTCGTCCGGTTAAGTACCTCACTAGAGAAAGCCAAAAACTGACTGTCATGATAAGGCGAGAGCTGGTCAAGCGATTCGGTGACCTAGTGTTATACTATGATCGATAGCGATCCACCCCGTGTTATACGAGGGGCCGGTCTTCGCCGAGCCGCGTCAAAAAGGCACTATAATTAGAAGAGCCTGGTATGCACGCAGGGCTAGTACTTAGCCCCACAAGTCAAGCTCCTATGGCTAAGTGAGAGCGATAAAGCCGCATAGTCTGGTTGCCTGGTTCGCTACGCAAACACCTCCTATATGGACCAAGACGTTGGATAAATAGTTCCCACTTGTTACCGAACACCCGTGTAATATTTACATGGGGGCTGAAGCCGACGACTAGAAACTTTCAGATTTACATAAAACAACCGCACATGAGGGAAAAACCGCTTATTAATATAAAGGCGCAAAATTTGTATACATTGGCACACTGGCTTAGTCCTTACAACCCAAATACAAATCACTCAAAGGCTATATCCTTTGGGCACTGGTCCTCTACAAGGTGAGCTCCTTCTAGGACATCATAAAAGTACCTTTCCGGTCTCTGATGATCCTTGCCTTCTGGAGGACCAGCAGTGGCTATTTCTGCGACCTTCATCTTCGCCCAATGCACCTCACGCAGGCAAAGGCCATCCGAGAACCCTCTATGCAGGCCAAGCGCTGTACAGCGTCGACACGCGAACTCGCATCGACGAGCCTCTTCACCAATCCGAAGTAACTACTCGGGATTGGATCAGCGGGCCATAGCCGGACTATCAAGTCCTTCATGGCCGAACTCGCCATTTATGCAGCTCGACCAACTGCTTCATTTGGTCGTTGAGGGGCACTGGATGGTTGGGCGTAAGAAACTGCGACCAAAACAGCTTCTCTATGATGTTCCCTTCTCGAGCTCGGAAGTATTGGGCGGTGTTGGCGATACTCCTTGGGAAATGCGCAAACACGCCTGGAGAACTCTACAATCGTGTCAGCGCAAGATACCTCTGACCTCCAAAGATGCTCTGCAAGTGAAAAACCTTACCAGCTGCTATCTGACGCGCTTGTTTTATCTCCTCCTGAGCATCGCGCGATGTAGTTCACGCCTCCTTCGCAGCATTAACTGCCGTAGCGAGTTCAGCCGCTTGCTCTGAATTCGCCTTCTCTAAGGTATCGCATTTGCGAATTGCATCTTGGAGCTCAGCCTCGGCTTCGGTCACCCGCGTCTTGTGCTGTTGACGCAGGGCCTTCTCGGCCTCCAGATCGGCAGCCGCTTTTTCAGCGGCTGCCTTGCTCGCTCTGGCCTCCTCCTTGGCCGTGGCAAGTTCGCCCTTCAGAGCCTCGACCGCAGTTGCGTCAGCTATTTCACAAATAGCATATGACATGTATTAGCTCATGTTCGGACATATAGTGAGTCAGAATTTAGATTTCCTAAAACCGCATGCCTTGCGTTTTGTCAAAACACTTGTTGACGCGGTCGAGATCTTCATCCGCTAGTCTAAGTTTCTGATTTAACTCAGAAACCTGTGCGGCATGGGCAGATGCCGTAACTAGCGCATCCTGCTCAAGCACCAAATTCACATTTCAGCTCTATCATTGTTATACCATGGATGCTTTGTCTCATTCTGTTTAGAATCAAAGAAAGTATAGGGGGCTACTATATATATATGTATGTCTAAAACAAAACAAAATTTCCCTTTATAGAACAATACATTGCATACCCCAAAGCCTGTTAGTAGGCTGTTGAAGGCTTCGTTCAGTCCTCCTTTGACGGACTGAATCTTCCCCAGGACCACACTCATCAGAGTGCGGTGTTCCTCCACGATGGAAGCAATTTGCAGTGCTCCCTCCAGAGTGTTCGGCGCCTCTGGATTGATGGTAGGTGCCGCAGGAGCAGTCGCTCCCTCCCCCGTTATAGGGGGCTGGACCCTTGATCCCTAAGACGTACTGGACTCTAGAACAGTGTTCGGCGGGGTGATACGTCTCCAACGTATCTATAATTTTTGATTGTTCCTTGCTATTATTTATGAAGTATTGGATGTTTAATGGGCTTTATCATTCACTTTTATATCATTTTTGGGACTAACCTACTAACCCAAAGGCCCAGCCCAGATTGTTTTTTTTTGCCTATTTCAGGGTTTGGCAGAAAAAGAATATCAAACGGAGTCCAAACGGAATGAAACCTTCGTGAGAGATATTTTTGGAGAAAATCATGCACATGAAGCTTGAGAACCACGTCAGAGGATCGAGGAGCTACCCTCAAGGGTGGGGGCGCGCCCCCCTTCCCACGGCGCGCCCCCTGCCTCGAGGCCTCCTCAAGTGGCCCCCGGTGCCCTCCTTATTCCTATATAAGCCCACATACACCAGAAACTCCGTGAACAGAGAGAAAACCCTAATTCCACCGCTGTACCTTTTGTTCTCGTGGAGGTCCTATCTTGGAGCCTGTTCCGAAGCTCCACCGCAGGGGGATCCATCACTGAGGCCTTCATCATCATCATCATCGCCCTCATCATGATTTGTGAGTAGTTTACCTCGGACCTTCGGGTCCATAGCTAGTATCTAGACGGCTTCTTCTCTCTCTTTAGATCTCAATACAAAGTTCTCCTCAGTCTTCGAGGAGATCTATTCGATATAATCTCTTTTTGCGGTGTGTTTGTCGAGATCCGATGAATTGTGAGTTTATGATCAAGGTTATCTATGAAAGATATTTGGTTCTTCTCTGAAATTTTTATGTGTGCTCATAATATCCTTGCAAGTCTCTTCGAATTATTGGTTTGGTTTGACCTACTAGATCTATAGTTCTTGCAATGGGAGAAGTGCTTGGCTTTGGGTTCTATCTTGCGGTGTCCTTTCCCAGTGACAGTAGGGGCAGCAAGACACGCATTGTATTGTTGCCATCGAGGATAAAAAGATGGGGTTTATATCATATTGCTTGAGTTTATCCCTCTACATCATGTCATCTTGCTTAAGGCGTTACTCTGTTCTTATGAACTCAATACACTAGATGCATGCTGGATAGCGGTCGATGTGTGGAGTAATAGTAGTAGATGCAGGCAGGAGTCGATCTACTTTTCTCGGACGTGATGCCTATATACAATGCTCATGCCTAGATAGTCTCATAATTATTCGCTTTTCTATCAATTGCTCGACAGTAATTTGTTTACCCACCGTAGAATATCGCTATCAGGAGGGAAGCCACTAGAGAACACTATGCCCCCCGGGTCTATTCTCAACATATCAATCTACATCTACTTTACTTTTACCGCTTTTATTTCCTGTTTTATTAAACTAAAAATACCAAAAATATAAACTAGCATCTCTATCAGATCTCACTTTCATAAGTGATCGTAAAGGGATTGACAACCCCTTATCACGTTGGCTGCGAAGTTCTTATTTGTTTGTGCAGGTGCGAGGGACTCACGCGTGGTCTCCTACTGGATTGATACCTTGGTTCTCAAAAACTGAGGGAAATACTTACGCTACTGTGCTGCATCTCCCTTTCCTCTTCGAGGGAATACAACGCAAGCTCAAGAGGTAGCAAGAAGAATTTCTGGCGCCGTTGCCGGGGAGGCTTACGCAAAAGTCATATATCAAGTACCTATCACAAACCCTTATCCTTTGCATTACATTTATTTGCCTCTCGTTTTCCTCTCCCCCACTTCACCCTTGCCGCTTTATTTGCCCTTCTTCCGCCGTGTGTTTGTCTTTCGATTGCTCCTTGTTTGCTCGTGTGTTGTTTGCTTGCCTGATTGCCCTCATGTCTGAGATGGGGGACTTTCCTATCGAGAAGGGTAGCAATGTCGAGGGAAACGTCTATGTTGATCCCCCGGATGAAGCTACCACTTTACATATTAAGAAATTCCGGGTTGGTAGCCGTAATATTATTGGAAAAGGAGTTCTTCAAGACTTCTTCACTTGTGCCGGTGCTTTGCCCAATGCGGGTGGCTCTATTCTTCACAGAACTAGTAGCCTTGCAGATGCTGTATCTATGCTCATAGTAGAAATTGAAAGGCAATTTATCCATATGCATCCCTGTATTCAGAGAATATTTTTGGAGGTCTCCAATATTGAGCATTTCTTCCGTTAAGCGTGCAACTATTATCTTTTTGGCTCATGAATTTAGATATGTCATTAAAGAGGCGAGAGAAATCTTTGCTCATTACGGAGTAGATGCCGGTCGACCTCCTATAGAGGCTATCTTGTTCAATCAAGAAGACCTCATGCGGTTGCGATCTCCTGATCATCTTGCTTTTAATGAAAACCTTAGAAAAAAGGTTCCTGTTGAGATCTTGATTGATAGAATTTCTGAGATAAATGATGTCTTTGCTGTTCAAAATAATGGGTTAGGCTTCTCCCTTGAACAAAGGCTTATGACCTTCTGCCAAAAGAATGCCTATAATGATGAATTGGTCATCCACTACAAAGGGCCAAAGGAGGAACCTGTTCCTCCCGAGATTGATGTAGGGGACTTTTGTCCCATTAAATTTAGCCCTTTTGATTACTTTTGCTTGCCACAAAGGAAGCTCGCTGCTGAACGTAGGGAGTACGAGGTGAGGCTTCACGACATATCATACCATTATGGCTATCCCTAGATCTATCTTGTATCGTGCCTAGCTAGGGGCGTAAAACGATAGCACTTGTCGGGAGGAAAGCCAATTTTTTATTTTTTTTATTTTTGTTGCTGTTAGGGAATAAATATTGCATCTAGCCTCTGATTAGATGTGGTTTCATGTTTTGTTTAGTGTTTGTGCCAAGTATAACCTTTGGGAAGACTTGTGTGAAGTTTATGTGATCTTGCTGTGAAAAACAGAATCGTTAGCGCTTGCTATAGTAGTCGTGAGATTTTACTGGAGCATGCTTTTTAGTTGATTCTTTTTACAGATGATTGGTAGACAAATTCCGCCAATTTACCAATTTAGTTTGAATTTTTTGGAGTTCCAGAAGTAGGCGAAACCTGCAGATTACTACATACTGTTCTGTCTTTGATAGATTCTGTTTTTGTGTGTTGTTTGCTTATTCCGATGCATCTATGAGTAGTATTGGAGGATATGAACCTTATAGAAGTTGGAGTACAGTAGGTTTAACACAATATAAACAAAGAATGAATTCATTGCTGTACCTTTGAGTAGTGGTTTGCTTTCTTATACTAACGGAGCTCACGAGAATTTCTTTCTAAGTTTTGTGTTGTGAAGTTTTCAAGTTTTGAGTATTGCTTTGATGGACTATGGAACAAGGATTAGCAAAGGCCTAAGCTTGGGGATGACCATGGCACCCCAATTAAATTCAATATAATCAAAAGCCTAAGCTTGGGGATGCCCCGGGAAGGCATCCCCTCTTTCGTCTTCATCCATCGGTAACTATACTTGGAGCTATATTTTTATTCGCAACATGTTATGTGTTTTGCTTGGAGCGTCTTGTATAATTTGAGTCTTTGCTTTTTAGTTTTCCACAATCATCCTTGCTGGACACACCTATTTGAGTGAGTTAAAGATGGCCTAGAAATTGTTAGAACACTCTATGTGCTTCACTTATATCTTTTGAGTTGAATAGTTTTTGCTCTAGTGCTTCACTTATATCTTTTAGAGCACGGTGGTGGTAATATTTTGTAGAAATTGTTGCTCATGCTTCACTTATATCTATTTGAGAGTCTATTAAAACAGCATGGTAATGTGTTTAGGCTAAAAGAACTAGTCTTCACATGATAGACATCCAATATCAATGTAGTAAAAAATTTCACACCAAGTGCATTGAATAGAATGAGATGTTGGATGCTTGATAATTGTTTTGAGACATGAGGATAGTGATATTAGAGTCATGCTAGTGCGGTTTTTATGAAATTTATAAATACTTGTGTTATGGTTAGTGATTCCTGTATCATGCACGTATGGTGAACCGCTATGTGACGAAGTTAGAGCATGATGTATTTGTAGAGTGCCAACCTTTGTGTGGAGGTCGGGGGCGCGCGATGGTTAACTCCTACCAACCTCCCCCCTAGGAGCATGCGTTGATTGCTTTGTTTTGATGACTCGTAGATTTTTGCAATAAGTATATGAGTTCTTATGACTAATGTTGAGTCCATGGATTATACGCACTCTCACCCTTCCACCATTGCTAGCCTCTCTTGTACCGCGCAACTTTCGCCGGTGCCATAAACCCACTATATATCCTTCCTCAAAACAACCACCATATTGTCCTCAAAACAGCCACCATACCTACCTATCATGGCATTTCCATAGCCATTCCGAGATATATTTCCATGCATCTTTCCACCGTTCCGTTTATATGGCACGCATCATATTGTCATATTGCCATGCATGATCATGTAGTTGACATCGTAGTTGTGGCAAAGCCACCATGCATAATTTCTCATAAATGTCGCTCTTGATTCATTGCATATCCCGGTACACCGCCGGAGGCATTCAGGTAGAGTCATACTTGTTGTAGTATCGAGTTGTAATTTCAAGTTGTAATAAAAAGTGTGATGATCATCATTATTAGAGCATTGTCCCATGTGAGGAAAGGCCAATAAAAAAAGAGATGGCCCAAAAAAATAGAGAGGGGCTAATAAAAAAAAGAGAAAGCCCCTCAAAAAAATGAGAGAAAAGAGAGAAGGGACAATTGCTACTATCTTTTTCCACACTTGTGCTTCAAAGTAGCACCGTGTTATTCATTGTAGAGAGTCTCATGCTTAGTCACTTTCATATACTAGTGGAAACTTTCATTATAGAACTTGGCTTGTATATTCCAACGATGGGCTTCCTCAAATGCCCTAGGTCTTCGTGAGCAAGCAAGTTGGATGCACACCCACTAGTTTCTTTCGTTGAGGTTTCATTCATATTTAGCATGGCAATCCCTACTCACTCACATTGATATCTATTGATGGGCATCTCCATAGCCCGTTGATAAGCCTAGTCAACGTGAGACTATCTCCCTCCTTTTTGTATTCTCCACAACCACCTCTATTCCACCCATAGTGCTATATCCATGGCTCACGCTCATGTATTGTGTGAAAGTTGAAAGGTTTGAAAAGATAGAGTGTGAAAACAAATGCTTGGCTGAAATCGGGGTTGTGCATGATATGAATATTTTGTGTGATGAAGAGGGAGCATAGCCAGACTATATGATTTTGTAGGGATAACTTTCTTTAGCCATAATATTTTGAGAAGACATGATTGCTTTGTTAGTATGCTTGAAGTATTATTATTTCTTATGTCAATATAGACTTTTATCTTGAATCTTTCAGATCTGAACATTCATGCCAGAATTAAGAGAATTACATTGAAAAACTATATTGGTTAGCATTCCACATAAAAAATTCTTTCCTTATCATTTACCCACTCGAGGACGAGCAGGAATTAATCTTGGGGATGCTTGATACGTCTCCAACGTATCTATAATTTTTGATTGTTCCATGCTATTATTTATGAAGTCTTGGATGTTTAATGGGCTTTATCATTCACTTTTATATCATTTTTGGGACTAACCTACTAACCCAAAGGCCCAGTCCAGATTGCAGTTTTTTTGCCTATTTCAGGGTTTTGCAGAAAAAGAATATCAAACGGAGTCCAAACGGAATGAAACCTTCGCGAGAGATATTTTTGGAGAAAATCACGCACATGAAGCTTGATAACCATGTCAGAGGATCGAGGAGCTGCCCTCGAGGGTGGGGGGCGCGCCCCCTTCCCAGGGCGCGCCCCCTGCCTCGAGGCCTCCTCAAGTGGCCCCCGGTGCCCTCCTTCTTCCTATATAAGTCCACGTACCCCAGAAACTCTGTGAACGGAGAGAAAACCCTAATTCCACCGCCGTACCTTCTGTTCCCGTGGAGATCCCATCTTGGAGCCTGTTTCGAAGCTCCACCGGAGGGGGATCCATCACGGAGGCCTTCATAGTCATCATCATCGCCCTCACCATTAGTTGTGAGTAGTTTACCTCAGACCTTCGGGTCCATAGCTAGTATCTAGATGGCTTCTTCTCTCTCAGGATCTCAATACAAAGTTCTCGGTCTTCGAGGAGATCTATTCGATGTAATCTCTTTTTGCGGTGTGTTTGTCGAGATCCGATGAATTGTGAGTTTATGGTCAAGGTTATCTATGAAAGATATTTGGTTCTTCTCTGAACTTTTTATGTGTGCTCATAATATCCTTGCAAGTCTCTCCGAATTACTGGTTTGGTTTGGCCTACTAGATCTATAGTTCTTGCAATGGGAAAAGTGCTTGGCTTTGGGTTCAATCTTGCGCTGTCCTTTCCCAGTGACAGTAGGGGCAGCAAGGCACGTATTGTATTGTTGCCATCGAGGATAAAAAGATGGGGTTTATATCATATTGCTTGAGTTTATCCCTCTACATCATGTCATCTTGCTTAAGGCATTACTCTGTTCTTATGAACTCAATACACTAGATGCATGCTGGATAGCGGTCGATGTGTGGAGTGATAGTAGTAGATGCAGGCATGAGTCGGTCTACTTGTGTCGGACGTGATGCCTATATACAATGATCATGCCTAGATAGTCTCATAATTATTCGCTTTTCTATCAATTGTTCGACGGTAATTTGTTTACCCGTCGTAGAATATCGCCATCATGAGAGAAGCCACTAGAGAAAACTATGGCTCCCGGGTCTATTCTCAACATATCAATCTACATCTACTTTACTTTTACCGCTTTTATTTGCTATTTTATTGAACTAAAAATACCAAAAATATAAACTATCATCTCTATCAGATCTCACTTTCGTAAGTGACCGTAAAGGGTTTGACAACCCCTTATCGCCTTGGCTGCAAAGTTCTTATTTGTTTGTGCAGGTGCGAGGGACTCGCGCGTGGTCTCCTACTGGATTGATACCTTGGTTCTCAAAAATTGAGGAAAATACTTATGCTACTGTTCTGCATCTCCCTTTCCTCTTCGATTGAATACAACGCAAGCTCAAGAGGTAGCACGGGGCCCCGAATTGTTTGGGCCCCCCGACTTTGGTCTCCATGGGGATCGCTCACCCCTGGTCGACCGTGGCCGAGGGATTGACCTAGGCCGCCCTCTCATTTGCTCCACTCCCACCTGCTGGAACAGGGGGAGTTTGTAGTGAGGATACTTTGGTATCCCCCATGGCGGGCGACAAGTCCCGCGGAGGCGTACCGCTCTCCGTCTCTCCAGGCACCAGGGAGTTCCCCGAGGACAGTGAAGCCAAGGGATGTCGCGCGGAGGGCTACATAAAGGTAAAATACATGTTAGATGCCGGAAAAAGGAAAATCTTCTAAACATCGGCAGTATCGAATACTTACGATTCGTGTGGGGGCTTGATCCTGGGCTGAACTCGATAACTATGTTCGAATGATGAGCCCGAACTAACAGGAAGAGTTAGCTTCTTCCTAGGTGCGGTCGTGCGTGCGTCAGTAGGGCCCGCTCTTTTCCTCCCCTTGGCTAGGATGGGGAAGTCTTCTTCTTCTTCCACCTCCTCTTCTTCTTCGGGAGAGAGTCGGGAGCTTGTTTCCTCAGACCTTGTGTCCATAGGGCCAGTAGGACGAGGGTCGCTCTTGACCTCCTTGCCCTTCTTCTTGGCCTTCTTCTCCGGCGCCTTGTACGGCATCGGAATCAACATTGCTATCACCCGAGACGACTCTGGGTCTTCTGGTAGGGGAGCCGGACACTTGATCCGCCCCGCCTTTTTCATCTAGGCCTGGATTGAACGCAAAAACTCCAACTGTTGTTATAATTAAAATAGAGAAGGTATATATGTTCGGCAGAAATCTCAACTACCTTTGATGCAGTGAGCACAATGCTGAAGCCCTTGTCTTCAGTCTCCACTGGCCACACCTTCTAATCCTTGAAGAGGTGCTTATAGATGTCTTCGTGCGTAGAGCCTAAGATGTGCTTCAAGGACCGGGATCTTTCCGGATTGAACTCCCATAGATCCGGTGTTGGCATGGGAGGACGAGACGGGCAAGCATTACCTGGACCATGTTAGTGAGCCGAGTGCCTTTAAAGATCATGTCGGAGATGCATTTATGGAGGGCTAGCACCTCCGTCTGGGATCCCCAATTCGAACCCTTATCGGTCCAGGAGGTTAGCCTCTCTCGGGGTCCAGACCTGAATGCAGGAGCGGTCGCCCATTTGGTGTCGCGGGGCTCTGTGATATAAAACCACTCCTGCTGCCAAATCTTGTTCGTCTCCACGAATGCCCCCTTTGGCCAGGTAGCATTGGGGAGTTTGCTTCTCATAGCACCTCCGCACTCAGCATGCCGCCCGTCGACCACCTTCAGCTTCAGATTGAAGGTTCTGAGCCAAAGGCCGAAGTGTGGAGGGATTCGGAGGAATGCTTCACACACCACTATGAAAGCGGATATGTGAAGGATTGAATTCAGGGCTAGATCATAGAAATCTAGCCCATAGAAAAACAGAAGGCCCCACACAAAGGGGTGGAGAGGAAATACCAGCCCCCGAATGAAGTGCGAGAGGAATACAACCCTCTCACCCGCCTTAGGGACGGGGATCACTTGGTCCCTTTCGGGGACCCGATGCACCACATCATCGGCTAGATAGCCCGCGCTCCGGAGGCTCTTCACGGTCTTCTCCGTGATCGAAGATGCCTCCCACTTGCCCTTGGAGCCGGAGCCAGCCATTGCTGGATACGGCGGTGTTGGTGGAGGAGTTGAGGATTGAGGACGCAAGAGATGTGGGTGCTGGAGGCTGAGGAGATTGGAAAGCTAGGGCTTGAAGAGAGCGTGGGCATAAAGACTAAAACTTTGGGTCCTTTTATAAGCGGTGAAAGCTAAACGCCCCCCACACCAGCCGTAAACCTCGCTGGTTCCCAACGAGGTCATGCTTAAGGTGCGGTTAAGATGCTCATGTCACGTTGATAAGGATCCCTGAATAAGCGGGCACAATCTCTATTTTGATAAGACGTGCCAATGAGGCTATACCTTGAAACGCGAAACTGGGGCCAAGAAAAACAGTTCGATATGTGTTAAAGGCACAGACGTGATGCTTCACTGAAAGTACCTTTTGTAGGGAATATTTCTTCAATATGTTCAGGAGGAGGAAGCCGCCTTGCAATGCCTACGACAGTGCGTCAGCCGAACTCATCGTCATCGAAGACTGGTTCAGGGGCTACCGAGGGTGTCCTAAATTAAGGGGTCCTCAGGTGGCCGGATCGTTCATTATGGGCCGGACTGGTGGGCCGTGAAGATTATCGATGAAGACCATCTCCCATATCTCGATAGGACTCCCCGTGTGTTAAATATCAAGCTTATAATCCGGGTGTAATACTTTCCTTCCTCTGCAAGGTGATCATGTACAACCCTAGGTCCCTCCGGTGCATATATAAACCGGAGGGTTTGTTCTGTAGGAACAGGGATAAAGAATCATAGCAATCTCATAGGCTAGACTTCTAGGGTTTAGCCATTACGATATCGAGGTAGATCAACTCTTGTGATCATATTCATCAAGATCAATCAAGCAGGAAGTAGGGTATTACCTCGATCGAGAGGGCCTGAACCTGGGTAAACATCGTATCCCCTGTCTCCTGTTACCGTCGATCCCCAGACACATAGTTCGGGACCCCCTACCCGAGATATGCCGGTTTTGACACCGACACCAGGAAAGGCCTCTATATGGGACCATCACGAAACGGGAACTTGCGATGGTGAAAAATTTGTTCTGATGGTAAGGCGAAAGGTTTTAGTAATTATGTGAATATATGGTGGTGATATTAGTTCAAAAGAGTGTTGTGTTCCCACAAGTTTGGGGGCATGACCACCCCCAGCCATGCCACCTAGCCTTGTGGGCCCCTCGGGCCTCTTCTCATTAACTCACAAAGCTTCGATTGCTCCATTTGGCCCATAAAAAATAGTGCTAAATTTGCATTTAATTCGGACCTCTGTATGTATTGATTTCCTGTGAAAGCAAAAACATGCAAAATATAGTATCTCACACTGGACACTAAATTAATAAGTTAGTCATAAAAATAATATAAAGTTCACTAAAACCATTTATAATTGATGTAAATATAGCATGAATACATCATAAATTATAGATATATTAGAGACGTATCCCAAACCCTAGTCGTTGCCACCCTCCTCCTCCTCCTCTTCCTACTTTTTCTCTCCCCTTAGTTTATGTAGCCATGGATGTCAATACATCAAGAAACTTCACACGTGAGTAGAATGATCGACCAAGTTTCATTCCGCGAGATTTCAGAAATTTTTATTTTTTAAGTATTTTTTAATGAATTTACTAAGCACGTGGGTGCGCGTGCACCCATGTTCACCTTTGTATTTTCGCTCATCTCGTCTCTACAATATTTATGAATTCACACACTACCCTTCTCGAGTCTTGATAACCCACAAGTATAGGGGATCGCAACATTTTTCGAGGGTAGAGTATTCAACCCAAATTTATAGATTCGACACAAGGGGAGCCAAAGAATATTTGAAGGTATTAGCAGCTGAGTTGTCAATTCAACCACACCTGGAGATTAATTATCTACAGCAAAGTGATCAGTAGCAAAGTAGTTTGATAGTTTTGATAGTAGTGACAATATCAATAGCAACAGTAACAGTGATAGCGGTAATTTTGTAGCAAATGTAACAGTAGCAGCAGCAGTAGTAACTTAGCAAGATCAATATAGGTTAAATTCATAGGCATTGGATCGCTGATTTGTTGGATGATATTCATCATGTGACAGTCATAACCTAGGGCGATACGGCACTAGCTCCAGTTCATAAATATAATGTTGGCATGTATTCCGTAAATAGTCATACGTGCTTATGGAAAGAACTTGCATGCCATCTTTTGTCCTACCCTCCCGTGGCAGCGGGCTCCATATTGGAAACTAAGGGATATTAAGGCCTCCTTTTAATAGAGAACCGGAACAAAGCATTAACACACAATGAATACATGAACTCCTCAAACTACTATCATCACCGGGAGTGGTTCCGGTTATTGTCACTCCGGGGTTGCCGGATCATAACACGTAGTAGGTGACTATAACTTGCAAGATCAGATCTAAAACATGAATATAATGATAATACCATAAACGGTTTAGATCTGAAATCACGGCACCCGGGCCCAAAGTGACAAGCATTAAGCATGGCAAAGTCATAGCAACATCAATCTCAGAACATAGTGGATACTAGGGATCGGACCTAATAGAACTAACTAGATTACATGATGAATCTCATCCAACTCCTCACCAACCAGCGAGCCTACGAAGGAATTACTCACTCCCGGTGGGGAGCATCATGGAATTGGCGATTGAGAAGGGTTGGTGATGACGAAGAATGAAGAGCCCCCTCTCCGGAGCCCCAAACGGACTCCAGATCTGGCCTCCCGAGGAAGAACAGGAGGTGACAGCGGCTCCGTCTCGGGGATCGTGATAATTCTTTCTCCTTGATATTTTTCTCCAAAAATAGGAATTTATAGGGTTAGGGTTGTCGTCTGCGGGGCCACCAGGTGGGTACAACCCACCTGGGCACGCCAGGAGAGGGGGGCGCGCCCTGGTGAGTTGTGTCCACCCAGGGGCCCCTCTCTGGTGGGTCTTGGCTCCAGTAATTCTTATTTATTCCATAAAAACTCCTCGCAAAGTTCTGTTTGATTCCGAGAACTTTTATTTCTGCACAAACACAACACCATGGTAGTTCTGCTGAAAACAACGTCACTCTCGGGTTAGTTTCATTCAAATCATGCAAATTAGAGTCCAAAACAAGAGGAAAAGTGTGAGGAAAAGTAGATACGTTGGAAACGTATCAACTCCCCCAAGCTTAAACATTTGCTTGTCCTCAAGCAATTCAGTTGATAAACTGAAAGTGAGAAAGAAAAACTTTTACGAACTCTTTTGCTCTTGTTTGCATTAATAAGCTTAAATAGCACCCAGGTTTTTAGCCAGCATTATAACTAATCATGTCGACAATAACTCTTAAAGATTATAGTGACTCATATCAATGACATAATCAGCTAGCGAGCGATAATAAGAGATCTCAAACAACAACCCGTTGTCAAAATAACCACGATATAATATGACAATAGTGGTATCTCCCTAGCCCTTTGTGAGACTGCAAAACATAAATGCAGAGCATCTCCAAAGTTCAAGTAGCGACTAAACATTGTAATTCGTCGTAGAAAAGATCCAGTCATGCTAACACCCAACATTCACTACACACAATGCATATGCATGACAACAGTGCTCTCAGATCTAGCTCTTATGAGAAAGGTGATGACACAACATAAAAGTAACTAGAAAGTCCCTTCGCAGAGGGTGAGGGAGTCCTGGATTATGGGGTCCTCGGGCGTCCGGGCTATGCGACGTGGGCCCGACTGATGGGCCGTGAAGATACACGACAGAAGACTTTCTCCCATGTCCGGATGGGACTCTCCTTGATGTAGAAGGCAAGCTAGGCGACTTTGTCCCTAGCCTCCTCCGTCTATATAAACCGGAGGGTTTAGTCCGTAAGCCAATCATAATCATACAGACTAGACATCTAGGGTTTAGTCATTACCATTAAAGTCCCGTTGACTAAGCCTCTTCCACGAGCAAAACATGATTAGCACCAAGACTCCATGGGTGTTAAAATCATTACTATGTAATCTAGATTATTGACTCTAGTTCAAGTGGGAGACTGAAGAAAATATTCCCTAGAGTCAATAATAAAGTTGTTATTTGTATTTCCTTATATCATGATAAATGTTTATTATTCATGCTAGAATTGTATTAACCAGAAACTTAGTACATGTTTGAATACATAGACAAAACAGAGTGTCCCTAGTATGCCTCTACTAGACTAGCTCATTGATCAAAGATGGTTATGTTTCCTAACCATAGACATGAGTTGTCATTTGATCAACGAGATCACATCATTAGGAGAACTAGTCGTTAACCCGTGCATTCGCACGGGTGATTTTTGTTCCGTTATTACTGATTAACGTGACAATTGCCTGCTACAAATATATGCTTTTATCCATAGTGATTTTGCTACACCACTATATTTTCATGTTTAAAATTAAACCGACAAAATTTCCATCGATTTAAATTTCCAATTTGGTCATTGCTTTTGATTTTTATTGTATTCAGGTGCATCGTTGTGCATGTTTCAATTTGAATTCACATAAGACCTACACAAAAGGTAACTATCAAACTATGCACGACTTCATAAATATTGGTAAGAAAATTACCAAGTGTTGTCTTCTCCATGTGTGACCTCGTAAAGTAGCTCTATAAAAAAATTCCCGTTGAACTTCCCATTGATTATTTAAATGAAATTCAGATATTTATTTTAGTGTACTTGTTTCCTCAAAAATGACTCTTTGTTTTTTCACCTGAGTAAATTGTCTCTCCTCTAAGGAGCATTAATACAACTCCAAATACATCTCTAAACTTGTACTTTCGTCATAGATCATAGTCCCTTTTTTACCGATCGAATTGCTCATTCGTAAGGCATCACCTTTACTCGCTTGCTACCATATGCACCATTTGAAAAAAAAATCAGAGAACAACCATCCGATACCACCATGAAAAAAAGCCATCAACTTATGAGGCTAGATATTAAGATCTAGAAACTACTTTTTAGTTACTGCCAACATGATGAAGTTGAGTCTTTTGTCCACTATATACCATCTATTTAGATATAGTATATTATTGTTTTCCGATAGAGAGTGGCCATGATTATGTTGTACAGATACGTGAGCAACAGCAAAAGATCAATTAGCTATATATCGTTCCTTGTTATAATAACCTCCACCTTAAAGTAGGTTTATGTATGCATGTGTCCCTAAATCAAAGGAATTTCAAACTGTATGGAAAATTATTCTATATTAATAAAAATCTACTTACAAAACAAAATAAGTGTTCGAAACTTCAGTTTTTCACCCCCCCGAATATCATCATGTTTCTGGATATATTTTTTGTTTATAACTATTTAGTATATGAACCAATAACGCACTAAAAGTTTTTCTAAAGAAAACATAGCATATACACCTGAATTTTGCATAACACACCTTTTTCAACAGACTATTATGTTCTAAATTTATTTGTAAAAAATATTAGGGGGACATTAGTTCCTCTGATAAAAATAAATTAAATGTACGGCTGAATGGCAACAAAGGCAAGATTCAGCCCAGCCGTGAAAGGAATTAAGAATGAAGCAATGTGTTAGTTTTATTGGATTAATTAAGAATGTGAGGAGCAACCTGTACGTGCAGGTCACTCTTTCTTGCATGTACAACTTGCTTGCAATTTCCTTTGTCCTGCACTCCTGCTTCCCTCCTTCGATTTTCATTCGTTGTCTCTGATGGCTGTTCTCTCGTGTCAATGGATACAGTCGGTTAGCTGCCACCAATGCCTTGGATACATGGAAAGAATGATCTGGCCGACATGGCAAGCAGAGGAGGCCCAGGTTGGCCTTGGGACATGGGAAAGACAACATATCGTAATTCTTCTACAGCGGCAGCATGCCGTCCGAACCACCACCACCTGGGAATCATCTACCATGGCCAGCACTAATTCATTGTGCAAACATATGCAGAAATAAAAATCAAACCAGTTAGCTACCTGTACGATCTAGCAACCTTGAAATCAGCGGCTTGGTTGTGCGCGTGGTGCTTCTATAAAATGAAAACACATATGTGGTGTTAGTGGTAGAGAAAAATCAGGATGGATATTCAATTAAACTTGCGGATTTAACTTGCATACGGAGATGGACAACCGAGGATGAACTGGTATGTGCCACCCGTCCTATCATTTGTTCTCAAATTCTAAATGCACCACATATGGTAGCAACACCATCTACTTTAGAACACCATCGGTAGACCATACCCTACCCTGGATGAATTAGATTGCAGCCTGGTGAGAGCATGGAAGTCAAGGGATTAGGTAGACATGGATTTAGTAGTTGACTTTCTTTAGATCAGAAGCCTTGATGAAACTTTGAAGCCGAGGGTAGATGAGTAGAATGATCAATCATGAATTCGCAGCCTCGCTTGTGGATATAGACGGTGCGGCGGCAGCCAGGGTTTGTCGACCAGGGTCAAGGAGGCATAGGTCAAATTATGCAGGGATAATCGCTTGGTGAGAACTGCATTACATGTAGTTTCAGCGCAACAAGCCATGCCCAAGTTGTGAGGGAGAGGGGCACCGAAAGGCTTGTACTTGGATTGAATCGCCGGATCGACATTGGGGTATCGATGAGGATTCGGAGGAGAAGGCATAAGAAGATACACATTGCATGAGTGTTTGTTGAGAGGAAGGATCGATCTTTTCCATCGGGATAAAAGAGAAATAATAGGGAGGAGGTTTTTTTTTCAACACGTAGGGATGAGGGGTCGGTGGAATAATAGATGGAATGAGAGGTCAGTTAGGAGGGATATCGGTGGATAGATGGAATGAGATGGCAGTTAGGATCCAATCTCTTTAGTAACAAATTTGAGAGATCGTACAGGAGACTTTCAAGAAAATACTTATTTATTTTTCACACAATTGAATAAAATTACAACAGAGGTTTACGTGGCTTGATCTGCACCTAATAACACGGTCCCACAAGCTAAATGACTTGTGTTTTTTTATTAACTAAGATATTTATATCGTCTGATCTAAACCGTAATAACTGGGTCCCACCAAGATTAACGGCTCATATTTACTAATTAATGTGGTAATTTCTTGGGAGTCTCTAATTAGTATAGGTATAGATGATGTGATGGACAAGACCCATCCGTTAGCTTAGCAACTTGATTGTTTAGTTTTACTGCTATTGCTTTCTTCATGACTTATACATGTTCATATGACTATGAGATTACGCAACTCCCGAATATCGGAGGAACACCTTGGGTGCTATCAAACGTCACAATGTAACTAGGTGATTATAAAGATGCTCTACAGGTGTCTCCGAAGGTGTTTGTGGTGTTCGCATAGATCAAGAATAGGATTTGTCACTCCGAGTGTCGGAGAGGTATCTCTGGGCCCTCTCGGTGATACACATCATAATAAGCCTTGCAAGCAAATGACTAATGAGATAGTCACGAGATGATGTATTACAGAACGAGTAAAGAGACTTGCCAGTAACGATATTGAACTAGGTATGATGATACCGATGATCGAATCTCAGGCAAGTAACATACCGATGACAAAGGGAACATCGTATGTTGTTATGCGGTTTGACCGATAAAGATCTTCGTAGAATATGTAGGAACCAATATGAGCATCCAGGTTCCGCTATTGGTTATTTATCGGAGATGAGTCTCGTTCATGTCTACATAGTTCTCGAACCCGTAAGGTCCGCACGCTTAACGTCTGATGACGATCGGTATTATGAGTTTATATGTTTTGATACACCGAAGGTAGTTCGGAGTCCCGGATGTGATCACGGACACGACGAGGAGTCTCAAAATGGCCGATACGTAAAGATTGATATATTGGATGACTATATTTGGACATCTAAGTGTTCCGGATGAGTTTCGGATTAAACCGGAGTACCGGGGGGTATCGGTAATCCTCGAGGGAACTAATGTGCCACTTGAGCCCTTAGTGGAGAGAGAGAGGGCCAGCCAGGGCAGGGCCGCGCGCCCCTCCCCCTTGGTCCGAATTGGACAAGGAAGGAGGGGGGCGCTCCCTTCCTTCTCCCTCCCCCTCTCCTTCCTTCCCCCTCCTGAGTAGCTCTCCTAGGGCGCGCCATAGGGGCCGGCTGACCCTCCCCCTTGCTCCTTTATATACGTGGGCATGGGGCGCCCTAGAACACATAAGTTAACATCAGTTTTAGCCGTGTGCGGTGCCCCCCTCCACAGATACACACCTCGGTCATATCGTTGCAGTGCTTAGGCGAAGCCCTGCACCGGTAGCTTCATCATCACCGTCACCACGCCAGCGTGCTGAAGAAAATCTCCCGTGACGCTCAACTGGATCAAGAGCTCATGGGACGTCATCGAGCTGAACGTGGAGGTGCCGTACGTTCGGTGCTTGGATCGGTTGGATCGCGGAGATGTTCAACTAAATCAACCGCGTCACTGGACACTTCCGCTTTCGGTCTATGAGGGTACGTAGACACACTCTGGCAACTCGTTGCTATGCTTCTTCTAGATAGATCTTGTGTGATCGTAGGATTTTTTTTGAAATACTACATTCCCCAAAGTGGCCTCATGAGCCAGGTCTATGCGTAGATGATATGCACGAGTAGAACACAATGAGTTGTGGGCTATAATAGTCATACTCCTTACCAACATGTCATACTTTGATTCGGCGGTATTGTGAGATGAAGCGGCCCAGACCGACATTACGCGTACGCTTACACGAGACTGGTTTCACCGTTATGAGCACTCGTTGCTTAAAGGTGACCGGCGGGTGTCTGTCTCTCTCACTTTAGTTGAATCAAATGTGGCTATGCCCGGTCCTTGTGAAGGTTTAAACAACACACTTGACAAAAAATCGTTGTGGTTTCTGTATGCGTAGGTAAGAACGATTCTTGCTAAGCCCGTAGCAACCACGTAAAACTTGCAACAACAAAGTAGAGGACGCCTAACTTGTTTTTGCAGGGCATGTTGTGATGTGATATGGTCAAGACATGATGAGTTATACGTTATTGTATGAGATGATCATGTTTTGTAAATTATCAGCAACCGACAAGAGCCTTATGGTTGTCTCTTTATTGTATGAATTGCAAAGGCTATGTAATTGGTTTACTTCATCACTATGAGTTAGCGATAGTAGTAGTAGCAATAGTTGGCGAGACGACCACGACGCTACGATGAAGATCATGGTGTCTAGCCGGTGACGACGGAGATCGCGATGATGCTTTGGAGATGGAGATCAAAAGCATAAGATGATAATGGCCATATCATGTCACATATTTTGATTGCGTGTGATGTTTATCTTATCATGCTTCTTATTTTTCTTAGTACAGCGGTAGCATTATAAGATGATCCCTTTCAAAATTTCAAGGTACATGTGTTCTCCCTGAGTATGCACCGTTGCGAAAGTTCGTCGTGCCGAGACACCACGTGATGATCGGGTGTGATAAGCTCTACGTTCGAATACAACGGTGTAAGACAGTTTTGCATATGCAGAGTACTCAGGTTATACTTGACGAGCCTAGCATGTACAGACATGGCCTCGGAGTACTAGAGACCGAAAGGTCGAGCGTGAATCATATAGTAGATATGATCAATATAAGATGTTCGCCATTGAAAACTACTCCATCTCACGTGATGATCAGACATGGTTTAGTTGAATTGGATCACGTGATCATTTAGATGACTAGAGGGATATCTATCTAAGAGTTGTTATGCCTGGCCTTGTTCTCCTAGCTGGATCGGTGGCATCATTTTTTCTCATGAAAATAACTACACTGATGATGTTCTTGAAACTGTTGTATATCGACTAGAGGGGGGTGAATAGGTGATTTTTATGGAAGTCTTCATAACATGGAAGTTTCGAAGACAAACGATAGAACCAATCCTATTTATATGCAGCGAAAAGTAGACTACACTAGACGAGCCATAGTAAAGTATTCAATGAAGTGAAAGCACTAAGACTAATAGCAGCTAGGCAGTATGGATCAGGATGGAAGATAGAATGAAGCCAATTAGAACAAGTAGTCACACAGTGAAGTCAAACAGATAAGGAAAGCAGGCAATGACTTCACAAAGACAGACAGTAAGTAAAGAGAAGGAAGGGATAGAACCAGTAGCTCGGGGAGGACAGTGATTTGTTAGACCAGTTCCATTTGCTGTGACAACTGTACGTCTGGTTAGGGGGGCTGAGATTTAACTCAGAAGACCGCGTCTTCACCTTATTCCCCTTGAGCTAAGGACACATAGTCCTCGCCCAATCACTCTGGTAAGTCTTCAAGGTAGACTTCCAAACCTTCACAGACTTCGTTCACCGGCGATCCACAATGACTCTTGGATGCTCAAAACGCGACGCCTAACCGGCTAGAGGAAACACTGTCCTCAAGTGTAACAAGTCTACAGGTCACACAGACAGAAAGACTTCAGTGATGCCTAACACTCTTTGGCTCTGGGTGTTTGGGCTTTGTCCTCGCAAGGATCTCTCTCTCAAATGCTTCGGAGGTGGGTTGCTCTCAACGACAAAAGCCGTGTAATAACTCTGAGCAGCCGCCAATTTATGGTATAGGGGGTGGGCTATTTATAGCCACTGGGCAACCCAACCTGATTTGTCCGAAGTGACCCTGGATCACTAAGGAACTGACACGTGTTCCAACGGTCAGATTTGAAACACACGCGGCAACTTTACTTGGGCTACAAGTAAAGCTGACTCATCTAGCTCTGGATAAGATTTGATCTCATTGTCTTCGCTCGAAGACATAGGATTTGGTTGAGCATCACTTCAGTCACTCTGACTTTGTTCACTTGGACCCCACTTAACAGTACGGTGGTTCCTATGACTGAACAAAGAAGAAAGGAAACAACGAAACATCTAGGTCTTCGCGCTCCATAGTCTTCCCACAATGTCTTCTCTTGTCATAGTCTTCAATATGATTATCTTCATATACCACTATTGTCGTCAATGTCTTCATACATTTTTAGGGGTCATCTCCGGTAGGTAAACCGAATCAATGAGGGACTACTACCTGTGTTATCCTGCAATTCTCACAAAAACATTAGTCCCTCAACCAGATTTGTCGTCAATACTCCAAAACCAACTAGGGGTGGCACTAGATGCACTTACAATCTCCCCCTTTTTGGTGATTGATGACAACTGGTTGAAGTTTTCAACGGGGATAAAAGTATGTGAAATTGTAAAGGATAAAGGTATTGTCGTCATAACTAGCAAAAGGCTCCCCCTGAAGATGTGCATATAATTAATTTGCTTTTGAATGCAAATGCACATGGCAGGTTGTACTTGTGGAGATCCTCTTCAACTTATGAAGACAATTCATCATGCACAATTGATATGTCGAATATAATGATATGCATAATGAGAAATGGACGTCTGCAAAATGACTAAGTGCGGAATATATCATAACACATGCGGAATTTATCATCGTATTACAGAGTACCAGAAAACGTAGCAGACGACCATCAAGTTTAAGTGTTACAACTCAAAGAACCAAAAGTAGTGAAGGCGAGAGTTGTAAACACTAGGCAAAATATAAAGCACCCGCCCATATGGACTGATACGTCCAAAACGTATCTATAATTTCTGCTTGCTCCATGCCACTTTTGGGTGATATTGCTATGATATTCATACACTTCCATACACTTTTGATCATATTTGGACTAACCTACTAATCCAGTGCACCCCGGTGCCAGTTTCTGTTTTCGGTTGTTTTTGTATTTTAGGTTTGCACGTTACGAGAACTGCCAGGAAAAATCCAGAAAAATCATATAAAAAATCAGCGTTCCAGAACCTACCTAGCGTCCGAAGGGCAGCCAGGGGGGCCACCAGGGCTCCAGGCGCCCTGGCGGCGCGCCCCCCCTGGGCCGCGCCGGGGGGGGCGCCTGGGCCCCCCGAAGCCCGTCTGGTGCCCCCTTTGGCATATATTTAGAGCGTCCTTCGAAACCCTCGGGACGGGAACTCTTTTTCGCGATCTCATCTCTGTTCCGCCGCCGCCGCCGCTTCCAAGATCGGGAGCACTAGGAGAACTCTTCCCGGCACCCTGCCGAAGGGGAGGATCACCATCGGGAGCCTCTCCACCACCATGGACGCCTCCCGGATGAGTTGTGAGTAGTCTCCCTTGGACCATGAGTCCATGACCAGTAGCTATGAGATGTTCTCCTCCCGTTCTTGTGCTTCACTAATTAGTCCTCGTGAGCTGCCCTACATGATCGAGGCACATATGTAATCCCTATGCTGTTGCTATGTTGAGTTTGCTGGGATCCGATGGATTATGAGATTATGTTCAGATTGATCTTGAGTAAGTTCATAAGTAATTCTTGCATGTTCTCCGTTGTTATTTATTGCTTTGGCCAAGTAATATGTAGTGACTCCAAGAGGGAACGTTATGCTCGATTGTGGGTTCATGCCCCTCGATGACTAGCTTGAGCGACAGAAACATGAGTCTAGGGGATGTGTTGTTGCCACAAGGGGGAAAACAACGGTGCTTGTGCCCGCGGGTGCAAGGATTGTTTACTTTACGCAAAGTTCTTTTAATGCAGTTGTCTGTTGCTTTGAGTTTACACTATGGGTGGGACTCGCAACTTAATACTAGCGAGATGTTCTGGATAGATATCTCAAGGTGGATGATTAGTAGTAGATATTGATGGATTTCGGTCTACTTAATTTGGCGTACCGCCCATGCTTTGAACCTCAATCTTTCTTGCAATGTAATCAGCATTGGTTTGCGTTCGTGGTCCTGTCAATTGCCCACCTGTAATTTGTTTACCTCACATAGCTGTTTTATCGTCTTTTGGGAGAGAGACATCACTAGTGAACATCATGAGACTCCGGTCCATATTACCATCATTGATCACATCCGCTATTTACTTTTCGCTTTTATTTACTATTGCAAACACTATCTATCACTACTATCATTTGCGTTTAATCCTTTGTGAACTACAAGGCCGGAGGGATTGACAACCTCTCTGTACTCGTTGGGAGCAAAGTTATTTGTATCTGTGTGCAGGTCCACGTTGATTGCTAATCCGCGCCGTTAGCATTTGACACCTACTTGTTGAACCTAGGAGTCTCTGGGGATTCGATCCTTGGCATCTTTGCTAAGGGAAAACACTTCCACTTCACTGCATCTTTCACCTTCCACTTGGGGTAACCAACGAGGGGTTAGAGGCCCATCAAGGAGTATTTTCTGGCGCCGTTGCCAGGGACTCCACTCTTCAGGATAGGGGAGTTGCACGCTATATTTTACCTTTGCTTTTTAGTCTTGTTAGTTTACCTTTCAGTTTTTGCTTTAGTAGCTTTTATCGAAAATCATAAAAACAGTTATCTCGTTCTTTAGTTGTCATTATGTCGGGTCCTTTTGTCTTTGACGAGGCAGAAGTTCTCACCTTTAAACAAAGAGGTGGGGAAAGTTTGAAAGATGCTTGGTATAGAATTAACGATTCACAAAAAAGAGCCACCAAGAAGCAACCTACTACTATCTTGCTTAGAAATTTTTATGTTGGAATTACTTCTTGGAATAGGTTTATTCTAGATACTGCTATCAATGGGAATTTCCTAGAGGCCCCAGTTTGGGAGTCTCTTAGTATTATTGAAAATCTTGTTGGGAATCTCCCTGTTGTTAGCATTCGAGAGGACATCACCCTAGCTCACATTATGAAAAAACTTGAAAAGATAGAGCTAGAGATGCCAAGCATTAATAAGATAAATGAGTTGGATCGCAAGATCCAAGGGAATTTGAATAGACTTGATAGCTCCATGCATAAATTTTTTAAAATTTTGGAGACCGTCGAATTCCATGACTTGGACTCTTCTAGGATAGACAAGATTGAGGATATCTTTGACACTCTAGGAACCACCTTCTCCTCAATCAAAACCAAAAAGGTAGAAACTCCGGCAAAGAGGGAGCCTAAGTTTGTTCACGTTCCAAAGGCTCCCCGTTCTGAAAGTAATCCATCTATTGCAAAAGGGGTTGAAACTGTAAAGACCTTGGAAGAAACACCTGTCTTTGATAAATTTATAAATGAATCTTCCCTTGACTTTTATCCTTTTGGTCTTCTACCTAGGAGTATCTCTATGAGGCCTTTATTTGAGAGTCCTCTTAAGACTAGTTGTATTATTGAAGAGCTTTTTGATAATCTTGATGATGGTTCAATTGATACAACTTGATCTATATGCATTATGCCTAGCTTAAAGGCATAAAAGAAAGCGCTTTTGGGAGGCAGCCCACATGAATAATTTTTTTTCTTTTGTTGTGTCTTGATGTTGTTTACTGCTGTAGCATCATCATTGTATCTTTGCTTTTCATATTTGTGCCAGGTATAGCCTCTGATTGCTAGAAAGTTCAAAAGTTGTGAGGTGCTGTCCAGGAAACAGATTCTGTCCTTGGATAAAACAATTCGTATAAAATCACCAGATCATCTTTTTTGTCTGAATTTTTTCGACAGCATTCTCTATATAATTTTCTTTTGTGCGTCTGTTCTGAGTTTTTTGATTTGAGTTGCAGAAGTGCCCCGAAGAAATAAATTACTACCTGCTGTTCTGTTTTTCACAGATTCTGTCCTGTTTTGCCTTTCCTTCATTTTGCAAATCAAGAGCTTGCTTTTTCTTTGCAAAAACCTTTTGGCAATCTTGAGAAACAGTAGAACTTAAAGAATATCTTTATTTCCAGCAAGGTATAATTATTTTATTAAGGGTACTAACCTCGCTAATCAGATTATGACGAGTTATGTATGAAGGGAGTTTTCAAGTGTGCGAGGGAAGATGATAAAAAAGATTCAGGAGTGTCAAGCGCTCAAGCTTGGGGATGCCCCCGTGCACCCCCCAAGAAATATTCAAGGAGACTCAAGCGTCTAAGCTTGGGGATGCCCCCGTGCATCCCCTTCTCCATCAACATTATCAGTTTGTCTTTCGTTCCGCTATATTTTTATCACTTCATGTGTTAAGTGCTATGCTTGGAGCGTCTTGCTTTTAGTTTTCTTTTTAGTTTTTCATAACGAGTCGGAACTCAGCTTTCTTTATGTGGGAGAGAAACACGCTCCACTTCTACCTAGAACATAACATAGAATTTTCATGTCTATCTTTGCTGTGTGTGTTCTTTGTCTTTTAATAGCTACTATCATGCTCTGCTCTTAGTATTCATGCTTATCTTTTCAAAGAGCTTTTGTTCAGTTGGTTGCTTGAACTCTCTTTAATTATCATGCTTATCTTATTAAGAGAGTTTGCTTCCGTTGCATTGGTTAATATGTCTATGATAAATATGCTACGTGCATAATGGTGCTTAGTAGTTCAGGTTTTCTTATGGTTAGTCTCAAATAGCTGGGGGATTCCCAATGTGTTATTGGAGTACCAACTTGATTTGTTTGCTGATGATGTGGTATGGTTTAGTAATATCTTCCTTCAAGAATTTATTTTGATTGACTTGGCGTATGCTCACGCATATTTAAGACTGTAAAGAAAGTCTGTCAAGCCTTGATGATCTTTTATTTCTGAGTAGCGATATAACTACCATGCCTGATTCAATATTGCTTTGTCGCTCTGCATGATTATGACCGTCATTGCTCTCTTAGTTGGTCGCTCCCAGTCTTTTGCTAACCTCCACCTGTACTAAGCAGACTAACTTTGCAATACATAGCTCATGGGAAAGTAGCTTAAAAACTATTGTGGTAAAGAATATGTTGCTTATGTATCTTATTTCTTATAAGTTGCTTGCTGAGCGGTAACCATGTTTCTGGGGACGCCATCAACTGTCACACTTTTGTTGGATATCATGTGAGTTGCTATGCATGTTCGTCTTGTCCGAAGTAAGGGTGATTTGGCATGGGTTGAATGAGTATGCATATTGTTAGAGAAGAACATTGGGCCGCCAACCAAAGCCATGTATCATGGTGGAAGTTTTAGCTTGGACATTAATCCTCAATCTCTTATGAGAATATGCTTATGCATTAAAGAGGAGTCCATCATCTATTTTCTATGTTGTCCCGGTATGGATGTCCTCAAGTTGAGATCTATCAAAAACGAGAAATCAAATGCGATTTATCTCCTTGGACCTTTGTACAGGTGGCATAGAGGTACCCCTTTGTGACACTTGGTTAAAACATATGTAATGCAATAATAACCCATGGAAATCCGAGCTAATTAGGACAAGGTGCGAGCACTATTGGTATTCGATGCATGCGGCTTGCAACTTATAGGATGTCTTATGCATGACACATATGAAGTACTACTACCGTTGACAAAATTGCTTCCATGTTTTCAAAATAAAAAGCTCTATCACATAACCATTCTTTTACTTTTATGTTGAGTCTCCACCTTCTTTTAAAAGCACCAACTACTGAGAGCATGATTGTCATTCTGAGTGTAATGTGCATTGTCCCAAAGTAGCATTGTCTTTTGCATGATTGTGATATCGTTTATTTTGAAATCATTGTATCTAGTCATCACTTAAACCTTGAAGGTGCCCCTGCATTTATGTTTTGCTTCACTAAAGGGGGCAAGCTAGATATCACTTTATCATATTTGCACATCATGTTCATTGCAAATCTATTTGATGCTTGAATGTCATGTTGTAAAGCTTTCAGTCATTTGTGGTTTTCTCATGAGGCAACTTAATTACTATAGAATCATTGTCTCAGTAAGCTTTTGTCATATGACCGTAATAAGTCCTATATGGTTAATAGCATGTCACCACAGAAATTATTCTTGTTATCATTTACCAACTCGAGGACGAGAAGGAATTAAGCTTGTGGATGTTGATACGTCCAAAACGTATCTATAATTTCTCCTTGCTCCATGCCACTTTTGGGTGATATTGCTATGATATTCATACACTTCCATACACTTTTGATCATATTTGGACTAACCTACTAATCCAGTGCACCCCGGTGCCAGTTTCTGTTTTCGGCTGTTTTTGTATTTCAGGTTTTCACGTTACGAGAACTGCCAGGAAAAATCTAGAAAAATCATATAAAAAATTAGCGTTCCAGAACCTACCTGGCATCCGAAGGGCAGC
>LR738714.1:553422251-553436920 GCA_902687465.1 Secale cereale
GCCGCCGCCGCTTCCAAGATCGGGAGCACCAGGAGAACTCTTCCTGGCACCCTGCCGGAGGGGAGGATCACCATCGGGAGCCTCTCCACCACCATGGACGCCTCCCGGATGAGTTGTGAGTAGTCTCCCTTGGACCATGAGTCCATGACCAGTAGCTATGTGATGTTCTCCTCCCGTTCTTGTGCTTCACTAATTAGTCCTCGTGAGGTGCCCTACATGATCGAGGCACATATGTAATCCTTATGCTGTTGCTATGTTGAGTTTGCTGGGATCCGATGGATTATGAGATTATGTTCAGATTGATCTTGAGTAAGTTCATAAGTAATTCTTGCATGTTCTCCGTTGTTATTTATTGCTTTGGCCAAGTAATACGTAGTGACTCCAAGAGGGAACGTTATGCTCGATTATGGGTTCATGCCCCTCGATGACTAGCTTGAGTGACAGAAACATGAGTCTAGGGGATGTGCTGTTGCCACAAGGGGGAAAACAACGGTGCTTGTGCCCGCGGGTGCAAGGATTGTTTACTTTACGCAAAGTTCTTTTAATGCAGTTGTCTGTTGCTTTGAGTTTACACTATGGGTGGGACACGCAACTTAATACCAGCGAGATGTTCTGGATAGATATCTCAAGGTGGATGATTAGTAGTAGATATTGATGGATTTCGGTCTACTTAATTTGGCGTACCGCCCAATGTAATCAGCATTGGTTTGCGTTCGTGGTCCTGTCAATTGCCCAGCTGTAATTTGTTTACCTCACATAGCTGTTTTATCGTCTTTTGGGAGAGAGACATCACTAGTGAACATCATGAGACTCCGGTCCATATTACCATCATTGATCACATCCGCTATTTACTTTTCGCTTTTATTTACTATTGCAAACACTATCTATCACTACTATCATTTGCATTTAATCCTTTGTGAACTACAAGGCCGGAGGGATTGACAACCTCTATGTACTCGTTGGGAGCAAAGTTATTTGTATCTGTGTGCAGGTCCACGTTGATTGCTAATCTGCGCCGTTAGCAGTTGACACCTACTTGTTGAACCTAGGAGTCTCTGGGGATTCGATCCTTGGCATCTTTGCTAAGGGAAAACACTTCCACAACACTGCATCTTTCACCTTCCACTTGGGGTAACCAATGAGGGGTTAGAGGCCCATCATGGACCCGCTTGAAGACTATCAACCAATTATGCTTCTCCCCCTTTTGTCAGTAAGGACCAAAAAGGTTTGAAGACATAGAGCCTCTACTCGTTCCCAGTTGGACCAGGAGAAGATGCAGGGTCGGCATTGGTGTTTGGCGGTGCAGAAGTAGTTGGTGCAGTCTCGACACGCGCTGAAGGAGGAGGTGGTGAGGTAGCATCATCTTGATCATCTATCACCCTGGCATCCACTGTTGCAGCGGAGGAGGAATAGTCAGAGTCTTCAAGAGACGGAGTTCAACGCAAAACAACATTCCTTGGGGGAGTGTGGTCAAACTTGAATCTTTCAGTGAAGCCATCGTCTTGAAGATCTGCTTCAGCACTCAGAAATGTCAAACTCTTCCATGACCTTCGACAGGTTTCATGAGCAACAAAGGCATTCTTGGTGGCAAGGTTGCGAATGCGATTGACGTCCACCAAAAGGCTTTGCATCTGCCGCTTCAGCCAGTAGTGATGCTTATCCTGTTTTTGATGTAAGGCAACGAGAAGCTCTCGGTCATTGAGAACACGAGATCGCTTGCGAGGCCTTTGGGCAATGGTGCTCTCAGTAGCTTCAAACTCTGCATGGTGAGGTACGCGAGTACGTCCAGCCAGAGGATAAACACGAGAGACTGTTGGAACTCCTTCGATGGGCTGAGTGAAGCTTTGGTGATCAGCATTGTGAAGACAAACATGCTCTTTGGCAGGCTCTTGGTATATGGCTTCAGCTGACATATCAACCTCTGGCAAGAATATGTGATGGTTGTGAGAAGAAGGCTGATAGTTGATGGCAGAATGAAGCTTGATGAGCGCATGATCCAGGGAGCGTAGAACTTAAGTCCAAAGAGATCAGAGCCTGATATAGCCAACTGCTTGATAAAGAAGTCTTGAGCGTTGAAGCTGATGCCATTGAATATATAGAAGACCAATGTCTTCATTGTTGCCTCAAGCTTGGCTTATGAAGAGTGTCCTTTGACAGGCCATAGAGTTCGCTTGATGATATGATATATGGTGCGTGGCAGATACTCAAGGTCTTCAACAAAGAACTCCTTTGGGTACTTAGCATCTAATGGCAAAGGCTTCATCATGCTCAACATTTGGCTCATGTTGGGCATTGGCTTCTGGAAGATACTCTCCAAAGCTTCGCAGTGTCGCGGACAACCAGGTTCATATAGTTCTCCTGGAGTGGGCAGGCCAGTTAGCTCAATGAGGTCAAAGGCTTTGGCTTCATGATGGACATTTCCTGTCATCCACTCAAGGACCCATGTCTTCGGATCCCTACTGTAGCCGCGAATGTGGAGGGTTGCATAGAATTGCAGAAGCAGCTCTTCATTCCAGTGCTCTTTATCAGTCACAAAGTTCAGCAGGCCAGCATCACGGAAGCAATCAAGAGCTTCTTCAAGACAGGGCAATCCAGTAATAGCTTCAGTGTCAAGACGCATATGAGGGAAGATGCGCCCTTGATCATAGAGAACTCGTGAATAATAACTGCGCTATTGATGGCTCCAGAACCTATCTGGTGAAATCCTTGGTTTGGGGTAGGGGTTCTTGGTGCTATCAAAGAAAGTGTTGTGCGCAATGAAGCCATTAGCATTGAAGGATCCTGGCGAAGTGGCAGTACCTGGGAACCTTGGCAGTCTTGGCTTGGGCTTCTGAACATGAGGCCTGTGCTCGACGTGGTAATCGAATTGAGGACCAGCAGCAGGCGGAGGAACCAGAATAGGCCATTTGACAGAGATGAGCTGGTCATCTTTGTCGTATGCTTGCTCGATAGTATGGGGCCTTGGAGGCGGAACAGGAGCAGTGGCATTGACTTCGGGCTGCTAAGTGGCGTCAGGTGCAACACTGGCTTCAGGTGCCATCACTTCAGGCACCATATTGACTTCAGGCGCCACATTAGCTTCAGCCATGACAACGTCAATGGCTTTAGTGGTGATGTTGGTGGCAGCCTCAGAATTTGTAACCTCCACCTCAGGAGCTGGAGGATCGGACACGTTCTCCTCGAGAACAGGGGGTGTGGCAACACGTGCTTCTTCTTCTCTTGGTTGTTCTTCGTCGAATGATGCAGCCGGAATATCTTCAGCCGCTTTGGCTTCAGACTCGGGGACGTTCACAGTAGGAGAAGCTTCAGGAACAGATTGGTGCTCATCTCCTTCTGGAACACTAGAGGGATCAACTTGAGGCCTTGGTCCTTTGCGAAGCCTGCGGAATGCTGGCGACGCTTGTGGAGATGGAGTTGGTTGGGCCTCAAAGTCTTCGTCTTCAAGCACCGAACTGGTGACTTGAGTTGGGGGAGTTACCGGTGATTCTTGTGGGTGATCAGCCCATGAGTCATCCTGAGCAATTGGCGTCAATGGACGACCAATGCTGATGTGTTCGCTGTTCATTAGAACACGCGATGATACCACATTGTATTCGATCCGAGGAAGGACTTCATCATCTTCAACATTGTCGTGAGGACCAATTTCTTCAGCTGCGGTGGGGTCAACAGCTGGAATGTCTTCAGGAGCCTCTGTGGGAGCAGGCTCATGAATAGTCATGCGATGTTCATGGTGTGCAAATGTAGGACGAGCAACAGAAATTGGCTCGACGACAAGGGGCTCTGTGGGAGCATCCCGGACCTTCTTGATATTGCGCTTCTTGGTGGGTGGAGCTTCATCAGTGGTGTTCTTGGTTTTGCGCTTGCACGCTTCAGCTTCAGCCACCTTTGTCTTCTTAAGCTCTGAAGCAACTGCGGTGACCTTAGGCTTCGTGCCTGTCATGTTGGCAGGGAAGACAATGCTAGGTTCTTCCTGCCTTGATTCTTCAGCTTGGGCCACAATTGGCTTCTTCTTCTTTGCAGCCATCCTGGGGTTGATGCCAGGACGCCCAAGGGCCTTGCGCTTTTCAGCTACATTGTAAGCTTGAACACACATGGCAGCCAAGGCCTTGATGCGCTCACGAGAACCTCTAGCTTCTTCACGCCTCTTGTGAAAGGCTTCCTTGAGCTCATGCATCATGACTTTGAAATTCTGGATATCTTCGACGCTGAGCATGGCCATGTGCTTCTTGAACTGAGCCTTTTCATAGTCAATATTTTGCTTCAGCTCAACAATTCTCTAAGCAAGAGCTAGCTCAGAAGCAATGGCGCCATTGAAGGAGACGCTTAGGCCAACTGGAAGTTGCGGATCATCAAAGCTGAGATTGGGGGTGTCAAACCACTCATCAATGAAGTTGTTCAATACTTCCACGTCAAAGAGGGGCAAATCAATGAAGATTTCTGCATCTTGCTTTCTCTTGATCAATTGCTCAGGAGCGTCATCAGCTAGATCTTCATCACTTGATAGATCAATGGCGTCATTTGCGTTCTTCAGATGAACATCAGGAGTCAGAGCTGGACTAGGGTTGTGCAAAGGCTTCTTCTTTAGCTGCTTGCTCTTGGAGATGCGAGAGTGCTCTTCAGATTGCACACTTGGTGCAGGTGGAGCAGTGGCCAAAGGCTTCACTTTTGAAGCTGTTGGTGGAGTGGTCTTCGAAGCCTTGGATTTCTTCTTCTTCTTTGGCTTCGGAGATGCAGGCGCTTCATCAGAGTCATCGTCGTCTGCAGGTTGATCCACATCCGCCCCTTGAACCCTTATGTGAGAGATGAGACCTTCTAAGTTGTAGAAGGGCCCAACTAGGTTTGGTTCAGCTTCGCGTGTGCCATCGGCACGAAGCACAGAGGGGCCAGGATTGAAGTCTAATCCCCAAGTCTTTTTGTCTTCCTTGGCCGAGTTCTTGGCATACTAAAGATTGCGCTTGAATAGATTGTAGTCACGACACCATAGCATTGATGATGGGTCGGCATGTGCTGGTTGTGGCCCTCGTACCATGCAAGGATAGAAGCCTTGAGCAATGGCTTCAGCTTGAGTCCTGGGTGGAAGATTTTTGTACAGAATGTCTCCCCATGGTCGCTTGATGGCATTCTTCTCAGCATACTCCTGGATCACAAACCTGTACTTGAACCACTGTTCTGCACAATATCTTCGAATCCATTGTATTCGAGTTTTCCTCTGATTGTAGTCCTCCTCTGGATCAGTTTTGTACATCTCAATGAGGTCAGGAGGCAAATCTCTGGAGGTGTTACCACGGCGTTGTCTGCTACCCTTCCTAACAGATTTCTCAGTTGCCATTGGGTTCAAACTGAAAGGCTTCAAACTGAAAGGCTTCAACACTGTCAAAGGCTTCCATCTGCTGTTCAGACAGGAACTGGCTTCGGGAGAGTTGATGTGATGTTGTAAGAACTTTGCAAATGGATTCAGACTATGAGAACCAAGGGATTCTCCCACGGACATGTACCTGTGACAGCATTAGAGTTGCGAGGGAAGGGGAAGAGGTCATATGCATTCTCAGAAGATTTTGAAGATAAATCAGTTTTGAAGACATTGACCTCATAGCGCGAAGACATTCACTTATATGTTGAGAGTTGGTTCCATATTTGTATGAATCCAAGAATAGGTACAAGTGAGGAATCTAACTATGTGTGAAGCATAAGTGAATATACTAGGCAAAGTATGAGATGCAAACAGGATAGATCCAAATATGTGGAGACAGAAACTTCTTACGGTAAAAAGGATGAATCTATTGGATCAATAAGACGATAAAAAGAGAGTTTTAATTTACCACACGATGAATTACTAGACGAAGAAGAAGTGGATGCCGAGCAGTTCGATCTTGCGTGCCCTAACTTGGCGACGAAGGACACCTACGGCGGCGGCGGAGAAGACGATGTCTGTGGCCGACGTGAAGACGGCGTCGACGAGGTCACGGCAGTGAAGCGCTTTGTCGCCAGCGTCGTCGAGAGCTAGCGAAGGCGCTAGGGTTGGTCGAGGTGGAGAGGTGGTAGAAGAGTTTTTGACCGTGATGGGACGGGCATTTATAAGGATGAGAGACGGCACAGCGCAATTACGCAGGTGCCCCTAGCGGTTCACATTTGAGGGACACGTGGCGGACATGTAACACATTGGGAGTTGTCCCACGATCCCACGCACGCCTGGACTGTCGGGGAGGTCGTTCCGGCTTCTCCGGATTTCAGGCAATAAGGATTGAGCATTAAAACATATTTAATGTTTGTCTCTGTATCTTCTGCTGACAAGGACGCTGAGAAGACATTCGACGGTTCCAACAGAATGCATATGATTTGGATAGATAGAGTTTGAGGTGAGAAAGCATAGAGAAGTTAGGGTCCGATCACATTCACTTAGTTCAAAAGATTCAAATAAGAAGACATAGCTATAAGTGAATGTTGTAGAGGACATAACACAAGTCTATATATATGTCCTATATGAAGATAAATCAAATGCGAAGATTTTTCAAATTTAACGCCAAGAGAAACACTTCAAACAAGGATTTGGTGGTGGCGTTACCCACCGTATAGGAAGTATTAGACCCAGACACGGCGCACAATTATCGTGGGGCTCCGAAGTCAAATTCCATGTTAATGTATTCACACTCAGAATGTAAGTCTTCATTGATTGAAGAGATACTTTACTTCTTGTGTTGCACATCTAAGTCATCAACATGCATAAGTGTTAGGATGTGTGCCTGATTACATGACATTTGAGGATTCTAAGATATTTAGCTCACACCTCAACTTGCAAAACCTTTTCTCATCCAAGGGCTTTGTGAAGATATCTGCCAGCTACTCTTTAGTGTTGACGTGTATGATATCAATATCTTCCTTCATGACATGATCTCTGAGAAAGTGATGATGAATTTCAATGTGCTTTGTCTTTGAGTGCTGAACTAGAATGTTGGCAATCTTGATTGCGCTTTCATTGTCGCAATAGAGTGGCACATGCTTCAGATGGACAGCATAGTCCTTGAGAGTTTGCGTCATCCAGAGAAGCTGAGCGCAGCAAGATCCAGCAGCAATGTATTCAGATTCAGAAGTGGAGAGTGATACACACTTCTGCTTCTTTGAAGACCAACAGACAAGTGATCATCCCAGAAAGTGACATGTGCCTCCTGTAGACTTGTGATCAACTTTGTCACCAACATAATCAGCATCTGAGAATCCAACTAGATCAAACTCTGAGCCCTTTGGATACCATAATCCTAGTGTTGGGGTGTAAGCCAAATATCGAAGAATTCGCTTCACAGCTAAGTGATGCGATTCCTTTGGTGCCGCTTGGAATCGAGCACACATGCAAACACTAAGCATAATATCTGGCCTAGATGCACATAAATAAAGTAAAGAGCCAATCATGGAGCGGTATACCTTTTGATCGAAATCTTTACCATTGGCGTCGGGACTCAGATGACTTTTAGTTGGCATAGGCGTCGTGTATCCTTTGCAGTCTTGCATACCAAACTTCTTCAGGCAATCTTTGAGGTATTTCTGTTGAGATATGAAGATGCCGTTGCTTTGCTGGCGAATTTGAAGACCAAGGAAGAACTTCAGCTCACCCATCATTGACATCTGATATTGCTCATGCATCATGTGACCGAACTCATCACTATATCTTTTGTCAGTGCAGCCGAAGATAATGTCGTCCACATAGATTTGGCAAACAAACAGTTCACCATGATATGTCTTCGTGAAGAGTGTGGGATCCAGGGAACCAGGTTTGAGGCCTTTGCTCTTCAGGAAGTCTTTGAGTGTGTCATACCAAGAACAAGGGGTTTGTTTGAGGCCATACAGTGCCTTGTTGAGCTTGTATACCATATCAGGATGTTTTGGATCTTCAAAGCCAGGTGGTTGTGCAACATACACTTCTTCTTCAATCTTGCCATTGACAAAAGCACTCTTCACATCCATTTGATACAGAAGGATGTTGTGATGGTTTGCATAGGCTAGCAGTATGCGAATTCAAGCCTAGCCACAGGAGAAAATGTTTCATCGAAGTCAATCCCTTCTATCTGAGTGTATCCTTGAGCAACGAGATGAGCTTTGTTTCTGACAACTTGACCATGCTCATCTTGCTTGTTGCGATATATCCATATTGTGCCTATTATGTTGTGCTTGCGGGGGTTAGGACGCTTGACAAGTTCCCATACATTGTTCAGCTCAAACTGTTGAAGCTCTTCTTGCATAGCTTGAATCCATTCAGGTTCCATGAAGGCTTCATCAACTTTCTTGGGTTCAGATATTGAGACAAATGCAAAGTGCGCACAGAAATTTGCTAGCTGTGTTGCTCTTGAACGAGTGAGTGGACCAGGTGCATTTATGCTGTCAATTATCTTCTCAACTTGTACTTCATTTGCAACACGAGGATGAGCTGGACAAAGATTTTGCTCTTGCTATACATTGTCATCATCAGGGGGATTGTCTTCAGGCTGAGCATTGTCTTCAGGTTGATTAGGAGCAGAAATGATGAGTTCCTCGTTAGGCTGTGCTTCAGAAGGCATGATTTCACCTGTTCCCATTAGCTTGATAGATTCACTAGGTGTAGCTTCATCCAACACATTTGGCAGGAACTCTCTTTGTGAGACATTTGTTTCATCAAACCGCACATCCACAATTTCAACCACTTTATAGAGAAAGATGTTGATGACTCTGTAGGAGTGCGAGTCCTTTCCATAGTCGAGCATGAAACCATCATGTGCTTTTGGTGCAAACTTTGATTTGTGATGTGGATCCTTGATCCAGCACTTAGCTCCAAATACCTTGAAGTAACTGACATTTGGCTTCTTGCCAGTAAGGAGTTCATAGGACGTTTTCTTCAGAAGCTTGTGAAGATAAACACGGTTGATGATATGGCATGCAGTATCAATAGCTTCAGGCCAGAACTTTCTTGGTGTCTTGTATTCATCGAGCATCGTTCGAGCCATCTCAATTAGGGTTCCGTTCTTGCGCTCTATGATGCCATTCTGCTGAGGTGTGTACGGAGCTGAGAACTCATGAGTGATTCCCATTGTATCCAGATAAAGATCAAGGCCGGTATTCTTGAACTCGGTTCCATTGTCACTTCTGATATGCTTGATCTTGACGCCATAGTTGTTCATGGCACGGTTGGCGAAGCGTCTGAAGACATCTTCCACTTCAGTCTTGTAGAGAATTATATGCACCCATGTATATCTTGAATAATCATCAACAATGACGAAGCCATAGAGACAAGCTGTGGTGGTGAACGTGGAGTAGTGAGTAGGGCCAAATAAGTCCATGTGAAGCAGCTTGAAGGGTTTGGATGTCGTCATGATTGTCTTCGAGGGATGCTTGGCCCTAGTCATCTTCCCAGCTTCGCAGGCACCACACAGATGATCTTTCTTGAACTTGACGCCCTCGATGCCTACGACGCGCTTCTTCTTCGCGAGAGTGTGCAAGTTCCTCATGCCGGCATGTCCTAGTCTCCTATGCCAGAGCCTGCACTCTGAAGCTTTTGCTAGAAGACATACGGCCATCTGCGGTCCTGCTGAGAAATCTACCATATACAGATCACCTTTCCGATATCCTTCAAAGACTAGAGACTTGTCAGATTCCATTAGTACAAGGCATCGATATTTTACAAATACCACAATCATGTTTAAGTCACAAAGCATTGATACAGACATTAAATTGAAACCAAGGGATTCAACCAGCATGACTTTATCCATGTGCTGATCCCTTGAGATTGCAACTCTACCTAGACCCAATACCTTGCTTTTAGCAGTGTCAGCAAATGTGATGTGACTCTTGTCAGATGGACGTAAGGTTGCGTCCATAAGAAGGCTTCGATCTCCAGTCATATGATTAGTGCATCCGCTGTCCATAATCCATTCTGAAGTCTTTGGTGTCATACCCTACATTACAGTTAGGGGGATAGGATTCACCAATAGTCAATGTGAAGCATAAACATTTGACGTACAAGCGGATTATTAAAGCTTAGATCCAAGTTGGGACTGATAGGATGATTGGCAAGCGATTCAGGAACAAAATACATAGTAAGACCATTTGGGCATTTGATTTTGCGCCCTACAAGTTGTTTTAGGTCCCCAGCAATAGCATCAGACGCCTTAGATTTTCGGCTGGAGACCTTTCCCTGCAAGAGAAAGTTAATTCTTCTTGACCTCCCACATCTCCAGGGGTGGCTTAGAAGCAATGAGTCTAAGAGCAGCATCTGAGAATTTTGGCTTTGGAGCCCTAGCAAATAGTCTTGCAGTAGGAGAATAATACTCATAAGAAGAAGCAGAAAAGTTCTTTGTTTTGTGAATATAGCCGTTTGAGGAAACACGCTCATATTCATGGGTCTGAGTATAATTTCCCTGCAAAACATTGGCGTTAGGGTGACTCAGGTGAGTCCTCAGTTTGTATGAAGCCTTAGGACCGTATGAAGCCTTTGGTCCGGGGTTTGTCTTCTTCCCAAGTGGTGTCATGATGACATTTACTGGAAGCTTCTCAAGACAACCTTTGGGAACCCAAATCTTCTTCATAGGTGGCCCATTCCTGCAGTTAGTACCAATATACCTAGCAAATACTTCACCATTCTGATTCTTAATCAGTTTATAGTTTGCATCAAAGGATTCATCAATGATAATAGGATTAGCACAAGTGAAGCTAGATAAGGTAGACGGATCCACTGAAGGTTCCTTTGCAGCAACCCATGTGGTTTTGGGGTACTGCTCAGGCTTCCAGTATGAACCATCAACATTCATTTTCCTCTCGAGCCCTACACCCTCTTTCCTAGGGTTTCGGTTCAGAATCTGCTTTTTGAGGACATCACATAAAGTCTGATGCCCTTTGAGGCTTTTGTACATCCCTGTTTCAAGCAAAGTCTTCAACCTAGCATTTTCATCAGCAATAGTAGTGGTATCCTCAACAGAGGGGTTAGTTACCACATCAGCAGTTGAAGATATTGCGACAGTGGCAGCAGTAGAACATTCAGCAACAGATGTAGCGTTATCGCGCTCAATGCATTTTAGACATGGTGGTTCAAATCCTTCCTGAGCGGAGCTGATCTGTTGAGCGCGGAGTGACTCATTTTCTTTTTGAAGATCTTCATGAGCCGCTTTCAATTTCTCAAGATCTCGCTTCCTTTGAAGATAATCGTGGGAAATCTTTTCATGAGTTTTTGAGAGCGATTCATGAAGACTCTCAAGTTCTTCGTACTTAACATGAAGGTTTTTATGTCTTCAATTAAGGACTGAGAACGGGTCATTTCCGCGTCCAACAGGTCGTCGCTTTTGTCTAACAGTTTTTGAATATGTTCCATAGCTTTCTGTTGTTCAGTGGCAATTTTAGCAAGTGTTTTGTGGCTAGGTTTGGATTCACAATCCGAGTCATCTTCACTAGATGTTTGAAAGTAAGCATCGCGTGGTTTTACCTTGGCACCGCGTGCCATGAAGCAGTAGGTGGGAGCAGAGTCATCGTTCTCATTACCATCAGTGTTGGTGACAGAGTCATTGTCTTCAGTGTTGAAGATGGACTTGGCAACGTAGGCTGTGGCTAGAGCCAGACTTGCAGCACCAGAATCGGACTCCTCCTCAGACTCCACCTCCGCTTCTTCTGAAGCAGACTCCTCCTCTGAATCCATCTCCTTGCCAACAAACGCACGAGCCTTGCCAGATGAATTCTTCTTGTGTGATGAAGACTTGGAAGAAAACTTTGAGGACTTCTTCTTTTTCTTGTCATGTGAATCATATTTCTTTCTCTTCTTCTTCTTCTTCTTCTTCTTCTCATTGTCCCATTGAGGACATTCAGAGATGTAATGACCAGGTTTCTTGCACTTATGACATGTTCTCTTCTTGTAGTCATGGGTAGAAGCTTCATCATTCCTTGAGCTGGATCGTGAAGACTTTCTGAAGCCTTTCTTCCTAGTGAATTTATGGAACTTCTTCACAAGCATGGCAAGCTCCTTTCCAATGTCTTCAGGATCATCAGAACTACAGTCAGATTCTTCTTCAGATGAGGAAGCAGCCTTTGCCTTCAAAGCGCGAGATCGGCCATAGTTGGGACCATAGATGTCACATTTCTCAGATAGCTGGAACTCATGTGTGTTGAGCCTCTCAAGTATGTCAGACGGATCGAGAGTCTTGAAGTCAGGGTGTTCTTGAATCATCAGGGCAAGTATGTCAAATGAGCTGCCAAGTGATCTCAGTAGCGTCTTGACGATTTCATGCTTGGTGATCTCAGTGGCGCCAAGTGCCTGAAACTCATTTGTGATGTCAGTGAGGCGATCGAATGTGTGCTGGACATTCTCATTGTCGTGTCTCTTGAAGCGATTGAAGAGGTTGCAAAGGACACTGATTCTTTGATCTCTCTGGGTTGAGACGCCTTCGTTGACCTTAGAGAGCCAGTCCCAGACTTCCTTCGACGTTTCCAGAGCACTCACACGACCATGCTGTCCTTTGGTCAGATGACCATAGATGATATTCTTGGCAGTGGAATCCAGTTGGACGAGCTTCTTGACATCAGCAGGGGTGAGACCTTCACCAGTCTTGGGAACGCCGTTCTTGATGACAAACCAGAGGTCCACATCAATGGCTTCAAGATGCATGCGCATCTTGTTCTTCCAGTAGGGGTATTCAGTGCCATCGAAGACAGGGCACGCAGCGGAGACTTTGATTATCCCTGTAGTCGACATAGCTAAAACTCCATGTGGTTAAACTGAATCACACAGAACAAGGGAGTACCTTGCTCTGATACCAATTGAAAGTGCTGTATATCGACTAGAGGGGGGGTGAATAGGCGATTTTTTATGAAAGTCTTCATAAAATGGAAGTTTCAAAGACAAACGATAGAACCAATCCTATTTATATGCGGCGGAAAGTAGACTACACTAGACGAGCCATAGTCAAGTATTCAGTGAAGTGAAAGCACTAAGACTAATAGCAGCTAGACAGTAGGGATCAGGATGGAAGATAGAATGAAGTCAATCAGAACAAGTAGTCACACAGTGAAGTCAAACAGATAAGGCAAGCAGGCAATGACTTCACAAAGACAGACAGTAAGTAAAGAGAAGTAAGGCATAGAACCAATAGCTCGGGGAGGACAGTGATTTGTTAGACCAGTTCCAGTTGCTGTGACAACTCTGGTTAGGGAGGCTGAGAGTTAACTCAGAAGACCGCGTCTTCACCTTATTCCCCTTGAGCTAAGGACACCTAGTCCTCGCCCAATCACTCTAGTAAGTCGTCAAGGTAGACTTCCAAACCTTCATAGACTTCGTTCACCGGCGATCCACAATGACTCTTGGATGCTCAGAACGCGACGCCTAACCGGCTGGAGGAAACACAGACCTCAAGTGTAACAAGTCTTCTGGTCACACAGACAGAAAGACTTCAGTGATGCCTAACACTCTTTGGCTCTGGGTGTTTGGGCTTTATCCTCGCAAGGATCTCTCTCTCAAATGCTTCAGAGGTGGGTTGCTCTCAAACGACAAAAGCCGTGTAATAACTCTGAGTAGCTGCCAATTTATGGTGTAGGGGGTGGGCTATTTATAGCCACTGGGCAACCTGACCTCATTTGTCCGAAGTGACCCTGGGTCACTAAGGAACTGACACGTGTTCCAACAGTCAGATTTAAAACACACGCGACAGCTTTACTTGGGCTACAAGTAAAGCTGACTCATCCATCTCTGGATAAGATTTGCTCTCATTGTCTTTGCTCAAAGACATAGGATTTGGTTGAGCATCACTTCAGTCACTCTGACTTTGTTCACTTGGACCCCACTTAATAGTACGGTGGTTCCTATGACTCAACAAAGAAGAAAAGGAAACAACGAAACATATAAGTCTTCGCGCTTCATAGTCTTCCCACAATGTCTTCTCTTGTCATAGTCTTCAATATGATTATCTTCATATACCATCATTGTCGTCAATGTCTTCATACATTTTTAGGGGTCATCTCCGGTAGGTAAACCGAATCAATGAGGGACTACTACCTGTGTTATCCTGCAATTCTCACAAACACATTAGTCCCTTAACCAGGTTTGTCGTCAATACTCCAAAACCAACTAGGGGTGGCACTAGATGCACTTACAGTTCTTACTATAGATCAATAATAGTAGTAGAAATTATATTTATTTGTTATTACTTTCATCCTTCAACTATTATGTATCTTGGCCAGATTAATGAGATCCATGTTGTGTTTTAATTATTGGCCTTGTATATTTATATATTTACACAAAATAATTAATAAAATAAAATATGAAATTAACAATATAATAAATAGTATGAAAATAAAATAATAAAATAATAAACTAAACATCTATATGAATATAAAAAACAATGTGTGAAACACATAAGAGTAAAAAGGAATAATAAAAAAATTTAAAAATAATAGTAATGTCGTAGGCAACGTAGACCAACGCCAGCAATTACCCCGTCGTCCCCGGATTAAAATTAACGGCTCCCTACACACCTCTCTCATTCTATCCCCACCCTCCCAAAATCACCGCCTCCACCGCCCCATCCCTGTCGCCGCCTCCGCCTCTTCCTCGTCTCCCCCGTCACTGTCACCATTGTCGTCGCCTCCATCCTGCCACTGTCGCCTTCGTCTCCACCCCGCATACCCCACCCCTTGTCGCCTCCATCTTCACCCCGCCGTCCCCGTCGTCT
>LR738714.1:553436969-553455920 GCA_902687465.1 Secale cereale
CCCGTCGCTGTCGTCGTCGCCTCCGTCTCCACCCCGCCACCCCATCATCTCCACCCCACAACGCTCCCTCGCTGTCTCATGTCGCTGCCGGTGAGTTCTACATAGTGTAGTGTAATAGTACTAGTTTAAAATTCTTAGTCTAATAGTAGTAGTGTATGAGTTGTTGTGTAGATTTTTGTGTAGCTGTAGTATACAATTCTTATTGTAATAGTAGCACTGTAGAATTCGCAGTGTAGAATTTTGTGTAGTTTTAGTGTAGCATTCTTATTGTAATAGTAGTATTGTAGAATTTGTAGTGTAGATTTTTGTGTAGTTGTAGTGTAAGATTTTTTTTGTAGTTGTAGTGTATAATTTTTAGTGTAAGAATAATGTAGACTTTTGTGTAGTGTAGATTTTAGATAGCCGGAAAGTCAATTTGGCTCATGGGTGCATTTGCACCCGGGGCCATTTTTTATTTTTTTCAAATGTCAAAAGAATTGAGACAAAAATTTCGTACGACCTTTGTCACATACAAATGCTACCTGTAAATTTTGAGACGAAAAAGTTAAGCACTTTGGCATGCGCAAAAAAATAATCAAAGACCAAATGTCACCCCAAAATGTCAACCAAAATTTGTTTTCCTCATCGACGAAACACCGCTGCTCCGTTCCGCATGAAATTTGTCAAGCATGCTTGCTACACCAACATGATCATCTACAAAAAAATTCAGAATTTTTTGAAAATATTTAAATTGTTTTTTTCCGGGTACTGTTCATACACGTGCAAATGCGCCCGGGAGCCAAAACGCCTCCCCTATAGATAGTGTACTTTTATTGTAGTTCTATGTAGTTTACTTGTGGTGATATAATTTAGTGTAGTTGTAGACTATGATTTTAGTGTAGCTGTAGTGTACGTTTTATTACATTGTAGATTGTAGGTTTTGCAGCTACTTGTTAATATGTTCATTTTGTACTAACTTGTTAGTTATATATGTACCGTCACCATTAGGAAGGACAATATCGTCCACGAGCTTAGCCATTGGGACACCCCAGAGTTAACGGCACGCGCCGATGATGCCATGGCAGTAGACTTCTTTTAGGAAGGGGCGAATCGGAACTTCCCTGAGTGTCGTAAGTACGCGAAGTTCCTCACGCCAGACGACATGCGGATATGCACTATGGCTGAGGAGAAGGAGAACAAACATGCCGATATGCAGTTCTTAGACCCATTGGTGAGCGAGCTTGCGAGAGATGACAAACTCGTGGAGACCAAGAAGATGATGCTACTTAATTATGCAGCCAAGAAGAGCACAACGGAGGATCCCATAGACTGGGATGCCTTGGAGTGTGAGGAGGAGGGTCGGCAGGGGTATCGTCGTAGGTCCACTAGGCACGACCACGAGGCCGGTCCCTCTGGCAACTAGCTTAGCGCGCGCTAACTATTTCGTATGAACCGTTTAACTGTATGCATGTTTTATGTTTGAAATACGCATGGTTTGTAGAACTATTTAATTACAAATCTGTGTTAATACCTGGATGGCCGGATAGCGCTAGTTCGTACTAACTGCTTATGTTGCATTAAATCTATAGGCATATGTAATCTATGCTTATTTTTCTCAACGTGGTGAAAGTAGTAAATGGATGCCACATGTGAGACATGTGGTTCAATGAGATGCCAAATGCATAAGAAATTCTTTGTAGATCTGCCGAACAACTTCCTCAGTAGGACTGTATGTTTAAGTTCAACATGTTCTGATTGAGTTTCATATGTGACGTATATGGTTGTGCCCAAAATTGTCTAATTAGCTAGTTCTTTATTTCAATTTTGTCCAGATCATCCCTTGAGGGGCAAGGCGTGACTTCTTACAGAAGTTTCGAGTTCTAATAGATGCCACCATCACATTCCAGTGCACCATCATGAGGATGTTGACTGCCCAACAATTCAATTGTCTTGTCACCAACGAGGCAAACCACACATATTTTGGTTGCCTTGGTTGGAAAGGCCTTGCAACTGCTTACGAGATGGAAGCTGAGGACAGAGTCGCGTTATACCTCGACTATGACCGTGAAGAGATCATGGTCTACAACAGGCCTGCTGGCAGTGATGATGGTTCTCTTACTCCGGAGTATGACCCTGACTCCGCCCGCCGAAAAGTCCTAGTTAGCTAGTTGGCATGCATGGAAGATGTCATGTTATTATCACCTTTATTTATTTGTACTTGTACATTCATGTGTGTTACTTTGCCTACTTTGTCGAACCATATCAATAAGTGCATTGTTAATCTTGAATGCTGTTATTGGATCTATTTATAGTTGATTTACCTACTGTTCTTAAACTGGATTATGCTGTTGTACAACTTTTATTTCCTGAAAATCAAATTACTAGTGTCACGACAACATGAAATGTCACAACTGATGAATATTAGTGTTGGTGTTGTCCACATGGCACACTATTACCGTCCAAAATACTGCTGGCGTAGGCTACAACGCTAGCGCTAATTTTTACTAATGGCGCCATATTGGCGGCGTCGGGTGTCCATGCCACCAAGGCTGTTTTTGGCACACATAGTTAGGCCTAAATATTTAATTAGTGAGATTGTTGCACACATAGTTTTTGGCACACATAGTTACTAATGGTGCCATATTGGCACACATAGTTTTTGGCACACATGTATTCCTAAATATTTAATTAGTGAGATTGTTGCTAACATATTATCTCTTAATTAAGAAACATTTTCTTGTGGTTCCTCTCTCCTCCACCTTAGCATTTTTATGTGACACTGATAAGAGAGCATCATTGTACACACGCTACATAAACATTTCAAGTTCCTGTGTGTCTGACTTATTATGCTCACATCCATGTGCCGCATGAAGCAAATTTTCTGGAGTAACTCTAGCAGAATCACTATATAAGACCAATCGGTATAATAACCATTGATATGACAATTTGTGTTAAAACACACCCTAGGAGAGTCATCATATGGCCCCGAGTTGCTATAATTTATGAAGAGCCCTCTATATCTAGGCCCCGAGACTTCATATTTGGAGGGTGTAGGCATTGATTTGGAGCACGCGTCATCTGCCAACCACTGACGAGGGAGGGAAGTTTCAGGCCAACCTCTTCCTCCCGCGCGTAGCCCTATCAATGGTGTGGTCGCCCTTACGGTCGTTGCTTTTGCCTATTCAAATGCCACATGCGCATTTCCACCAGGAAGAACGCCAACTAATGGTCATCATCGCGTTTCACACTCGCACGCTGTAAATCAACAACTGTCTCCCGCCGGAGTGTGCCCCTTTGCGGGTTTATAAACCCCCATCATCGCCACTGCCACACTCACCTCCTAAGTCTATCACCCTTCCCATCTCTTCGTATTCAAGATATACCCTAGAGGCAATCATGTGACGATGATATTTCCCTTTATATCCGTGAGTGTTTTGTACTATTCTTGATCATCATCAGTGATATGTATTAATTAGTATGTGACTTGTTTGTGAAACTATGTATTGTATGATGGTTGTTCTAATGGTCCACAGTTGAAAAGGTTATGCAGACACATATCCTTTGACAAGTATATGATTCGGTTGATAATTATGTTTCACAAGTCATGGGCATAGATATGCTAAAGTCGATAGTATGGACCCGGGGGCGGAGATCACCGAGTCGAACAGACCCAATTAGAGGGTAGAGCGAGATATTGTGATGTGTTAGTCTCAAGTACGTTGTATATGTCATGTCCTAGACCTGAGGTCCTCGCATGTTCTCGGGATGATGATCAACTCACTTAGGGTCTATCAAACATTACCCGTAACTAGGTAGTCATAAGGTAGCTTTTGGGTGAGTCACGAGACATGCTGTGAGACATGATTGACTAAGATGGAAATTGTCCCTCCTATATAGGGAGATATTCTCTAGGCCCTTTCGAGGGATCATATTCGAAATCATGGCCATGCGACTTCGGTTAAGATTTAACCTACATCGGGAATCTGTATCACGGTTCCGAGAGAGAGAGAGTTACCATAAGGGTGAAAAGTCGAGGCAAAAGAAATCATGGCCTTGAGCGGAATATGTATCACGACCTTGAGCTCGACAATATATATCGTGAGGCAACATAAATGTTGCATATGACACATTGTCGAGGTTCGTCAAATGATTTTATGCACACATGGGAGTTGCCATGTTTTGATAGGAGCCACAACGAACTATTAACTCTGGTCGTGTCCATGTGTATGTGTATCTATAGGCTCGTACACTTAAGGGGTTGGAGCCCACACTACAAAAAAAAAGACACATCTGGGACATTTTGGGCCGAACGAATTTTTTTTGTCATACTTATGACACTTCTATGACGATAATTGTGACAAAACCCGGTATCATCATAGATTTGGTGCGGTCCTACTTCTATGACAAAAATCATGATAGAAATTGGGCTTTTCGTCCTGGGCGGGCCGAAGACGCAGCTGCATGACATTCTTTGGGCCGTCCATGACGGAAAAACCCGTGGTAAAAGCGAGGGCGAGGAAAATATCAGGGTGTTCTCGGTTACGGTGGGTGGTTGGGGCCGAGCGATGCACGTTTCTCTCATACACGGACGCGCGTGGGTGCGAGGCGTTGGCTCTAACTGAACCCGAGCGAGGCGTTGGGCTCTAACCGAACCCGAGCGATTGCACTGCAGGCTACGCGTTACTGAACCCGAGCGATCGATCGATGGCTGTTAACTGTACCTGATCGAGCGATTCCTTCGTGACTGCTGCTAACTAAAGCCGATCGATGCTACCTCTGGATGAACAGTGAGCACTGCTGGGGGGGTTTGGATGAATAGTTCCCGGTGGGGTTGGATGAACAGTAGCCCGTGGAGGGGTGGTTGAACAGGAGCCCGTGGAGAGGGCTGGTTGAACAATAGCCAATGGAGTAGCGCGGGGTGGAGGCTGGATGAACAGGAGCCCATGGATGAACAGTCGCAGGTGGAGGCCGCAGGAGGTCGACGGTGGATGAACAGTAGCCCGTGGAGGCTGGAGGGGGTCGACGGTGGAGATGAACAGTATCCCGTGGAGTCCCGTTCTGCGGTACGCCACACCCTCTCGATAAACAAGACCCCCGTTTCGACCTTAGCGCTCCAACACAATTCCGTTTCCTCCGTTTCACGGTACGCCACTGTCGGATTTCGGGCTACGCAAAACCCAAGAAGTTCGACCACATGGGCGTGAACGAAGATCCCTCCCAGTCACGTCTGCCTAGCGTCTCGCCCTCGCCTAGTGAAGAGATTCAAGCAAACAACAAATGAAGCACGCAAGAGTTTACCTAGGTTCGGGCCACCTTGTGGTGTAAAACCCTACTTCCTGACTTGGTGGATTGGCCTCAGGAGGGCTGGAATATGAACTAGTACATCGATTCCTGAGCTCAGGAGGCGAGCTCCGGAGGGTCAGGAGGCAAGTGTTCTTGCTCCTTTGCGTGGTGGCAGAGTTTATGGATCTGCTCCACTTGACTGGGCTTGGTCTAGCTTGTCCCCCAGTGATGAGGATCCTAGCTATTTATATAGGCGGCCAGGGTCCTCTTCCCCCGAAATGTTTAGGCGGGAAGGGATACCACAACGGCCATTTTTGAGCGGGAACACAAGGACATTCCCATCCTGACAAAAGCAGTCTTCGCCTGCAAAAGGATCAGGCAGTGACGCGGTGGTGGGCTTGGCGGTGACATCCTCCTTGTCGTCCTTGCGGTCTTCGGTCTTGTTGCACCAAAGGGGAAACCTTTGTCCCACTCCTTGGGAACCTGCGTCTGCGCTACTTCCTTTGCACCGAAACGGCAACTGCCCCACTGGCGGGCGCTGGCACCCGCTGGCATGGTGCGTCACTGCTTACATCACTGCCTCCTCCTGAGGCAGGCTTGGCCTTGGATTCTCCGCCCCTCCGGGGCACCTTAGCGAGGCTGCTCCTCAGGGGGTCTTGACGTTGTTTTCCTCGCGAGGCTTAGCCCCCTCGCGAGGGTCTTGGACAGCTAGTCGATCAGCTGGGTCATACCAGGCCGTGGTAGGAGCGTGTCGTGGCCCGCAGACAAGCAAGTCTGGGTACCCTGGTTCCCAGGACACCGACAATAGCCCCCGGGCCTAAGGCGTGCCCGGAGTTGGCTTCGGGGCGAAGCCTTAGCCGAGGACGAAGCGCCGCGGGCCCCAAACGGGCTGCGGGCCAGTCTGGCGCGTGACGGTTGGATGGGACATCGGCGACCCCGCTTCCCACGCAGTCTCGGCAACCGTGCGACTTGACAACTCCTTGGCGCGGGCGGCGGGGCCATTATGGCCGCGCGTGAGTGGCCGATGATTGATCTTCTTGGCCTATAAACAAGGGGTGAGGCAGCACGCCTCTCACTTGACTGTTGCAGATCAATCACTACTCCTCCCGTTTCCCCGAGGGCTTCCATGGCGCCGATACATAGGTTCTCGGCCGTGGAGAAGGGGAAGAGCCCGATGGTGGAGCCTGAGCGGCTCCCCCCGAAGAAGAGGCGCCGTGATTCTCCAAGAGCATCCCTGAGGTCGGCGGACGCCCGCACATGGTGCACGCGGGCGCCACCGGGATTTCCACTTCCCTTGTATGCTCCGGCGATAGGCGGACGAAGCAGGGACGGTGACAAGGGTGGTGCCATCAGCCGCCCAAAGAGATGGGCGACTCCTCGCGCCCTGCTGCCATCCCACACTGAGGATGATGCCTGCGAGTTCATCGTATGGGCGGGGGCGCCTCCGCATTCTTGGATCCTCCTTCCGCCATTCCTGAAGGAGGTGCTCCCGGCTCGAGGCCGGGTGACAATGCAGCTGAGGCACGAGGGGTGCCACCTTCCCCCTTCGTATGCCGACATGGAAGTGATCTCCTCTGGCCAGGTCTTCATGACCTGGGGTTGGGGTGTGGTGCGCCGCGCCTGTGCCCCCGCCGGGAGGCACATTCTTCATTTCGCGCTAGACGGGATGGGCACGATGACCTTCAAGGTCTTCGGGGCGGACGGCTGCCGGCTGTCGTGTGGCGTGGGGGACGGGCTCGCCGGCGACCATTCCCCATGCCATCAGGGCAGCGAGGCGCTCGCCATCGGTTGCTCGTCCGACTCCTCTGGTAGCAGTTACACTACCCCTGAGACGACCTCGAGCTCCGACGAGAGCTACGAGCCGCCAAGTCGCCGCTCCTATCGCCGGAGGGAAACAGTGTCCTCCCGGCGCCATCGTTGTTGAAGGGGTTCAAGCCGTATTCCTCGAGGGCGACCCTCTTAGCTTGGTCCCTGCGGGACATCATGGACGGCCCCATGTGGGCGTGTAAATCCTTGTAATACTTTTGCTATTATCTGGCGTTATAAACTTCTGTTCCTTATGAGACCCTCTGCTGGAGCATGACTTTCCCTTCCTTCTGTCCCGGCGGTGGTTTAGGGCCCTACGCCTGCGAGACCCAGTCCCCGGACAAGCCTTGGCCTATGCTGGCATGCCAGGTCGCGATGTCGTGGTCAATGCCAGGAGGTGAGTGACCCAGGGTCTGGTAGGAGCCCCCGAGGCGCGATGCTCGGGAAGTCCCTCTTGGCGTGTAGGCAATCGTCCACCGGGCCGTCGGGAAGGGCTTCCATGCCCAGTGGATTCGTGACTGCAGTGGGAGGAGGTGTAGGTACGCGAGTAGATGCGGCGTTGAAAACTTATCTTAGCGATCCCCTGTGGTCAGGTGGCGGTGGCACTTGATTTTTTGTCACCTTTCCCTCGGGGCGAGGTTCTGTGCCCGGGCTGTCTTCATGAGGAGGTGGCAGTAGTCGCTCCCGGGCCACCAATCATAAGGGGCGCGACTGCTGAGGCCCTGGGAGCACAGGTCACATTGCTGGTAGAGGCGTTCCTCAAGGCCACTGCTACGCAGCCGAAGAGGTGGAGACCGGTGATGATGTGCTTGGTGACGCCTGATCTGCCTCCTGTCCAGAGAAAGAAGTGTGATTGCCTCGGGGAGGCGTAAGAACTTTGTTTGAATTTTAAAAACTTGGCACTATTGTAATAGCTAGACGATTTCCGTGCTTGCTTCCTTTCATGTTTGCATAGGTGCTCTGCGTTGGCAGGGCCCAACCCCGCGCATACCTCGATCGCCATTGAGCCCTCCGGGTGACCGGGGTTATCGTAGTAACTAGACTCAAGGGATGAGGGGCTACGTGGCTAGTGAGGCCCCTGGGTCGCGATGCCCAGGGGTCCTCCTTGACGTTCAAGCGATCCCGTTTGCGTTCTACGTCGACAGGGCCCAAGCCCGCGCATACCACGATCGCCATTGAGCCCTCCGGGTGACCGGGGTTATCGTCATAACTAGACTCAAGGGATGAGGGGCAACATGGCTAGTGAGGCCCCTGGGTCGTGATGCCCATGGGCCCCCTTTGACGTACGAAAGGCTCTCATGAAGGAGAACGAGCACCATACCTTGCTCACGAGCCTTCGCCTGGGATGGGGGCGCGAGAAGGCCAGGTGTTTGGGAACCTGGTAGGGTGGCATGAGCTAGGCGTGACCTGAGCATAGCCCCCGTGCCTAGCCCCCCTCGCAACACCCATCCAAGGAGAAGCTGTGAGTGTCGTGAGCTGAAAAGCTCCCTGAGGTTGGTGCAACCACTGGGGGCTGCCCTCAGTTGTTTATAACTAGCGCAGAGCATAGAGCTACCACACTTGCGCGGAGTGTGGGCATAACCGCACCTTAGTCGTAGTGGCCAGCGCGGAGCTTGGTGCTTCCACTGGTTCGTGGGCATAACCGCTCCTCGGTTGGTTCTGCCAGTGTGGAGCATGGAACTTCCACTGGACCGTGGGAGGGAGCCTCCCACCGGGAGAGACTCCGGGGCGTGTACAGCCCCGTCCTGACACGTGGCTTGCACAGTAGGACAGCCAAGGTGTATATGGGCCCTCCTCAGGACGAGCTGAACGACTCTGAGGAAGTTCTCGTGAGCTTACACATCACTCACGAGACCCTACCCTGAGGCGGGTTGCGCCTGAGTCTTCTTCTGAAAAATGTGAAAAGAGAGGTGTTGTGTCGACCTGCGCCGAGTGCATCTCTAGAGGGTATCACATGAGAAGGCCGCAGCACCAGCGACCCCAGGAGGTGATGTCACGGGAATGGCTCGCGGGATAGAGCTCAGCCGCTGGATTTGTCGACGCTGCAGGGACGGACCCGAGCACAGACGCCGTGCCCAGTCTTCTCATGCAACGATCCAAAAGAAAAACAACCGGCGCGCGGTTCCCGCGTGAGCGAGGCACCTGCCACGGGCCCCTACTTACCCATCCATGATTAGCCCATGCGAGAACAAGGCACCAAGGACCACGGGAGGTGACGTCACGGGAATGGCTCGTGAGACAGAGCTCAGCTCTTGGGTTTAGCAACGCTGTAGGGACGGACTCGAGCACAGACGCCGTGCCAGTCCTTAATCATGGGGCGGTCGCGAGTGGGCTCACAAGGGCTCATGACCTTAGTGGCGGTGAGAACGCCAAGCATGCAGATAATGTGAATGAAAGAAGCAACTAGCCTTAATCATGCACAAAAAGGGAGAAAACTGCGGGGGAAATGCCCCCAGCAGTCCGAGGATGATGCAGCCTGGGTGTAACGCCCCGGACACACCCGCCAGGAGTAACGACCACCGGCGGGTGTGTCCGGGAAATGATCGTGGGGATATGCTCTACACTTTGTTCCATTGTGCCATGCTTGTTTGACTTCATCTAGATGCTTAAATATCTGTTGCAAGAGTGCTACTTGTTTTAAACTGCTTCTACTTGTTATTTTGTTGCTATGTTTGAGATATGATAACTTGGTGCATGTTTATCCAAATGATGCAAATGGTATGTCAAAATGTTCATCCTGAGATGCTCTACATGTTGGTTGCTATAGCATGCTTGTTTGAATCCTTATTGCCATGTTAATCTCTGTTGCAAAGTGCTATGTGGTTGTTATGTTCTGAAACTTGTTACGAGATGCCTAGTTGAGGAGCTCGTTGCTATTGTTGTGTTTGCCCCCTTGTCACATGCCTAGATGTTTTAGAATCTCAATGATGTGGTCTTTGAGGTGGTGCATTTAACTTTCCATGATATGCCTTGTGTTGACTTAAACATGCTTGCAAACATGCCTTGTTATTATTGTTGTTTTAACACTTAGTGAAATTTCACTAAGTCTGGAATCTGTAATATCCTGATGCTATGTTTGCTTGATGCCCTAGGTGAATCCATGTTAGCTTTGGGGTGGCCATTGATAATTCCTTGTTTTATATGTTGTTGTCTATCCATTCATGCCTTCACTTGCTCATTTGAGTTGTTGTAGCTTATTTACTTCTTGCTCTCAAGTTGCTATAAAATATTGTTGTCAGGTTTTTATTGTCCTGATCAAAATGTTGTAGCTTGTTGCTATTGATCCATGCCTCCTATGGAGATGCTCCAATGGAGTTGTTTGCTGTAGGATATGTCTACTTCATGTCCATGCTTCTTGTCACCATGTTTGAGTGTTGTAGCATATATATATCTTGCTCCAAAGTTGCTATGTGGCTGTTAATTTTAGCTTGTTGTTATATCTTGTTTCATGTGTATCTTTTAGCCCGTTGCTCCGTTTTGAGTGTTCCTTATATGAAACTTGTGTGATTTTGCATGTAGAATCTTAATATCATCTTGTTAACATGTTTGGAGTGAGTTTGGTTGATGTTTGGGTGCATCTTGCACCGTTGCCATGTTGTGCTTCCTACCTTGTCATGTTGTGCTTCCTACCTTGCCATGTTATGCTTCCTGTATAGACTTGCTGTGCTTCCTGTATAGATTTTTCATGCATCATACCTTGCCATGTATTGCATCACATATATAAACTTGTGTTGTTTTTCTGTGCTTCCTACCTTGCCATGTATTGCATCATATAAACTTGTATTGTTTTCTGTGCTTCCTACATTGCCATGTAATGCTTCCTGTATAGACTTGTTGTGCTTCCTGTATAGACTTGTCATGCATCATACCTTGCCATGTATTGCTTCCTGTAAATATTTGTCATGCATCATACCTTGCCATGTAATGCATCATATATAGACTTGTGTTGTTTTGCTCTGCTTCCTACCTTGCCATGTTTTGCTTCCTGTATAGACTTGTAGTGCTTCCTATATAGAACTGTCTTGCATCATACTTGGTTGAGCATATTGTAATGATCTTGTGTTGTGTGTTTACCGTATTGCTTGCTTCTTCTCGTTAGTGCTTGTTCCGTTGTGTTCGTGAGGACTTGTTCGTCTTCCCGTGGTTCTTCATCAAGGCGTCTTCTCCGTCTTCTTCATGGATCCGTTCTTCTTCCTTGCGGGACCTCAGGCAAGATGACCATACCCTTGGATACCTTTACTATCATTGCCATGCTTAGTGTCTCGATGCTATCGTTACATGTCGCGCTACCCATCATTATTGTCAGCCTCTCCTTGTTGCCATGAAACCTCTAACCTTCGAAACCTTCCTAGCAAAACCATTGTTTGGCTATGTTACCCGCTTGCTCAGCCCCTCTTATAGCGTTGTTAGTTGCAGGTGAAGATGAAGAACGTTCCAGGTGGGAACTTGTTGTTGGAATATCACAATATGTTATATGTATAATAACACACCTATATACTGGGCATGGGTGGAAGGCTTGGCCTTTTGCTCGGTGTTTTGTTCCACTCATGCCACCTTAGGCACCGATAAACCGACATTATGTTCCTTGATTTTGCGTTCCTTACACAATGTGTATATGGGGACCCCTTGACAGTTCGTCTTTGAATAAAACTCCTCCAGCAAGGCCCAACATTGGTTTTATTTTGCTCATAATAACAACTTAATTAATTAATTAAATTGCATAGGGAGTTAGCGCTACCTGAGGATTCTTTCTACATAGCAGGGGGGCCCGTGCTGATGGTGTTGGTCCCAAACGGGGGTTCTGCGGGGCCGCCACGGGGAAACTTGAGGTATCTGGTATAACCTGTAGAATCGCCCATCCGGTCGTGGCCTGAGACGAGATACGCACGGCTACTATCAGGGTGTCGGCACGCCTGATCAGATTTTCCCTAAGATAAGGAGTGATGATATTATATTTATCACTTCAGCTAATCGTGAGAGCTTGTGATGGGCTAAGTTGGGACACCCCTGCAGGGTTATGATCTTTCGAAAGCCGTGCCCGCGGTTATGTGGCAGATTGGAATTTGTTAATGTCCGGTTGTAGAAAACTTGACAGATGATCCGAAGTAAAACACACAACTGTGTGAGTAACCGTGACTGTCTCTTTTCACGTTGAGAAGAGAACACGGTGGGGTTATGTTTGACTCGTATGTAGTTCAGGATCTTTAGCGATCACTACTAGTTTGCGACCGTTTGCGTAGATGCTCATCTTATTCTTGTACTCGTAAGTTAGCCACCATATTTTTGCTTAGCCGCTGCTGCAACCTCACCACTTTACCTCTTCCTACCTATTAAGCTTTGATAGTCTTGTTACCCATGGTTATGGGATTGCTGAGTCCTCGTGGCTCACAGATACTACAACAACAGTTGCAGGTGCAGGTTTGGGTCAGGTTCTGGGTCGGCAGCCTGGGATAGCAGATGGATGTCGTTGTTCTTTTCATGTTTGCATCTGTAGTCTGATGCCTTGTATTCATGTTGTTGTATTCATGTGACTTGTATGTATTGTTGTATCCCCCATGTATGTATGTAATGGTACGATGTAATTATATCCATCTTGCTAAGCGCCCGAAATGCGGTTGTGCCCCAATCACGTAAGTGTCACGTGATCGGGATAGAATCGCATCTTGGGCCTGACACCGGGGGGCGCCCTCGATTGGATACCTGAAGCATCACCTGATACTTGTCGAAGAAGAGTTGGGGTAGCTGAAGATGCGAGCATGCGGGTTTCTCCTGAAGATCGCCGGGCTCCTGAGGCCCAGGGGCTCCGAAGGCCCTCAATGGTCGCGCGGGTCCGGTTCTTGCTCCGTCCGGACCGCCTGCCATTGAGCCGCCTGAGCCCCAAGGCCTGCTGCGTGAGACGCTGGAACGTGGCAACTGCATTGCGGAAGCCGAAGAGTGTGCGGACGTAGCTGCAGGGGAGGGCCCTCCTCCGGCCGACCACCGTCGGCCAGAAGGGCTCCTGAGAGGCGGCTCGGTTGAGGTCCGCGATGACAACGCAGACGCGGAAGCGGTCACTCGGGCCGCAGGCAGGTGAGCTTGGGGTTGTACGGTTACGCCCACCGCGGATGAGCCTAGCGTACAGAAGTTCCTTGGTAACTTGCTCAATGAAGTCCTGAGCCCCCAGCGCTGAGCGGTCCACGTTGGGCTCACAAAAACGCGCGTCAAGACACGCCTGCACGTGGTGCCCGAACCCCTCCCTCGAGACGCTGGTCAGACCGGAGACACTCCAGAGGAGAGACCCCGAACCCGTCACGAGAGGGGCGTCGGGCGCGCCTCCCTATGCGAGGGTGGAGGGCGCCTCGTCGGCAGGTGCGAGTCCCGAGGCAAAGCCGTCAGGAGCCCCTGCGTCCTGAGGTCCGTTGACGGGCAGGTTCTTCTTCTTCTTGGGGGCGGTCTGCAGGGCAAGGACGGCTCCATCCTCATCGGAGCATTCGACTGTCGTAGTCCGGTAGGCGCGCTCCAGGGAACGCACCGCTTCCTTCTCGTCGGAGGCGATCGTGATGACTTCGCCGCTCCCAGGCATCTTGAGGATGTTGTAGCCGTGATGGGTCGCCGCCATGAACTTGGCGAGGGCAGGATACCCAAGGATGGCGTTGGACAGGGGGTGGATGTTGGCGACATCGAAGTCGATGAGCTCGGTGTGGTAGTTGTCGCGGTCACCAAGGGTGACAGAAAGGCGGACCTACCCCATCGGGAGTGTGTTGCCATCCATGACTCCGTAGAACGGCTTGGTCGGGTGGAGCTGATCGTAGGGGACCCGGAGTGTCTCGAAGGTCTGGACGGAGAGGACGTTGAGTCCTGCTCCGCCGCCGATGAGGGTCTTGGTCACGAGGACGTTGCTGATGGTCGGGGTGCAGAGCATCGGGAGAGCGCCTGGGGCCGCGGTGCACTTGAGCTGGTCCTTGAGGTCGAAGGCGATGACTTGCTTGGTCCACCTGAGGTTGCGCGCGGCGTCAGGCCTGGGAAGCGCCGCGTTCACCTCATGGGCGAACTGCTTGAAGATGCAATGAGAAGCCGGAGCATGGGCTCCTCCAAAGATGCATGCAACTGGACGTGGCTCCTGGAAGCCCCCTGCTCCATCTCCCTGGCGGTCATCGTCATTCCTTCTTGGTGGCTGTGGCAGCGGAGGCAGACCTCCATTGCCCTGGGGGCGACCCTCACGAGGCTGGTTGCGCCAGGGGGCGTCACAAGGCTGCTCCTGCCAGTGGTGTTCACGAGGCTGTTCGCGCCACCCTTGGCGTGAGTTCCTGCCGTCCCAACATCCTCCACCTCGGCCTCCTCCACGGCCGTAGCCGCGGCTGTCGCGCTCAAGGCGCTGCCCGACGCGCATCGCCCTGAGCTCCTGGCAGTCGTTAGTGTTGTGGCTGTGGACGTTGTGGGAGACGCAGTACGGTCGGTTGTCTCTGGGGAGGTCCTCGTAGGCGCAACCACGCTTCACTTCTGGCTGCGCAGCTAGCACGGCAGGTCCCTTGCGCTTTGCTTCTTTGGCCTTGGCCTTCTTGTCGTCCGCCTCCGCCTCAGGCAGCTCCTGGAGGGAGAGCCGTCCTTCCTCCGCCCTGGCGTACTTTGCCGCGAGCTTGAACATCTCAAGGGATGTGCATAGGTCCTCATGGATGGCGAGCTCCTCCCTCATCCTGACGTTGCGGACGCCATTGGAGAACGCCGAGATGATGGCCTCGTCCGAGACCCTAGGGATCCGGAGGCACATGGTGTTGAAGTGTTGGATGTACTTTTGCAGGGTCTCTCCCGGCTGCTGCCTCACGCGGCACAGATCTGCAGCTGCCGGGGCTCGGTCACAGGTGCCTTGGAAGTTGGCGACGAAACGCTCACGAAGCTCTTCCCAGGAGGAGATGGATCCCACGGGGAGGTTCAGGAGCCAGGAGCGTGCACCATCTTTGAGAGCCATGGGGAACCAGTAGGCCATGACCTGCTCAGTGCCGTTGGACGCCTCTATGCTCAGCTCGTAGAGTTGTAGGAACTCTTTGGGGTTGGTGGTGCTGACGTAGCGTGGAGGCAGGTCCGGCTTGAACTTGCCGGGCCAGACGAGGCGCCGTAGCTCAGGAGCCAGGGCACGACATCCAGCTATGCTCATTATCGCAGGCGCCCCTGCGCTTGCACAGCTGGTTCTTGGGGCGCTAGCGCCACCACCTCCTGTGGCGCACGGTCCTGGCGCTGCGGGCCAGGGCGGCCGCGAGCTCCTGCCTGGGGATGCGGAATCACCTGGCAGCTCTCCTCGTCGCGCCCGTGAGCTCTGCGAGGTGGCTCACGTCGCGGAGACTTGCGCCGAACCTCTTGGCCGCTGCCATAGAGTGGAGGCGGAGCCGGGACTCCGTGGCCTTCGTTCCCCGCCGGGGGCGACGGGGGACGGGAAGAATGCACTAGTGCAGGTGCTTCCCCAGCGGCGTTGACGAGCTCGGTGATGCGGTGGAGCCACTCGTCGTAGAGGTCATCTGCTGGGCAGTAGTGCAAGAGCTCCCGCGCCATCAGCAGCGCAGGCAGCTAGTAGACCGGCCCGCGGCGGACCAGCGAGGACGACGCCACGGCCGGTGAGGGTGAAGGCGTTGCCGTGCGGCCATCGCACCGCACAGACGGCGGTAGCGACGAGTCCTGCTGCTCGTGGACGGCCGGGTCGGTGGCGGCATTGGCGACCGGCGAGTTGGGGCGGAGCGGCACACCATTGCCCGCGGGCGCCGTCTGAGCGACGTTTGCGGCGCGGCGGGCGGCGCGAGCTCGGTGTGTATCCACCTTGGCGGTGGAGCGAAGTCGACGACGAGAGCGGGACGAGCTCGTCGGAGAGGCGAGATCTCGACACGACCCCTACCTGGTGCACCGAATGTCAGATTTCGGGCTCCGCAAAACCCAAGAAATTCGAACACAGGGGCGTGAACGAATATCCCTCCCACGCACGTCTACCTAGCGTCTCACCCTCGCCTAGTGAAGAGATTCAAGCAAACAACAAATGAAGCACGCAAGAGTTTACCCAGGTTCGGGCCACCTTGTGGTGTAAAACCCTACTTCCTACTTTGGTGGATTGGCCTCAGGAGGGCTGGAATATGAACTAGTACAGCGATTCTTGAGCTGAGGAGGCGAGCTCAGGTGGGTCAGGAGGCAAGTGTTCTTGCTCCTTTGCGTGGTGGCTGAGTTTATGGATCTGCTCCACTTGGCTAGGCTTGGTCTAACTTGTCCCCAAGTGATGAGGATCCTAGCTACTTATATAGGCGACAAGGGTCCTCTCCACCTAAAATGTTTAGGCGGGAAGGGATCGCACAACGGCCATTTTTGAGCTGGAACACAAGGACGTTCCTACCCTGACAAAAGCAGTCTTCGCCTGCAAAAGTATCAGGCGGTGACGCGGTGGTGGGATCGGTAGTGACATCCTCCTTGTCGTCCTTGCGGTCTTCGGTCTTGTTGCACCAAAGGGGAAACCTTTGTCTCGCTCCTCGGGAACCTGCGTCTGCGCTGCTTCCTTTGCACCGAAACGGCAACAGTGCCGCTGGCGGGCGCTGGCACCCGCTGGCGCGGTGCGTCACTGCTTACATCACTGCCTCCTCCTGAGGCAGGCTTGTCCTTGGATTCTCCGCCCCTCCGGGGCACCTTGCCGAGGCTGCTCGTGAGGGGGTCTGGACGTTGTTCTCCTCGTGAGGCTTAGCCTCCTCACGAGGGTCTTGGACAGCTGGTCGATCAGCTGGGCCGTACCAGGCCATGGTAGGAGCGCGTCGCAGCCCGCAAACAGGCAATTCTGGGTGCCCTGGTTCCCAGGACGCCGACAGCCACACCCCTCCCGATCAACAGGACCCCTGTTTCGACCTTAGGAGGTATGTTTCCTCCATTTTGCGGTACACCAGACCCCTCCCGATGAATAGGATCCCGTTTCGAACGTGGCCGGTCGAACACAAGGCCATTTCCTACGTTCTGCGGTAAGCCAGGCCTCGTTTCCATCGGCTGTTTCGTCCAAGCCCTCCCGATGTACACGACGACACATTCCGTTCCGACCCAGCCAGTTGGCTCCCCTTGAACACGACGACGACGCTGTTTCTCTGTTCTGACCCAGCCATGTACACGAGCCCTGGCGGTATGTATGCGTGAGTAGGCGTTCGAGACCCTGCCCGTATGTACGTACGTGGCCGTATTTTCTTTCTTGCACACTGGCTGTTGTACGAACGTGTACATGCTACGTGCGCGCCTCTACTACGACACATGCGCGCCTCTACATCGACTAGTATGTACGTACATGTTCGCGACCAGAATGACAACGCTACGTACGCTTCGACCAGGTTAGTCCCGACTGTTAGGCACTTCCTTGCGTGCGAAGATGTAGCTGGTGGGTCCCAGCAATCAGGGGGGCGAATCTTTTTTTTTGCCCGGACGCACTTCCTTGCGTGTGAAGATGTAGCTGGTGGGTCCCAGCAGTCAGGGGGGAAAGTTTTTTTCGTGAAATACAATGGCCCGTCCGGTGGGTCCCCACTGTCAGGTGGAGGAATAATTATTTTGCACGTAGTAAGGAGGCACTTTCTTGCTGCGGCCATGGACCCAGCTATCAGCTTCTCCACGTACAGTCCATGTCCGATGGAAGCCGTTCCTTGACCATGTTCACCACGCCTCGCCGAGAGCACCAGGGCGGTGGACGACGGCGAGGCCTAGGAAGGGGACGACACGGAGCCGGGGAAGACGCTGCAGTGGATGCCCACGCGTAGACGAGTACGAGGGTTCACTGGTTCGCTGCGGTGTGAGGCTATTGTCGCCGCAGAATAACATGGGGTGTGAGTGAGTAGAGGGATGGCCTGGCCAGCGGTGAGAATAGTAGGGGCGGTGAGGCCTCCACGGCAGCACAGCCGGCCACAGGAGGCAGGAGCATGCGGCACGACTGGCGCTGCTTTGGGCGGCTAGAGCAACAAGACTAGAGGTTGAAGAAGCACTACGGCCATTGGATGGACATTGTACGGTAACCGGAGCTAGAATCGTTCATATTGACTAAGTTGACAAAGCACTCTGTCCCCGTCAACTTAGTAGGCCCAAAAGTCAGCCTCCCACCAAGGTGGGTCCCAACCAGCAGGGGGAGTATTCATTTTTTTGTGCATAATAATTAGGCACTTCCGGTGGGTCCGTGCTGACAGCGGGGGGAACGTTTTTTTCACGCAATACGGTGGCCCGTCCGATGGGTCCCAGCAGTCAGGGGGGAACATTTTTTCACAAAATATGGTGGCCCGTCCGGTGTGTCCCTGCTGTCAGGTGGAGGAATCATTATTTTCCGCGTAATAAGGAGGGACTTCCTTGCTGCCGTCATGGACCCAGCTATCAGCCTCTCCACGTACAGTCCACGTCCGATGGAAGCCATTCCTTGACCACATTGACCACGCCGCACCGAGAGCACCATGGCGGTGGACGACGGCGAGGCCTAGGAAGGGGACGACGCGGAGCCGGGGAAGATGCGGCAGTGGAAGCCCGTGCGGAGAGGAGTACGAGGGTTCACTGGTTCTGCCGTGGTGTGAGGCTGCCGTCGCCGCATGGCCTGGCCAGCGGTGGGAATAGTAGGGGGCGGTGAGGCCTTTGCGGCAGCACAGCCGGCCACGGGAGGCAGGAGCATGCGGCACGATCGGCGCTGCTTTGGGCGGTGGAGCAATAAGACAAGAGGTTGAAGAAGCACTGCGGCCATTGGATGGACATCGTATGGTCACTGGAGCTAGAATCGTTCATATTGACTAAGTTGACAAAGCACTCCGTCCCCGTCAACTTAGTAGGCCCACAAGTCAGCCACCCACCAAGGTGAGTCCCAACTAGCAGGGGGAGTATTCATTTTTTTGTGCGTAATAAGGAGGCACTTCCGGTGGGTCCGAGCTGACAGCG
>LR738714.1:553468596-553509525 GCA_902687465.1 Secale cereale
TATAGACTTGTCTTGCATCATACCTTGCCATGTATTGCATCATATATAGACTTGTGTTGTTTTTCTGTGCTTCCTACCTTGCCATGTATTGCTTCCTGTATAGACTTGTCTTGCATCATACCTTGCCATGTATTGCATCATATATAGACTTGTGTTGTTTTTCTGTGCTTCCTACCTTGCCATGTATTGCTTCCTGTATAGACTTGTAGTGCATCCTATATAGAACTGTCTTGCATCATACTTGGTTGAGCATATTGTCATGTCTCGTGTGGTGCGTTTACCGTGTTGCTTGCTTCTTCTCGTTAGTGCTTGTTCCGTTGCGTTCCTGAGGATTCGTTTGTCTACCCGTGGTTCTTCTTTAAGGCTTCTTCTTCGTCTTCTTCATGGATCCGTTCTTCTTCCTTGCGGGATCTCAGGCAAGATGACCATACCCTTGGATACCTTTACTATCATTGCCTTTGCTTAGTTGTCTCGATGCTATCGTTATATGTCGCGCTATCCATCTTATTGTCAGCCCCTCTCCTTGTTGCCATGAAACCTCTAACCTTTGACACCTTCCTAGCAAAAACCATTGTTTGGCTATGTTACCCGCTTGCTCAGCCCCTCTTATAGCGTTGTTAGTTGCAGGTGAAGATGAAGATCGTTCCAGGTGGGAACTTGTTGTTGGAATATCACAATATCTATTATTATTATTATTAACACACCTATATACTAGGCATGGGTGGAAGGCTTGGCCTTTTGCTCGGTGTTTTGTTCCACTCATGCCACCTTAGGAGCCGATAAACCAGCATTATGTTCCTTGATTTTGCGTTCCTTACACGATTGGGTATATGGGGACCCCTTGACACTTCGTCTTTGCATAAAACTCCTCCATCAAGGCCCAACATTGGTTTTAATTTGCCTCATAATAACAACTTAATTAATTAATTAATTAAATTTGCATAGGGGGTCGCGTCCCCGGGGATTCTTCTACATAGCAGGGGGCAGTGCTGATGGTGTTGGTCCCAAACAGGGAGACTGCGGGGCCGCCACGGGGAAACTCGAGGTATCTGGTATAACCCATAGGATCACCTATCCGGTCGTGGCCTGAGACGAGATACGCGCGGCTACTATCAGGGTGTCGGCACGCCGAGAGGTCTTGCTGGACTTGTTTTACCATTGTCGAAATGTCTTGTGCAACGGATGCCGAGCCTGATCGGATTTCCCTAAGATAAGGGGTAATAATTATTATTACTTCAGCTGATCGTGAGAGGTTGTGATGGGCTAAGTTGGGACACCCCTGCAGGGTTATAATCTTTTGAAAGCCGTGCCCGCGGTTATGTGGCAGATTGGAATATGTTAATGTCCGGTTGTAGAAAACTTGACAGAGGATCCGAAGTAAAACACACAACTGTGTGAGTAACCGTGATTGTCTCTTTTCACTTTGAGAAGAGAACACGGTGGGGTTATGTTTGACTCGTAGGTAGTTCAGGATCTTTAGCGATCACTACTAGTTGCGACCGTTTGCGTAGATGCTCATCTTATTCTTGTACTCGTAAGTTAGCCACCATATATTGCTTAGCCGCTGCTGCAACCTCACCACTTTACCTCTTCCTACCTATTAAGCTTTCATAGTCTTGTTACCCATGGTTATGGGATTGCTGAGTCGTCGTGGCTCACAGATACTACAATAACAGTTGCAGGTGCAGGTTTTCCGATGTCTTGACGTGAGAGCGATGATCGTTGTGTTGGAGTTCTTTCTTCTTCTTCTTCAGTCTTGGGTTAGGTTCCGGGTCGGCAGCCTGGGATAGCAGATGGATGTCGGTGTTCTTTTCATGTTTGCATCCGTAGTCGGATGTCTTGTATTGATGTTGTTGTATTCATGTTACTTGTAAGTATTGTTGTATCCCCCATGTATGTATGTAATGGTACGATGTAATGATATCCATCTTGCTAAGCGCCCGAAATGCGGTTGTGCCCCAATCACGTAAGTGTCACGTGATCACGATAGAATCGCATCTTGGGCCTGACAGAGCTCCATCCCCGAAGACAAGCTCTCCCGTGAGCATTCACGCTTGTGGTCATGGCGGATGTGGTGCCAGGTAGGAGGACGATGCGCTATGGTGTGGAGGTTAGCTGGGCGTTGCTGCTTTAAGTAGCACATTCTGGTGAGGCCAAGCGTCCTGGTGCGTCATTAAGTCGCCGGAGTTGGTTCCTTGGGCAGTGAGCCTCTTAACAACGACATACGTACGGACGACATGAATGTGGGTAGGTGGCACCGGCTGGGAACGCACCGCACGACAACGCGAGGGACGAGGGTTTTTGGTGTGCCAGGGTAGTCAGATGCGGTAGTGGCAACGTTGGAGATGTCCTTTGCTCACATGCGATCGACGCATGTCATTGAAAAAGCAAGAGGACCCGGCATGGTCTCAGGTCCCGAGGATGCAGTTGGCCACGCTACACCACACCGCGGACGCGTCCCTGCGCCCCGTGCATCCTCGATGAGCCGGGTGTTGGGGTGTGTGTGGATTGTGGCCAAAGTGCACCTTACCAAAATTTTGGTCATGACCCAAAGATTGGTCTTTGTTTGGATGGTTGCCATTTTTTGGCATGCCAATGAACTCTAGCCAACTCTAGTTCATTTTTCTTGCCGATGTCGGCCAAATCATGGGCAAACAAAACCTCAACCAAAATTTTGGCTACCCAATGCTTTGATGGGGCAACCTTGGGCACAAACCAAACATACTGTTGGTCGTGCCACAGCACTAACACCACTCTCGGCACACTGAAACCGACCGTGTCTAGCGACGATGAGCGTGTCGCTCACCGTGGTCGCCATAGGCGGTGCTGGAGTTGCGCCATGTTGTTGGCCCCCATGACCCACATGAACGGTTGCCGGTGGCGAGGAGGTCGTGGGCCAACTCCTCCATTCGACTAGTTTGTGCTACGTCACCCGGACAGGTGTGCCCCACATGTCGGTTTCCCTGTTTTCCCGGCCATATTCGAGTGTCAGTGCTCCGCGTTGTGCATTAGGCCTTTCACTATGTAGGCCAAGCGAGACAACTTATTGTTTATTTGAGCCATTCAAGTATAATCATGTGGCGTTTGCTTATTTCTCATTCCTCTCCAACCCTCTTCTCCATCGACCATATCGCCCTCCGGTCGAGTCCATCCTCCCGCATGCCTCATTTGAACATTCCGCCGAGTATCATTCGCATGTGGGCCTAGACCATGCTTCTATTTTCAATGTTTATTTGTAATTTGTCCGACATGCATACAAACAAACGGTTCGTTTGAAGTTTCACTTTGCCTCCACTACGTGTCGCTTCTCGTCTTAGTTTTGACACCCCATTCGGTTCATGCCCCGGCACATGTTGACAAGATCAATTGATGTTCATAGATGAATTGCGTGTCGTGCAAGGAGATAAAGGTTTGGTTTGTTTCTATGATAGAAATGACCCGCGGGGGGGGGGGTCTGTGGGGATCAGAGGGAGTATATTGTACGTTCATAAGCGAAACAAATGTATTGTACCCACCCTAGTCCTCTTTCAATCGATCTCCGGACCCCGATATGAAATCGAGAGAGAATGAGTGGGGGCATGTGTGATACCTAATGCGGATTCAAAATTTTGAACCGGTGATCATAGCATCCGCAAATCATATATAAAGGGTATTCAATGTTCATTTCGTTTTTGAACGTACAATATACTCCCTCCTATCCTTTCTAGTTTTCATATAAGTTTTATGTGTAGTCAAAGTATCTCTACTTTGATAAAAAAAAGTATCAACATTCAACAACTCCCAATCAATATTGTTAGATTCGTACGTACTCCTAGATTTGTACTCGAGATGGTTTCCAATTTGTTTTCAACCACGTGAATGTGCTTGTTCTCGCGCATGCTCTTCCTACTAGGATTTTGCCATGTATAGCCAGTCCAATGGTAACTTTTTTTAAGCTCCCTGTCCAATAGTACTAGTGGACTACTTACAACATCTGTACTAGAGTATGCAGTGCTCATAATTGTACTCTCTCCTTCCATTTATATAGGGCCTATGTGGAGGAGAGAGATGTGAAAAAGTAATGGGAGTGAGCTCTCATGCAAGAGTCTAGCTATATACGCGTTCCTAGTTAAATACATACAATAAATATGAAGAAAGAGATGGAGAGGAGTTCGAAAAAAGTACTAATACAATAGCCCACACTACTGTATGAGTGCATATAATAGATGATGGCTATAGATGACATGGCAGTTCCTTATAGCCATCGAGTGGTTCTATTATTAACCATGCTTTAATGCGTTTTGCAAAACCGCATTTGACTATTAACAAGACTAATAGTACATGAGATGTATAATGTGAAAATTATATCATTGGAAGCTCCTTTCACATACGTATCCCTGCCTTAGAGCATGCTTGCTAGGCCCCGCATGTCAGTTACTCAATGGGTTCGGCCACGTTAGGGGATCCTCATCCATAGTATACTCCCTCTATTTTTATTTACTCCGCATAAAATGACACGGGCGGGGGAGGGGGAGGGACGTCGGTTTGCTCTCAACTGTGGTCCCACAAACGAGTGAAAATGCAAGACGAAGCGCATTCCATTTGATGAGCGACATGGAGGGTCCAGCCTGCCGGGCTGCAACGCGAACGCGACAAGAGCGATGTACAGTCAAAACCGATTGACCTGTCGTCACCGGAACCACTAGTCACACCAGAACCTTCGCTGCTCGGCCTACGCCAGCCACTGCCCTAAAACCACACCTAATCTCCAGCCCCTCCCCCCACCTTTCGATCCCCTAGCCCGCATCAAGAGTCCCCTAGCTCGCCAGAAAGCCATGGTGCGCCGCAATATCACGTACTACAAGATGCTGACGACGGAGCGCCACGGAGAAATCACGGCGGCGGTCGGCGCCAGAGACCTCCGTTCCCAAGCTCGCTTTGTGGCAGGCCAATCCCCGAATTCTCTAAAGCCAAGCTACAAGGAGAAGGAAGCCGATCCAATGTTCATAGCAGAGGTCGTGGCGCAGAAGGCCCCAGATGGGTATGAGACGATGGATGTCGACTTCGTGCCGGCGTTCGAGTCCCCCATGGTGCAGGCGGACCAGCGGTTCAACCTGGCGATACTAAAGGAGGACCGGGAGGCAGAGGCTCAACTCGACGCGAAGCGTGACATGTCGCTAACATCGAGGCTCTCCTACAGGCGGAACTGGATGTTGTGGATGTGAACCTGGCGACGGAGGCTCAACTTGAGGCGGAGAGCGTGGATGCCGCTGCCATCGAGGCCCTCCTGTAGGCGGAACCGGATGTCTTGGACTTGAACCGGACGGCAGAGGCTCAACTCGACGCGGAGCGCATGGATGCCGCTCTCATCGAGGCCCTCCTGCAGGCGGAACCGGACGTCCTCGACTTGAACCGGGTGGCGGAGGCTCGACTCGACGCGGAGCGCGCAGATGCCGCTGCCATCGAGGCCCTCCTGCAGGCGGAACCGGACGTCCTTGACTTGAACCGGGCGGTGATCTCGTCCATGCAGAGCGCCCGCACGCTCCATGTGAACGAGTAGCTGGAGGCCGTGGACAACCATGGTGCGGAGACACACGTCGGCAGCTACGGCTAGTTCGCGCCGGCAGCCAAAGACGACAAGGCCGTCTCGTTCCGCGAGCAGTGATAGTTTTTCTTTATGTTGTTATTTTTATGGATCTTTTGTTGTGTAAAAACATATATTGTTATGCAAGTCACCTGACTTGGGTCAGTCTACCATTTCAGGCGGTTGGATGAATATACTACGTCTCCTAACCCTTCTTCCTCACCTCTTCTTCTTCCCCAACAGACCATCGCATGGGCCGTACGGATACTCCACAACATGCGGTTGGATAAACATACTCTATGAACGAAAATTATGTGTCAGCGGTAGGATGACTGAGTTTGGTTTGTTCACATGCGACAGCACATGTCAGTGAGAGTGCGTTCCCTTGGTTGGGTTTGCGATGTGGAGGAGCGACTTTGCATGTGAGGGTGCGGTGCGACCGCGACAGGCGTGCACATGTGTACCTCCTTTTCATTTTGAAAAATGTAGGCAAGCTTGGCAAAAATATGTGGCGAAGTATGGTAATGCAAGGCCTAGACCCAAACAGGATAAGTACGTAGTACTACGTACTAGGAGTACTAGTGTTAAAAAAGAAAGGCGGGGTTTTCCTTCGCGGGATTAATCGATACAAATCCTCGTTTCACGTGTCAATTAATGCGTATTTTTTTCTGCAAAGCCCAAAGAGCTAACCATCTCACTCCTCATCGCTTGATTAATACAGCGCCATGCAAACCAACCTTCTCACTTCCGCATGCAGACAGGGGATATTAATGTCCTTGGTTGCTAGTACGAGGCAAACCCCATCAATTTTGTGTCGATTAGTATTAGTGGCCTTTTGCAAATTGTAATTTTGATATACTGGCCTTGTGTACAAAAAATAGGAGGTAGTTACTATATTTGACTTCCTTCCCCATTGCGGGGACGTCGACGATATCTCGAACGTTGCGGTTTGGCGAAGTACGTTCGACAGAGAACACCATTGAGGGAGACCACGGTAAGTCGTTCGCAAGTGCCGCCAGCCAGCCGAGACAACCGCCTTATTTGCATCCAGGATGTCCGTTGAACCAAAGGACGCGTAAATGTACTAGTACTACTCGTACACAATAGCGTCGTCCGTCCAGCTTAGTGCGGTGAGATGGTTTCTCGAAGAAGACGATGGAGAAGCGGAGTCAGCGAAGAGTGAAATGATGGTTGCTTCGTCTATGCTTTATGATTTGACACCTCACTACTTTGTGATTTGTGATAGAAGGGACAGGGGAGTAGACTCTGTCCTCTACACCGTACATGCATCCAAGCACGGGAGAAAGAGGGCAGACGTTGAATTTTTCTATTCCTTCAATCAATCAATCAATCAATCAGGGAGCTTCGGTTCCATCCTTTTGGCTTTGGCAACACCGTCTACAATGGTTCCCACGATGCCAAAAGCTATTTTCATATTTGGCTACACATTGTGGATGCCCTTAAACGTACCACTTGGTTTTGCTCCTGTGTGCTATCTATACAAATCTCAATTATATTGATCTAAAAAATTATAGAATTAAGATTAATAAAAAGGAGGTGATTTTGCCGTGCGGATGGCGGGGGAGGTTTTCTTATTTTCAGAGGACATTGTCCTGATGGTTTGCTAACATGCGGTCCCATGTGTCAGTGCTTCACCAAGCCGATCCGCTTCCCACATGAGGCAGAACAACGACAGAAGCAACACGTGGTTAACTTGAAGGTGATGAGGGAGAAGCGGATTCAGCAACGAGTGAAATGATGGCTGCTTCGTCCCTCCAACTTCTTTTTTAGCATTATAACTTCGTCCCTCCAACTTAACTGCGGGAAAGGTGCAGCTTTGTGATTTGACGCCTCATTGCTCATTACTACGAGGGCGCCATGACTAGGTGCTTCACCCCGGCTGTTCTGCACTGTATTCCGGTATGGCACGTGGACCCGGTAGCTTGATGCCCCACATGTCGGCGAAGGGACTAGAAGATTTATGAAAGCGAGCGCTCCACTCTTACGACGAAGGAGTACACGACACGACGGCCCAGTGAACTGTCACTTGTACTGTATATAGTATTATAGTTTTGCTGTTTCGCACGATCCAACTATACAAACCCGATTAAACAGGAAAAGGCGGGATTTTTCCCGCGCGGTATATGATACTAGCCATACATTTCAAAGGCAATTGTAATGTATGCAAACTGAAAAATTAAGTAACAATATGATATCTATTAAAACTAAAAACATATGATTTATTGTGTTAGAGTGTAGTAGTAGTGTTGTATTGCATAGTTGTGAGGTGTAACATGCGAGAACGTGTAGAGATGTAGTTTTGGAGGGCCTACAGAGAGAAAAGCGTAATACGTTCACCGAACTTTAGAATAAGCTGATTACGGTCACTATATATGTTTTGCGGTGATTATACGGTCACTTGATCATGGTTCGGCATCGGATTGCACTCTGTTAACCAGCCAAATAGTGTGCGTGGCACCATGTTGACTAGTTAAATTGATCACGTTCCTAGTGGGTGCCACCTGTCAGTTCGCATAGGGAAAAGGTCAGATAAACACAAATTTACGCAGGCGCGACAAGACTCCACCCTGTGTGTGGGAATCACCTGGTTGTGTATATGTCTGTCACGGCCTGATGTGTGCGCATGCACGTGTAGGTTGAGCACTTGAGCGTGAGAGTGTGTGTTGGTCGTGTGGTGTACTGGCGTGTGCATGCATGTGTGCGTGTGTGCGTGTGAGTGTTGTGTGTGTGCGTGGTTGTGTGTGTACGTGTGAGTGTTGCGTGTGTGCGTCAGTGCATGTGTTCGTGTGAGTGTTGCGTGCATGCAGTTCGTGTGCATGCGTGCGTGTGTGTATAATCACCACACCAGCTCCTGTGTGTTAAAAAAGACGGCTCAGCATACCAATACAACGCCACCTTGTCCGCTGTGCCCGCGGTCATGACTTCGAACCACCGTCCAATATTTTTTTGTCGTTTTTTTTCATTCTTACTAGCAAGATGCCCGTGCGTTGCACGTAACATCAAGATGCATTTGTATGACTAGTTTATCTTGTGAGAGAAAAGGATGAACGAGGGAAGTGTAATGCCCAGTATGTGACTATACCTCCCACGTGTCGAGGCACGACTTAAAGGTATAATCACATACTAGAATGATCTCAAGTATGGTATCTTTGCACAACTCATGTAAAAGAGGGGATGAAAATGTACAAGAGTACTTGGCTTACAATCGCCACGTCACACAATGAAATACATTAACATACATCATCCAATAACATCAGAGTCCGACTACGGACGAAGATCCAAATGAAAGATACCATAAATAAAGCAACACAAGGTCTCGATCATCCTAGTAAGAGCCCTACTGATCCTCTGGGTAAGACACGTAGTATCGCCCACGCTCTTCATCGAACTCCCAATACAACTCTGAACCACCACCTGTGTAGTTCTCATTGGTACCTGCATCTGGTGTGGTGTAGAATCTGTGAGCCACGGAGGACTCAGCAATCATGTTCCTGGGTAGCAATACTATCAAAGCCTTAGGTGTGGAAAAGGCTTAAACAAGGTTGCAGCAGCACTAGCACTAGCTTACGTGTTTAGAGCGAGAAGAGAAAGTGCCAACGATCATCAAAGTGATCACGAAGTGATCCTAACTAAGCACGTCAATCATAACCCCACCGTGTTCACTTCCCGAACCCCTTCGGAAAGAGACAATCACGGTTACTCATGCTCGTAGTGTATTATGAACATAGTGTCAAGTTTTCTACAACTGGATATTAAAAAATTCACATCTGCCACATAACCGCGGGCACGGCTTTCGAAAGATCAAACCCTGCAGGGGTGTCCCAACTTAACCCATCACAAGCTCACGATCTGCGGAGTCGCAACTCCAAGGTGGGAAGACCCGTGTATTCTCGGAATCCCGTGCTCAAGATATTCCGACAAAGGTAAAACTAATCCAGCAAGACCTCCCGGTGTGCCGACACCCTGATAGTAGCCGCGCCTATCTCGTCTCAGGCCACGACAGGATGAGCTATGGTTACAGCATCCAAATACCCCAAGTTGCAAAGGGGCGGTGCCGCAAGCTGCTCTAGGTTGGACCAACACTCATGTGGAGCACTGGAGTCCTCGGGATAGCTATTCCCTATGCAAGTTTTAGTTGTTAGGCAAATGGACTACCAATGTCGGGCCTTGCTGGAAAAGCTTTAGCACTGAGCGAATTATCAAGGGGGTCCCATAACCCCAACCGTGTTAGGAACGCATAATCAAGGAACATAACACCGGTTTATCGGTTCCTAGGGTGGCATGGGTGGAACAAAACACCAAGCAAGAGGCTTAGCCTTCCACCCATTACCAATATATAGATGAATTAGTTTAACAGATTATATATGTGATATCCCAACAATAACTTCATCATGAAGCAAGAATCTTCAAGTCTTCACCTGCAACTAACAACACTATAAGAGGGGTTGAGCGATGCTTACGTAGCCAAACAACGGTTTGCTAGGTGGGTGGTTAGAGAGTTTCATGGCAACAATAGGAGGCTGACAAACAGACATAGGCATCGAGGCAATAACCTAAAGAGCGAGACATCTAGCATAGGCAAAGATAGTAGTGATATCTGGGTAAGGTCATCTTGCCTGTTGATTCCACGTAGGGATCGTAAGATGGCTCCTCGTACTCAGTCTTGGCAAGATCCTCGAACTCGGTCTCGGCTCCCGGCTCTACTCAACACAAGAACACAACACGGTCCAAATTCAAACACGGTGCAATGCACAATCAACATGATGCAAGTATGATGTGCGTATGCATGCGAATACTCTTGAGCCTAAGGAGAAGATGATGGAAAAGGCCTTATCTTGGGAAACCAAGCAAGCCACTAGATAGAGGGGAAGATTTCGGCTGAAATCGATATAAAGATCACCGGAAATGGACGCACGGTTTGCAAATGGCAAGCAAAACAATATTCAAGCAAAACTGCAGTTTAAAGAACATAGCAACTTTGGAGCAAGAAATAATAATGCTACATCACTCAAACATGGGGACAAAGGGCATGGATGTGAAGTAGACATGATACTTAACAAGCATGAACTTAGAACACACCCAAAAACCTACTGGAACACAATTAACCAAGCATGGCAAGTTGCAATAAACTTATCCAGACTTAGTCAAAATCTGGGAAGGCAAAAACATCATCACGATGCTGCCTTCGGAGGCACAAAACAACAAGCATATCAACTCCACTAAGTATATAAAGATCATGGACATGTAATAGACATAGCATAAATCAAACAACTCCATTGGAGAAACTCCATAGGAGGCATGGATTAATAACAACAAGCTTCACCAAATTGATCATGCTGATAAAAATCTGACAGGTAAATTTATAGCAACTTGAGAGCAAGAAATAAATAAGCTATAGCAGGCCATATGTGCAAATAAGGGCATGGATGGATAGAGCATAACATGGACAACAAGAGATGATCATTTGACATACTAAAACAAGTATGGATTTGAGTGAGGCATCAAGCAAACATAGCATCAGGTTAACATATTCCAGACTTTGTAGTTTTTCACTAAGTATAAAAACAGCAACATTGGCATGGCATGTTTACAAGCTTGTTTAAGTCACCTCAAGGCATATCATGGAAAGTTTATTGCACCGCAGCAAAGACCATATGAATGAGCTTCTAAAACATATTGACATGTGACATGAAGACAAACACATCAATAGCAATGAGCAAGTCAAATCAGCATCTCATAACAAGTTTCAACACTTAACAGCCACATGCACTTTTTCAACAAAGATTAACATGGCAATATGACACCTAATATGAATTCTACAGCAACCATCATGTAGAGCCCTTCACAATGAACATTTTGACATATCATATGCTCCATTTGGACCAACATGCACAAAGTTATCACATCTCAAACATGGCAACAAAATTACAGTCATCAGCAGTTTTAAACATTTAGCACTCTTGCAACGATGATTAGGGCATCAAGATGTACTCAAACAAGCATGCCACAGTGGAACAAAATGAAGAGCACATCTCAACGAACATTTTGATATATTATACGCCCAAAACGGATTTACGAGCACGAAGTTATTGCATGGCAAAGAGGGCAAAAAAATTAAGGAATCCAGGGACTTGGAGAAAAAAACAGGGTCAACCTCAATTCCAGATCTAGGGTTTGGCGTGCGGATCGAGGATGGCCAGAGAGGGGGCGGCGGCTCGTCGGAGATGGCGGGCCGGCGAGGAGGCGCGGCGGCCGACGGAGGGGTGGCCGGAGGCGGCGGCGCCCGGCGCGCGCGGCGGCTGGAGGAGGCTGGCGGCGGACGCCTCGGGGCCGGCGACAGCGGACGCCTCGGTGGCGGGCGGCGGCGGGCTAGGAGATCCCGACGGCGCGCGCAGCGGCAGAGGGCGGCCAGCGGCTGGAGCGGACGGGGGCGCGGGCCGGGGAGGCGCCCGGGGCGGCGGAGGCGACGGGGCGAGGGGGCCTGATCCGGGCTTGGCGGGCCTCGGCGGCGCGGTGGAGATCCGGCGGTGGGGACGGACTCGTGGCAGGCGGTGGTTGGCTGGGCGCGTCCGGGCGGACGTGTCCGGTCCGTCCCGGACGTGCCCGGCGGCGCGAGGAGGGAGGATACAAGGGTTTTGCCCGAAGAATTCGGGGGAGAGGGCCTATTTATAGATTATGGGAGCTAGGAAGGTCCAAATGGGGTGCGGTTTTCGCCCACACGATCACGATCCGACAACCGAGAGGATGGGAGTGGTTGTGCTGGGTTAGTGCACTGTTGTGGAGGGGGTCTTGGGCCAAAAGGAAGAGGAGCTTTTAGCCCACTAGGTTAACCGTTGGAGTATCAAACGACCTCCAAACGCGAAGAAACTTGACAGGCGGCCTACACGTACTAAAACAACAACGCACGACAAGTCTCACCTCATTCCAGGAATGTTACACACCCACACACGAAAGAAGGACTCGGGGGGTGCCACGGGCACGTGTGTGAGTGTCGGAACTCAAAATGGACAACGGGAAGAGACGAGCGGAACTGGGTGCAAGTGACAACACGAATGCAATGCAATGCACAAGATAACATGACATGGATGAAATGCACACACGCACATGACAAAACGAAGAAACCCAAAATGAAAGAAGAGCCCATAATGGAATTGATGAAGTAAATGTTTCATATATTGCCATAAACGGAAGGTATCACATATGGGGTGTTACAAACTCTCCTCTACTACAAAAAGATCTCGTCCCGAGATCTAGGACAGGAAGAAGGAAGGATACTCGGAACGAAGGTGATCTTCTTGTTCCCACGTAGCTTCTCGATCGGTATGGTTTGACCACTTCACTTTCAAGAACTTGATGGACTTGTTGCCGGTGTTGCGCTCAGTTTCTTCAAGAATAGCAACAGGGTGCTCACAATAAGATAAGTCTGGTTGAAGATCAATCTCCTTGAACGGAATGGTGTGCTCAGGTGTCTTGAAGCACTTGCGGAGTTGAGACACGTGAAACACATCATGAACATTTGCAAAGTTGGAGGGAAGCTCGAGTTGGTAGGCTAGATCGCCTCTTTTGCCAAGAATCTTGAAAGGGCCCACGTATCTAGGAACAAGCTTTCCTTTGATACCGAATCTTTGGGTTCCTTTCACAGGAGAAACATGGAGATAGACATGATCTCCAATGTCGAAAGCCAAATCACGATGCTTGCCGTCCTAGTAGCTCTTTTGACGCGATTGCACGGCTTTGAGATTCTCACGTATGACTTTGCACATTCCTTCGGCTCCTGAGATCAAATCATTTCCAAGAAGTTGACGTTCACCAGTCTCGGACCAGTTGAGAGGGGTACGACACTTTCTGCCATAGAGGATTTCAAAAGGAGATTTGCCGGCACTTGCTTGGAAGCTGTTGTTGTAGGAGAATTCGGCAAACAGGAGACAATCTTCCCATTTCATACCGAAAGAGATGACACAAGCTCTCATCATGTCTTCGAGGATCTGGTTCACTCTTTCGACTTGACCACTAGTATGAGGGTGAAACGCAGTGCTGAAGCGAATTTTCGTGCCCATGGCTGACTGAAAGGAGTCCCAGAACTTGGATGTGAACAAACTCCACGGTCTGAGGAGATGACTTGAGGAATGCCATGCAACGAAACAATTCTGGAGGTGTACAACTCTGCCAGCTGAGCTGCGTTGATGGATTCTTTGACTGGAAGGAAATGAGCCACTTTAGTTAGCTTGTCAATCAGTACAAAGATAGCAGCATTCCCCTTCTTGGACTTAGGAAACCCAGTGACGAAATCCATTTCAATGTGATCAAATTTCCACTCAGGAATAGGTAGAGGTTGAAGGAGACCGGCTGGACGTTGATGATCTGCCTTCACTCTTCTGCAGACATCACATTCATTCACGAATTGGGCAATCTCCCTTTTCACGCGAGTCCACCAATATGATTGCTTGAGGTCTTGCTACATCGTGGTACTTCCGGTGTGAATCGAGAGGAGGGAGTCATGTGCTTCGTTCATTATTAGCTTCCTGAGATCACCCTTGGGAACCACAATTCTATCCTCAAAGAACAAGGTGTCTTTCTCATCAACGTGATAGCACTTGTACTTGGGAGTACCCTTAGCAATACCATGTTTCACTTTCTGCACCATAGCATCACTGAGTTGGGCCTCACGAATCTGATCTTCCAAGGTAGGAGCAACTTGAAGGTTTGCAAGAAAGCCTTGCGGAACAACTTGGAGGTTGAGCTTCCTGAATGATTCACAATGTTCAGGCTATAACGGTTTGAGAAGGAGACTGTTGCAATATGCCTTTCTGCTCACGGCATCTGCAATGACATTGGCCTTGCCAGTTGTGTACTCAATGCTTGGATCATACTCTTGGATCATCTCAACCCAACGAGTCTGGCGAAGGTTAAGGTTTGGTTGTGTGAAGATGTACTTCAAGCTCTTGTGATCGGTGAAGATGTCCATTTTTCTGCCCAACAGAAGGTGTCTCCACGTGATCAAGGCATGAACAACTCCTGCTAGCTCGACATCATGTATGGGGTAATTCTTCTCATTTGGTTTCAACTGACGAGAAGTGTATGCCAAAATCTTCTTGTCTTGCATGAGAACACCACCAAGTCCTTGCAAAGAAGCATCACAAAAGACTTCATAGGGCTTGGACTCATCCGCAGGAGTAAGAACCGGAGCAGAAATGAGCTTCTGTGTGAGTGTTTTGAATGCCACATCACAATCAGGAGTCCAGTTGTACTTGACATTCTTCAGCAATAGGTTGGAAAGAGGCTTGGCAATCTTGGAGAAGTTCTCAACGAACCTTCTGCAATAGCTAGCGAGACCAAGGAAGCTTCGGAGTTGCTTGACATTCTGCGGGGGTTCCCAGTTGACAATAGCTTCAACTTTCTCGGGGTTCACAGAAATACCCTTGGCAGAGATGATATGGCCAAGATATAAGACTTTATCCAGCCAAAATTCACATTTGGAGAACTTCTCATAGAACTTGTGTTCACGGAGCCTGTCTAGGACCAAACGGAGGTGCTTGGCATGGTCTTCTTCATTCTTGGAGAATCCAAGATGTCATCCAGATAGACGAGAACAAATTCATTGGTGTAGGGGTTGAATATGAAGTGCATCATCCTTGAGAAGGTGGATGGAGCATTTGCAAGGTCGAAACACATTACCGTGTATTCATAGGAGCCATAGCTTGTTCTGAATGCGGTCTTGTGAATATCCTCTTCACGGATACGAATCTGATGGTAACCCATCCGGAGATCGAGCTTTGAGAACACCTTTGCTCCTTTGAGCTGCTCGAATAATTCATTGATATTGGGGAGCGGATACTTGTTCTTTATTGTCTTCTTGTTCAATGGCCGGTAATCAACGCCAAGGCGTTCCGTGCCATCCTTCTTCTTGACAAATAGAACACCACAGCCCCAAGGAGAAGTACTAGGCCTCATTAGGCCCATACGTTCTTGCTCATCGAGTTGTTTTTCCAGCTCGTTCAACTCATCAGGGGAAAGCTTGTACGGACGCCGACATGCTGGCTCGATACCGGGTTCGAGTTCAATTACAAATTCAACTTGACGATGTGGAGGCATGCATGGAAGCTCTTCAGGGAAAACATCTTCATATTCATTGACCACCGAAATCTGAGAAATGCCATTAATCTCACCCTTGTCATTGAGAGAGAATAGCATGATTGTGTTATCTCGAGAGGCGAAGATAATCACGTCTTCGTCAGGATGAGTAGGCTTGACTTCCTTATTTGCACAATCAATGTTTGCATCGTGCTTGGAGAGCCAATCCATCCCAAGAATAAGATCAATGTCCGAATTACCAAGACCAATAGGAGAAGCCAGAAATTTATAATGGCCCATCTTGATAGAAATGTTAGGAGCTACAATATGAGAGCTCGTCCTCATTCCCGGAGAAACCACACGAAAAGGATTTTGCAAAATTTCTGTAGGCAACTCATGCTTGGACAAGAAAGGTTTTGAGATGAAGCAATGTGATGCACCTGTATCGAATAAAACTTTTGCAGGAACAGAGTTAACTAAGAGGTTAACCAATATCACATCAGAAGAATTCTCTGCTTGAGCTGCATTCATCAGATTCACTCTTGCCGCCTTGGGATTGTGCTTGACAATAGCAGTGCTGACAGGTGGAGGAGGCGGAAGGCGCCTTGGGTTGGGACACTTGTTAGCATAGTGACCCTTCTGGACACACTTGTTGCAAATCACTTCTGAGAGAGGACGGTGATAAGGACCACTTGATCTTGAAGCTTGAAACTGAGGTTTGGACTAATTGCTTGGGTTGGTTGGGTGGGAGAAACCACGGCCACCTGAGTGGTTGTTGTTGTTTGGAGGACGGAGCACTGGAGGTGGCGGAAGCCAGAACTTCTACTGCTTTGCAACCACTTGGGAAGAAGAGGAGGAGTGAACAACATCTCTAATCCTCTTTTTGGAACCTTCAATCTTGAGCTGGGTTGCCTCTTGCTTAAGAGCCATATTGTAGAATTGGTCAAATTCATCCGGCTCGAACAAGGTGAGAGCTAGTTGGAGTTCATCCTTCACACCACCACGGAACTGATAAAACTTGCTCTTGGCATCTGGGATGTCTTGCTTGGCATAGCGAGCGAGATTCTGGAACTTCACATTGTATTGATAAACGGACATGGTGCCTTGCTTCAGGTTGCGGAATTGCTCACGCATGCCTTCAATGACACTGGTTGGAATGTGGTGAGAGCGGAAATCCTTGCAGAAGTCAGTCCACGAGATCTCACGTCCACCTCTGGAATATTTGTACTGTTTCCACCAATCAGTAGCTTGATCTTTGAGTTGGAAGGCGGCAAACTTGACATAATCCTCAGGTCTCACATTACTGCATTCGAAGTGCTTTTTGATGTATGTTATCCAGTCTTCAGCATCTAGCGAATCCACACAGTAACTAAAAAACTTCGGTTGGTTTGCCAGGAATTGGTTGAGGGTAGCAAAGTGAGGTTGATTGAACAGATTGCCTTGGCCTTGGTTCCCATGACCACCTTGATTTTCTTGGTTGGCTTGAATGTTCTGCATCATTTGCATAAGCATCTGGGTGTTCTGGTTGGTCGCTTGCATAATTGCTCTCCAGGCCTCAGACGGAGGAGGAGGGGAAGGATGACGTTCAGGAACACGCTCTTCTTCACCCTCTGGGTTAGCGTTGGGAACCTTCTTAGGAGCCATCCTGAATGATATGACAACTATTAGCCATTGATTGAAAATATAAAGCTGAATCAACGGCTAGAAATTGCGACATAAGTCTTCACAAGAACATTCGAACAAAATGAACGAATGTAATCCACATTTTAATGATACAACAATCTTCTCGAGAATCCACTTGAGAGAACAAAAGGTAAATAAAAACAACAAGGAGCAGATAGAACAAATACAAGATAGAAGTTTCCTTCCACATGTTCGTGCTGAAAGCTCATGGAACGTGTTACAAAAGGGTTTTGCAATCCCCGGATCAGCAGAGCCAAGGACCCTTTAAGATGCAACTCCCGATTGGAACAACGCCCACAAAACCACTTCACTCAATGTTGAACCCAGAACTCCATATCATGCACTCGTTGGAAGAATGCCTACGAGCTACTAGAAGAACCCACCTATTAATCTCCAAAAGTTTCCGGTTATGCAATCGGGTGTTGGGGATACAGGGGAAGCACCACACACTCAACTCTAATCCTACATCCAGCTGTATCCATCCTTCAACACATAACTAGTCATTTTCGGAAACCGTTTACCTCGGACCTTCGAAACGCATCTTCTATACAAGGTGTGGCTATACTCCCGAACTACCTCCCCAGTACTGGGTGATGTTGGGGTTATCTCACCACTAACTGCATAGAAGAGTTTTCGATGTCGGCCGTCTTAAGTATTCTAGAACCACTGCGATACATTTGTGACGACAACACCTCGGAGCTCAACTCCCCGGGACACTGCCACAACCCCTAAATGACAGGAGGCATCGAGAACAATGTTCTCGTCACAAAGATATCGGAACAATCCAAACAATACTCACGTGATCCTAAAAAAATTTAGTGAATTTTTTACAGTAGAAGAGATAGAACAACGTCAGGAGTCCTCACCAGAGCGATGAAGGGATGAGGAGTAAAAAGAAATCCTACTCTCCGATATATATAGGACTCAAAACATTTTCATGTGCGTGCCTAGACTCAACCATCAAGGATTCGATCAATCAGGGGGCTCCTAGGTCGGAGAAGGCTCTGATTACCAACTTGTAATGCCCAGTATGTGACTATACCTCCCACGTGTCGAGACACGACTTAAAGGTATAATCACATACTAGAATGATCACAAGTATGGTATCTTTGCACAACTCTTGTAAAAGAGGGGATGAAAATGTAAAAGAGTAGTTGGCTTACAATCACCATGTCACACAATGAAATACATTAACATACATCATCCAATAACATCAGAGTCTGACTACGGACGAAGATCCAAATGAAAGATACCATAAATAAAGCAACACAAGGTCCTGATCATCCTAGTAAGAGCCCTACTGATCCTCTGGGTAAGACATGTAGTATCGCCCACGCTCTTCATCGATCTCCCAATACAACTCTGAACCACCACCTCTGTAGTTCTCAGCGGTACCTGCATCTGGTGTGGTGTAGAATCTGTGAGCCACGGAGGACTCAGCAATCCCATTCCCGGGTAGCAATACTATCAAAGCCTTAGGTGTGGAAAAGGCTTAAACAAGGTTGCAGCAGCACTAGCACTAGCTTACGTGTTTAGAGCGGGAAGACGAAGTGCCAACGATCGTCAAAGTGATCACGAACTGATCCTAACTAAGCACGTCAATCATAACCCCACCGTGTTCACTTCCCGAACCCCTTCGGAAAGAGACCATCACGGTTACTCACGCTCGTAGTGTATTATGAACATACTGTCAAGTTTTCTACAACCGGATATTAACAAATTCCCATCTGCCACATAACCGTGGGCACGGCTTTCAAAAGATCAAACCCTGTAGGGGTGTCCCAACTTAGCCCATCACAAGCTCACGATCTGCAGAGTCGCAACTCCAAGGTGGGAAGACCCGAGTATTCTCGGCATCCCGTGCTCAAGATATTCCGACAGAGGTAAAACTAATCCAGCAAGACCTCCCGGCGTGTCGACACCCTGATAGTAGCCGCACGCATCATGTCTCAGGCCACGACCGGATGAGCTATGGTTACAGCATCCAAATACCCCAAGTTGCCAAGGGGCGGTGCCGCAAGCTGCTCTAGGTTGGAAAAACACTCATGTGGAGCACTGGCCCAGGGTTGTTAATTAAGTCATCGGGATAACTAGTCGCTATGCAATTTTTAGTTGTTAGGCAAATGGAGTACCAATGTCAGTCCTTGCTGGAAAAGCTTTAGCACTCAGCGAATTATCAAGGGGGTCCCATAACCCCAACCGTGTTAGGAACGCATAATCAAGGAACATAACACCGGTTTATCGGTTCCTAGGGTGGCATGAGTGGAACAAAACACCAAGCAAGAGGCTTGGCCTTTTACCCATTACCAATATATAGATGAATTAGTTTAACAGATTATATATGTGATATCCCAACAATAACTTCATCATGAAGCAAGAATCTTCAAGTCTTCACCTACAACTAACAACGCTATAAGAGGGGCTGAGCGATGCTTATGTAGCCAAACAACGGTTTGCTAGGTGGGTGGTTAGAGAGTTTCATGGCAACAATAGGAGGCTGACAAACAGACATAGGCAACGAGGCAATAACCTAAAGAGCGAGACATCTAGCATAGGCAAAGATAGTAGTGATATCTGGGTAAGGTCATCTTGCCTATTGATTCCACGGAGGGGTCGTAAGACGACTCCTCGTACTTAGTCTCGGCAAGATCCTCGAAATATTTCTCGGCTCCCGGCTCTACTCAACACAAGAACACAACACGGCACAATATCAAACAAGGTGCAATGCACAATCAACATGATGCAAGTATGATGTGCGTATGCATGCGGATACTCTTGAGCCTAAGGAGAAGATGATGTAAAAGGCCTTATCTTGGGAAACCAAGCAAGCCACTAGATAGAGGGGAAGATTTCGGTTGAAATCGATATAAAGATCACCAGAAACGGACACACTGTTTGCAAATGGGAAGCAAAACAATATTCAAGCAAAACTGCAGTTTACAGCAACATGGCAACTTTGGAGCAAGAAATAATTATGCTACATCACTCAAACATGGAGACAAATGGCATGGATGTGAAGTAAACAAGATACTTAACAAGCATGAACTTAGAACACACACAAAAACCTACTGGAACACAATTAACCAAGCATGGCAAGTTGCAATAAATTTATCCAGACTTAGTCAAAATCTGGGAAGGCAAAAACATCATCACGATGCTGCCTTCGGAGGCACAAAACAACATGCATATCAACTCCACTAAGTATATAAAGATCATGGACATGTCATAGACATAGCATAAATCAAACAACTCCATTGGAGCAACTCCATAGGAGGCATGGATCAATAACAACAAGCTTCACCAAATTGATCATGCTGATAAAAATCTGATATGTAAATTGATAGCAACTTGAGAGCAAGCAATAAATAAGCTACAGCAGGCCATATGTGCAAATAAGGGCATGGATGGATAGAGCATAACATGGACAACAAGACATGATCATTTGGCATACTAAAACATGCATGGATTTGAGTGAGGCATCAAGCAAACATAGCATCAGGTTTAACAGTTTCCAGACTTTGCAGTTTTTCACTAAGTATAAAAACAGCAACATTGGCATGGCATGTTTACAAGCTTGTTTAAGTCACCTCAAGGCATATCATGAAAAGTGGATTGCACCGCAGTAAAGACCATATGAATGAGCTTCTAAAACATATTGACATGTGACATGAAGAACACATCAATACCAACGAGCAAGTCAAATCAGCATCTCATAACAAGTTTCAGCACTTAACACCTACATGCACTTTTGCAATAGATATTAACATGGCAATATGACACCTAATATGAATGCTACAGCAACCATCATGTAGAGCACTTCATAATGAACATTTTGAGATATCATATGCTCCATTTGGACCAACATGCACAAAGTTATCACATCTCAAACATGGCAACAAAATTACAGTCATCAGCAGTTTTACACATTTAGCACTCTTGCAATGATGATTAGGGCATCAAGATGAACTCAAACAAGCATGCCACAGTGGAACAAAATGAAGAGCACATCTCAACGAACAGTTTGACATATTACACGCCCAAAACGGATCTACGAGCACGAAGTTATTGCATGGCAAACAGGTCATAAAAATTAAGGAATCCGGGGACTTAGAGAAAAAACAGGGTCAACCTCAATTCCAGATCTAGGGTTTGGCGCGCGGATCGAGGATGTCCGGAGAAGGGGCGGCGGATCGCCGGAGACGGCGGGCCGGCGAGGAGGCACGGCGGCCGACGGAGGGGTGGCCGGAGGCGGCGGTGCCCGGCGCGTGCGGCGGCCGGAGGTGGCGGCGGCGGATGCCTCGATGGTGGGCGGCGGCGGGCGAGGAGATCACGCCGGCGCGCACGACGGCGGAGGGCGGCCGGAGCGGACGGGGGCGCGGGCCGGGGAGGCGCCCGGGGCGGCGGAGGCGACGGGCCGAGGGGGCCCGATCCGGGCCTGGCCGGCCTCGGCGGCGCGGTGGAGATCCGGCGGCGGGGACGGACACGTGGCAGCCGGCGATTGGCTGGGCGCGTCCGGGCGGACGTGTCCGGCGGCGCGAGGAGGGAGGAGACTAGGGTTTTTCCCGAAAAATTCGGGGGAGAGGGCCTATTTATAGATTCTGGGAGCTAGGAAGATCCAAATGGGGTGCGGTTTTTGTCCACACGATCAAGATCCGACGATCGAGAGGATGGGAGTGGTTTTGCTGGGTTAGTGAGATGTTGTGGAGGGGGTCTTGGGCCAAAAGGAAGAAGAGCTTTTAGCCCACTAGGTTAACCGTTGGAGTATCAAACGACCTCCAAACGCGAAGAAAATTGACAGGCGGCCTACACGTACTAAAACAACAACGCACGACAAGTCTCACCTCATTCCGGGAATGTTACACGGCCACACACGAAAGAAGGACTCGGGGGTGCCACGTGCACGTGTGTGAGTGTCGGAACTCGAAACGGACAACGGGAAGAGACGAGCGGAACCGGGTGCAAGTGACAACACGAATGCAATGCAATGCACAAGATAACATGACATGGATGAAATGCACACATGCACACGACAAAACGAAGAAACCCGAAATGAAAGAAGAGCCCAGAATGGAATTGATGAAGTAAATGTTTCATATATTGCCATAAACGGAAGGTATCACATATGGGGTGTTACAGGAAGGCCTTATTTCCAAATGTGGAGAGGTGTGTGGATACATTTTTGCAAAATTGTCATAGTTTCTTTCCTATTCGTCAGATATAAATCGGACGGCCTATATTGCAGGATGGCAGGCACACCATCATCATCAACTCTGTTTTTATAAGAGTGTATTTTATCCCTACTCTTATAAAAAGTATAGTCGGTGATGATCGTGTGCCTGCCATCCTGCAATATAGGCCGTCCGATCTATATCTGATGGATAGGAAGGAAACTATGGCAATTTTGCAAAAATATACCCACACCCCTCTCCACACTTGCAAATAAGGCGTTCCCTTGTTCATCCTTTTCTCCCACAAGATAAACTACTCATACAAATGCATCTTGATGTTCCGTGCAACGCATGGGCATCATGCTAGTATTTTATAAGAGTGTAGATGTAGAGTAGATACAAGTGGATAGGTGGGCCCGATGGTAGTGAGATAATGTGATGCAACACTAGAGGTGCCATGTGGAGCATTTAACTGGTCAACTAGTCGTGTCTTGAGCAAATACAGAGTTGTACGGTGAGCCCGTGACTGTATAATAACCACAAAATGTAAATGGTGACCGTAATGAGTGGATTCTGAAGTCTAATGTACGTATCATGCTTTCGCTTCAAATACAATGATCATCACTGTATATATCGTGAGAGAAAGATGAAACATGCGTGAATGTGTTGGGGGCTTACTTTTAGAGGACCTGGAGATAGTTTGTGTGCATACGTGAAAGGGGCGTAGAGGGGGGTATGCGATGGAGAGAGAGATGCTCTTCGTTTCTCTTTATTTTGAGTAACGTTATATATACTATAAAAATATACAAATTCACAGTGCGGAATAAATATCATTGTGGGCACCATGCAATGCAAGCGTTCATACTCCTCCATATAACTTTGTAATGTTGTACATATGTAGAAATTCTAAAATATTTTTTTGGCCACACTTTATTCAAAAGGAATGTTGTATGCGAAATAAACGTGAAGAGAGGGCTTTTTAGATCAATGGGGTACGTGATGTAACATGTGTAAATGTGTAGTTGATGCATTTGGCAGGGCCTAGAGAGGTATGTGTGTGTATTACGTATTCGAGAGAGGCATGGATAGAGGGGCCAGCAGGGGGGTGATACGTCCAAAACGTATCTATAACTTCTGCTTGCTCCATGCCTCTTTTGTGTGATATTGCTATGATATTTATGCACTTCCATACACTTTTGATCATATTTGGACTAACCTATTAACTCAGTGCACCCCAGTGCCAGTTTCTGTTTTCTGCTGTTTTTGTATTTCAGGTTTTCCCATTACGTAAACTGCCAGAAAAATTCCGGGAAAATATATAAAAAATCAGCGTTCCGGAAGCTTCCATGCGGCCAAAGTAGGGTCGGAGGGGGGCCACCAGGGCTCCAGGCGGCCAGAGGGCGCCCCCCCCCCTCCTGGCCGCGCCGCCAGGGCGCCTGGGCCCCCCTGGCCTCCTCTGACGCCCCCCTTTGGCATATATTTACACCGCGTCCCGAAACCCTCGAGGACGGAACCCTTTTTCGCGATCTCATCTCTGTTCCGCTGCCGCCGTGCTTCCAAGATCGGGAGCACCAGGAGAACTCTTCCCGGCACCCTGCCGGAGGGGAGGATCACCACCGGGAGCCTCTCCACCACCATGGACGCCTCCCGGATGAGTTGTGAGTAGTCTCCCTTGGACCATGGGTCCATGACCAGTAGCTATGTGATGTTCTCCTCCCCTCATTGTTCTTCACCGATTAGACCTCGTGAGCTGCCCTACATGATCGAGGCACATATGTAATCCTTATGCTATTGCTATGATGAGTTTGCTGGGATCCGATGGATTATGAGATTATGTTCAGATTGTGTGTGAGTAATATATTTGATTTACCTCTTTTATATTTATGTTCTTGAGTAATTCTTGCATGTTCTCCGTTGTTGTTTATTGCTTTGGCCAAGTAGTAGGTAGTAACTCCAAGAGGGAATGTTATGCTTGATTGTGGGTTCATGCCCCTCGATGACTAGCTTCAGTGACATAAACATGAGTCTACGGGATGTGTTGTTTCCACAAGGGGGAAAACAACGGTGCTTGTACTCGCGGGTGCAAGGATTGTTTACTTTACGCAAAGTTCTTTTAATGCAGTTGTCTGTTGCTTTGAGTTTACACTATGGGTGGGACTCGCAACTTAATACCTGCGAGATGTTCTGGATAGATATCTCAAGGTGGATGATTAGTAGTAGATGCAGATGGATTTCGGTCTACTTACCTTGGCGTACCACCCATGCTTTTGAGCCTCTACCTTTCTTTGCAGCATAGTTAGCATTGGTTTGCGCACATAATCCTGTCAATTGCCCAGCTGTAATTTGTTTACCTCACTTAGCTGTTTTATCGTCTTTTGGGAGAGAGACATCACTAGTGAACATCATGGGACCCCGGTCCATATTACCATCACTGATCACATCCGCTATTTACTTTCAATTCTTACTTACTAGTTGCAGTCATACCTATCACTATTATCTCTTGCGTTTGATCCTTTGTAAATGACAAGGCCGGAGGGATTGACAACCTCTCTGTACTCGTTGGGAGCAAAGTTATTTGTATTTGTGTGCAGGTCCGGTCGATCGCTAGTTGCGCCGCTAGCAGTTGACACCTTATTGTTGAACCTCGGAGTCTCAGGGGATTCGATCCTTGGTATCTTTGCCAAGGGAAAACTACCGCTACACTGCATCTCAAACCTTCCACTTGGGGTAACCAACGAGGGGCGAGAAGCCATCAAGCAAAGTTTTCTGGCGCCGTTGCCGGGGACTCCACTCTTCAAGATAGGGGAGTTGCACGCTATCTTTTACCTTTGCTTTTTAGTCTTGTTAGTTTACCTTTCAGTTTTTGCTTTAGTATCCTTTATCAAAAATCACAAAAATAGTTGTCTTGCTTGCTTGCTGCTATGGGTTCCACCGAGAACACCAAGTTGTGTGACTTTACTAGTCATAACAACAATGACTTTATCTGCACACCTATCACTACACCTGCCACTTCAGGACCTTCTTATGAAATTAAACCTGCTTTACTGAACTTAGTTATGAAAGATCAATTCTCCGGTGCTGGAGATGATGCTGATTTACACTTAAACAACTTTGTTGAACTCTGTGATATGCAAAAGTACCAAGAAATAGATGGTAATATTGTTAAGCTTAAGCTTTTTCCTTTCTCCTTGAGAGGAGGAGCTAAAATTTGGTTTCAATCTTTTCCTAGAAATAGCATAGATTCTTGGGACAAGTGCAAAGATGCCTTTATTGGAAAGTACTATCCACCTGCTAAAATTATCCAACTAAGGAGTAACATAATGAATTTCAAACAATTGGATAATGAACACGTTGCCCAAGCTTGGGAACGCATGAAATCTCTTGTCAAGAACTGCCCTACTCATGGTTTGACTACTTGGATGGTTATCCAAACTTTTTATGCAGGCTTGAACTTTACCTCGTGGAACTTGTTGGATTCGACCACGGGAGGAACCTTTATGTCAACTACACTTGGTGCTGCCACGAAGCTTCTCGATGAGATGATGACCAATTATTCCCAATGGCACACCGAACGCGCTCCAACAGGTAGGAAGGTAAACTCCGTCGAGGAGATTTCCTCCCTAAATGAAAAAGTTGACTTCAGCATGTCTCTACTTTCCAAGCAATCTTCTATTGATCCTCGTGATATTCCTTTAAATTCTTTGATTGCTCAAGAACAAGTAGATGTGAACTTTATCTCTAGAAACAATTTTAATAACAATGCTTATAGGAGTAATTTTGGTAGCAATCCTAGACCGTTCCCCTCTAATTCCTATGGGAACAACAATGCTTATCCTAGCACCAAGAACTCCACTTCTGAACTAGAGATTATGCTTAAAGATTTCATCACTACCCAAAAATCCTTCAATAAGAGTGTAGAAGAAAAACTAAACAAACTAGATAATCTCTCTTCGAAGGTAGACAATTTAGCCCATGAGGTAGAGTTTCTTAAAATTAGAACTTCCCCTCTTGAGGAGAGGAAGACCACTCCTATGAATGCTATTCAAGTGCAAATTAATGAAAACATTAGGATGTTGGCTAAACTTAAAGAGAGATGGGCTAGAGAAAAGGAGGAAGAAGATAGAATTAAGAACTTTCCTACCCACCAAACTGTTGCTACTATCCAAGTTGTTGAGGATATCCAAACTCTTAGCACCCAATGCACTCCTGGTCCCATTGGACCTATTAATGGTGATGCTATGACCATAGAAACTACCAAACAAGTGAGCTTAAAGGACACCACTATCACTTTACTTGATAGTAGTGACCTTGATTTTGATAATTGCACCCTTACCGAAGTTATTGATTTCCTTCACAAGATGTCTAGAGATCCCCGCACTAGCACACTTAACCTTGCCTTCACAGAACATATCACTAATGCTCTCATCAAAGCTGGGGAGGAGAAACTTAGGGTAGAAGCCTCCATACCTAGAAAGCTAGAAGATGGTTGGGATCCTATGATTAAAATTAAGTTGAATAACTTCTCTTGCTATGCTTTATGTGATGTTGGAGCTAGTACCTCTGTTATGCCCAAAAGAATATATGATATGCTTAAATTGAAACCTTTTGATTCTTGTTATTTTGGTGTTCGTCTTGTCGATTATTCCATAAAGAAACCCTTGGGGAGGATCGACGATGTTCTTATCATTGTCATTGACAATTATGTTCCCGTTGATTTTACTATTATGGATATTGAATGTGAACCTTCTTGTCCAATTATTTTGGGACGTCCTTTTCTTCACACCGTTGGTGCCATCATTGACATGAAAGAGGGGAATATAAAATTCCAATTTCCTCTCAAGAAAGGGATGGAACACTTCCCTAGAAAGAAGATTAAGTTACCTTTTGAGTCCGTTATACGGGCTAGCTATTCTTTTACTCTTGATAAAACTTGATCTCTTTGCATTATGCCTAGCTTAAAGGCATAAAAGAAAGCGCTTTTGGGAGGCAGCCCACAATGAATAAAACTTTATTTTGCTTTTGTTGTGTCTTGATGTTGTTACTACAGTAGCATCATCATTGTATCTTTACTTTTCAGCTTTGTGCCAAGTGTAGCCTCTGATTGCAAGAAAGTTCAAAAGTTGTGACGTGCTGTCCAGGAAACAGATTATGTCCTTGGACAGAAAAATTCGTAGAAAATCACCAGATCATCTTTTTGGTCTGAATTTTTTCGACAGCGTGCTCTATACAATTGTCTTTCGGGCGTCCGTTCTGAGTTTTTTTATTTGAGTTGCAGAAGTGCCCCGAAAAAATTATTTACTACTTGCTGGTCTGTTTTTCACAGATTCTGTCATGTTTTGCCTTTCCTTCGTTTTGCAAACCTTGATCTTGCTTTTTTTTTTGCAAAAACCTTTTGGCAATCTTGAGAAATAGTAGACCTTCAAGAATATCCTTATTTCCAACAAGGAAAAATTATTTTATTAAGGGTACTAACCTCGCTAATCAGATTATGATGAGTTATGTATGAAGGGAGTTTTCAAGTGTGCGAGGGAAGATGATAAAAAGATTCAGGAGTGTCAAACGCTCAAGCTTGGGGATGCCCCCGTGCACCCCCAAGAAATACTCAAGAAGACTCAAGCGTCTAAGCTTGGGTGTGCCCCCGTGCATCCCCTTCTCCATCAACAATTATCAGTTCGTCTTTTGTTCCACTATATTTTTATCACTTCATGTGTTATGTGATATGCTTGGAGCGTCTTGCTTTTAGTTTCCTTTTTAGTTTACTTTAGCTTTGCTTGCTGTTCATAACGAGTTGGAACTCAGCTTTCTTTGTGTGGGAGAGAAACACGCTCCACTTCAACCTAGAACACAACATAGAATTTTCATGTCTATCCTTGCTGTGTGTGTTCTTTGTCTTTCAATAGCTACTATCATGTTCAGCTCTTAGTTTTCATGCTTTACTTTTTAAAGAGCTTTTGTTTAGTTGGTCGCTGGAACTCTCTTTAGTTATCATGCTTATCTTGTTAAGAGAGTTGGCTTCTGTTGCACTGGTTGATATGTCTATGATAAAAACGCTATGTGCATAATGGTGCTTAGTAGTTCATGTTTTCTTATGGTTAGTCTCAAATAGCTGGGGGGTTCTTAATGTGTTATTGAAGTACCAACATGATTTGTTTGCCTATGATGTGGTATGGTTTAGTGGTATCTTCCTCCAAGAATTTATTTTGATTGACTTGGCGTATGCTCACGCATATTTAAGACTGTAAAAAAAGTCTATCAAGCCTTGATGATCTTTAATTTCTGAGTAGCGATATAACTTCCATGCCCGATTCAATGTTGCTTTGTCGCTCTGCATGATTATGACCGTCATTGCTCTTTTAGTTGGTCGCTCCCAGTCTTTTGCTAACCTTCGCCTGTACTAAGCGGACTGACTGCTTGTGCATCCAAAATCCTTTAAACCAGTTATGCCATATGAGTCCACCATACCTTCCTATACATGGTATTTACCTGCCATTCCTAACAAAGACTTTCATGTACCATCTCGAAATTATTCAAAAAAAGCATTTCTCTTTTGTGCCTCTGTTTTAGCTCATGAGGAAGTAGTAGTTAATTCATGATCTTTTTAAGTTGGACAAGCTTCACCCCGGGATTGCATGTCTAATGTGCAAACCCATAATACGAGAAGGAACTGGCATAGAGTGCGCCCGGCTCATTAAAAATTATACAACAAACAAACCCTCCTTCACGCTTTGTTCATGAGAAATCAGAAAACTTTGACAGTGATAAACAAAGGAGATTAAGAGGATGTGATCGTCCTCATGCGGGAGCCGTTCCTCGAAACTTGTCCAGCTCAAGGAGTGATTGAGTTATCTGCTAGCATTCGTTGACGAAATATGAATATTCTAAAAAAATAATTATTACCTCTGTTTTTAAAACCAAGAGCTCTGGTACATGTTTAGTTTTTGTTTCCGACCACGGATTTTCAACCTTGCCAACAAAAGCCATGATTCGAGAGTCTCCACCTTCTTTCTTTAAAGCACCAACTATTGAGAGCATGATTGTCATTCTGAGTGTAATGTGCATTGTCCCAAAGTATCATTGTCTTCTGCATGATTATAATATTGTTTATTCTGAAATCATTGTATCTAGTCGTCACTTAAACTTTGGAGGTGCCCCTGCATTTATGTTTTGCTTCACTAAAGGGGGCAAGCGAGATACCACTTTGTCATGTTGCACACCATGCTCATTGCAAATCTATTGAGTGTTTCAGTATCATATTGTAAAACTTTTAGTTCTTTGTGATATTCTCATGAGGCAACTTAATTACTACAGACCCATTTGTTGGGGAACGTAGTATTTTAAAATTTTCCTACGATCACGCAAGATCTATCTACCAGATGCATAGCAACGAGAGGGAAGAGTGTGTCTACGTACCCTCGTAGACCGGAAGCGGAAGCGTCAAGTGACGCGGTTGATGTAGTCGAACTTCTTCGCGATTCAACCGATCAAGCACCGAACGTACGGCACCTCCGCGTTCAGCACACGTTCAGCTTGATGACGTCCCACGAGCTCTTGATCCAGTTGAGCTTCACGGGTGAGTTTCGTCAGCACGACGGCGTGGTGACGGATATGATGTATTCACCGGCGCAGGGCTTCGCCTAAGCACCGCGACGGTATGACCGAGGTGTGTTTCTGTGGAGGGGGGCACCGCACACGGCTGGAACAATTCAACTTGTGTGTCTTTGGGTGCCCCCCTGCCCCCGTATATAAAGGAGCAAGGGGGAGGCCGGCCGGCCCTTGTTTGGTGCGGCTAGGGGTGCAATCCTACTAGGAATAGGATTGCAATCCTATTCCTAGTAGGAATCACCAAAAGAAGGAAGAGAGGGAAAGGAAAAAGGGAGAGGTGGCGCCCCCAATCCTAGTCCAACTAGGAACCCTAGGTGGGGCGCCGGCCAGCCCTATGGGCTGCCTCTCTCTTTCCCTTAAGGCCCACTATGGACCATCCCCCCTCGTAGGGGGTTCCGGTAACCCCCTCCGGCAATCCCGTTAAATCCGAAACTTTTCCGGAACACTTCCGGTGTCCGAATATAGTCGTCCAATATATCAATCTTTATGTCTCGGACATTCCGAGACTCCTCGTCATGTCCGTGATCTCATCCGGGACTCCGAACTACCTTCGTTACATCAAAACTCATAAACTCATAATACCGATCGTCATCAAACGTTAAGCGTGCGGACCCTACGGGTTCGAGAACTATGTAGACATGACCGAGACTCTTCTCCGTTCAATAACCAATAGCGGAACCTGGATGTTCATATTGGCTCCTACATATTCTACGAAGATCTTTATCGGTCAAACCGCATAACAACATACGTTGTTCCTTTTGTCATCGGTATGTTACTTGCTCGAGATTCGATCGTCGGTATCTCTATACCTAGTTCAATCTCATTACCGGCAAGTCTCTTTACTCGTTCCGTAACACATCATCTCGTGACTAACTCATTAGTCTTTTGCTTGCAAGGATTATTGTGATGTGTGTTACCGAGAGGGCCCAGAGATACCTCTCCGACACTCGGAGTGACAAATCCTAATCTTGATCTATGCCAACACCACGAATACTTTTGGAGACACATGTAGAGCATCTTTATGATCACCCAGTTACGTTGTGACGTTTGATAGCACACAAGGTGTTCCTACGGTATTCGGGAGTTGCATAATCTCATAGTCATAGGAACATGTATAAGTCATGAAGAAAGCAATAGCAGTAAAACTAAACGATCATAGTGCTATGCTAACGGATGGGTCTTGTCCATCACATCATTCTCCTAATGATGTGATCCCGTTGATCAAATGACAACTCATGTCTATGGCTAGGAAACATAACCATCTTTGATCAATGAGCTAGTCTAGTAGAGGCATACTAGGGACTTACTGTTTTGTCTATGTATCCACACATGTACTAAGTTTCCGGTTAATACAATTCTAGCATGAATAAAAGACATTTATCATGATATAAGGAAATACAAATAACAACGTTATTATTGCCTCTAGGGCATATTTCCTTCACGTGCTTGGTCGACGCTACATATATACTACACATACGTATATGGAGGACTAGAGTCACGCTAGCTAGCTAGCTAGCTGCTAGCTATACTAAGCAAACGAAGGAACAGAAGATCTCGTATATATAATCAACATATATATATATATATATGCATACAGAGAGATGTAATATCGACCACCTCTCCTTCTCCGAGAGATTGGTCGAACAACAAGTTCTCGTATATCGTCTATCCCGACACTACCGGGCACATATATACAATAATTATCTCTTACAAAAATAATCTCCTAACACATGGATGCATGGTCCACATAGTATTCTCCGTCTTCAGCGATCACGTGTTCAAGGAAGAATGCCGCCAATTCCTCTTGAATTGCTCGCAGACGATCTGGTGTTAGGAGTTCATCCCGCATCCGAAACATCTAATTTGAAGTAGGGGGTCAATACATGAAATGATGCTATAAATTTGTGAATATTATTGATTGCTTACGCACTTCAAATTGTTCATCAGTGTAGCCCCGCTCACAGGTCGTGTGGCGGATGGACTCGCAAATGTAGTATCCACAATAATCATTCCCGGGTTCCTGCCACAACCACTTTACAAGAAATAGAGCTCAATCAAACTGATAAGCAAGAATGCCAAATTGGTATTGATGAAACTAGCGCTTGAATCAAGATATAGGAGATGCGCGTGCGGAACATGCTACTATATAGTACTTACTTTCGGGTATCTTCAATTGTAGCTTCTTCGGCAGTCCCGGAGCTTTTTTGATGAATTTTTTCCAAGCCCTGCCAGACAAAGGAAACAATTGTTGGGGAACGTAGTATTTTAAAATTTTCCTACGATCACGCAAGATCTATCTACCAGATGCATAGCAACGAGAAGGGAGAGTGTGTCTACGTACCCTCGTAGACCGGGAGCGGAAGCGTCAAGTGACGCGGTTGATGTTGTCGAACTTCTTCGCGATTCAACCGATCAAGCACCGAACGTACGGCACCTCCGCGTTCAGCACACGTTCAGCTTGATGACGTCCCACGAGCTCTTGATCCAGTTGAGCTTCACGGGGGAGTTTCGTCAGCACGACGGCGTGGTGACGGATATGATGTGAACACCGGCGCAGGGCTTCTCCTAAGCTTCGCGACGGTACGACCGAGGTGTGATTCTGTGGAGGGGGGCACCGCACACGGCTAAAACAATTCAACTTGTGTGTCTTTGGGTGCCCCCCTGCCCCCGTATATCAAGGAGCAAGGGAGGAGGGGCCGGCCACCTCCTATGGTGCGGCTAGGGAGGGGACTCCTACTAGGAATAGGATTGCAATCCTATTCCTAGTAGGATTCACCGAAAGGAAGAAGGGGGAAAGGAATAGGAGAGGTGGCGCCCCCCCAATCCTAGTCCAACTAGGATTCCTAGGTGGGGGCGCCGGCCAGCCCTATGGGCTGCCTCTCTCTCACCCTTTAGGCCCACTATGGACCATCCCCTCTCGTAGGGGGTTCCGGTAACCCCCTCCGGCATTCCCGATAAATCCGAAACTTTTCCGGTATACTTCCGGTGTCCGAATATAGCCGTCCAATATATCAATCTTTATGTCTCGGACATTCCGAGACTCCTCGTCATGTCCGTGATCTCATCCGGGACTCCGAACTACCTTCGGTACATCAATACTCAAAAACTCATAATACCGATCGTCATTAAACGTTAAGCGTGCGGACCCTACGGGTTTGAGAACTATGTAGACATGACCGAGACTCATCTCCGATCAATAACCAATAGCGGAACCTGGATGTTCATATTGGTTCCCACATATTCTACGAAGATCTTTTATCGGTCAGAACCGCATAACAACATACGTTGTTCCTTTTGTCAAACGGTATGTTACTTGCCCGAGATTCGATCGTCGGTATCTTTATACCTAGTTCAATCTCGTTACCGGCAAGTCTCTTTACTCGTTCCGTAACACATCATCTCGTGACTAACTCATTAGTCTTTTGCTTGCAAGGCTTATTGTGATGTGTGTTACCGAGAGGGCCCAGAGATACCTCTCCGACACTCGGAGTGACAAATCCTAATCTTGATCTATGCCAATACCACGAATACTTTCGGAGACACCTGTAGAGCATCTTTATGATCACCCAGTTACGTTGTGACGTTTGATAGCACACAAGGTGTTCCTACGGTATTCGGGAGTTGCATAATCTCATAGTCATAGGAACATGTATAAGTCATGAAGAAAGCAATAGCAGAAAACTAAACGATCATTGTGCTATGCTAACGGATGGGTCTTGTCCATCACATCATTCTCCTAATGATGTGATCCCGTTGATCAAATGACAACTCATGTCTATGGTTAGGAAACATAACCATCTTTGATCAATGAGCTAGTCTAGTAGAGGCATACTAGGGACACTCTGTTTTGTCTATGTATTCACACATGTACTAAGTTTCCGGTTAATACAATTCTAGCATGAATAATAAACATTTATCATGATATAAGGAAATATAAATAACAACTTTATTATTGCCTCTAGGGCATATTTCCTTCAGTCTCCCACTTGCACTAGAGTCAATAATCTAGCTCACATCGCCATGTGATGTAATACCGATAGTTCACATCGTTATGTGAAGAACACCCATAGTTCACATCACCATGTGACCAACACCCAAAGGGTTTACTAGAGTCAATAATCTAGTTCACATCGCTATGTGATTAATACCCAAGAGTAATAAGGTGTGATCATGTTTTGCTTGTGAGAGAAGTTTAGTCAACGGGTCTGTCACATTCAGATCCGTATGTATTTCGCAAATTTCTATGTCTACAATGCTCTGCATGGAGCTACTCTAGCTAATTGCTCCCACTTTCAATACGTATCCAGATTGATACTTAGAGTCATCTGGATTTAGTGTCAAAGCTTGCATCGGCGTAACCCTTTACGACGAACTCTTTATCACCTCCATAATCGAGAAATATTTCCTTAGTCATCCAATTACTAAGGATAATTTTGACCGCTGTACAGTGATCTACTCCTGGATCACTATTGTACCTCCCTGTCAAACTCATGGCAAGGTACACAACGTGTTTTGTACACAGCATGGCATACTTTATAGAAACTATGGCTGAGGCATAGGGAATGACTTTCATTCTCTCTATATTTTTCTGCCGTGGTCTGGCTTTGAGTCTTACTCAACTTCACACCTTACAAGTCAGGCAAGAACTCCTTTTTTGACTGATCCATTTTGAACTACTTCAAAATCTTATCAAGGTATGAAATTATCGAATATCTTATCAAGCGTCTTGATCTATCTCTATAGATCTTGATGCCCAATATGTAAGCAGCTTCACCAAGGTCTTTCTTTGAAAAACTTCTTTCAAACACTCCTTTATGCTTTCCAGAAAATTCTACATCATTTCCGATCGACAATATGTCATTCACATATACTTATCAGAAAGGTTGTAGTGCTCCCACTCACTTTTTGTAAATAGAGGCTTCACCGTAAGTCTGTATAAATCTATATGCTTTGATCAACTTATCAAAGCGTATATTCCAACTCCGAGATGCTTGCACCAGTCCATAGATGGATCGCTGGAGCTTGCACATTTTGTTAGCACCTTTAGGATTGACAAAACCTTCGGGTTGCATCATATACAATTTTTCTTTAATAAATCCATTAAAGAATGCAGTTTTGTTATCCATTTGCCAGATTTCATAAAATGCGGCAATTGCTAACATGATTCGGACAGACTTAAGCATCGCTACGGGTGAGAAAGTCTCATCGTAGTCAACTCCTTGAACTTGTCGAAAACCTTTCGCAACAAGTCGAGCTTTGTAAACAGTAATATTACCGTCTGCGTCGGTCTTCCTCTTGAAGATCCATTTATTTTCGATGGCCTGCCGATCATCGGGCAAGTCAACCAAAGTCCACATTTTGTTCTCATACATGGATCCCATCTCAGATTTCATGGCTTCAAGCCATTTTGCGGAATCTGGGCTCATCATCGCTTCCTCATAGTTCGTAGGTTTATCATGGTCTAGTAACATGATTTCCAGAACTGGGTTGCCGTACCACTCTGGTGCGGAACGTACTCTGGTTGATCTACGACGTTCAGCAGAAACTTGATCCGAAGTTTCATGATCATCATCATTAACTTCCTCACTGATTGGTGTAGGAATCACTGGAACAATTTTCTGTGATGTACTACTTTCCAATCCGGGAGAAGGTACAATTACCTCATCAAGTTCTACTTTCCTCCCACTCACTTCTTTCGAGAGAAACTCCTTCTCTAGAAAGGATCCATTCTTAGCAATGAATATCTTGCCTTCGGATCTGTCATAGAAGGTGTACCCAACAGTCTCTTTTGGGTATCCTATGAAGACACATTTCTCCGACTTGGGTTCGAGCTTATCAGGTTGCAGTTTTTTCACATACGCATCGCAGCCCCAAACTTTAAGAAACGACAACTTTGGTTTCTTGCCAAACCATAGTTCATAAGGTGTCGTATCAACGGATTTAGATGGTGCCCTATTTAACGTGAATGTAGCTGTCTCTAATGCATAACCCCAAAAGCAATAGTGGTAGATCGGTAAGAGACATCATCGATCGCACCATATCTAATAAAGTACGGTTATGAAGTTCGGACACACCATTACGCTGTGGTGTTCCAGGTGGCGTGAGTTGTGAAACTATTCCACATTGTTTCAAAATGAAGACCAAACTCGTAACTCAAATATTCTCCTCCACGATCAGATCGTAGAAACTTTATTTTCTTGTTACGATGATTCTCTACTTCACTCTGAAATTCTTTGAACTTTTCAAATATTTCAGACTTGTGTTTCTTAAAGTAGATATACCCATATCTGCTCAAATCATCAGTGAAGGTCAGAAAATAACGATACCCGCCGCGTGCTTCAACACTCATTGGTACACATACATCAGTATGTATGATTTCCAACAAATCTGTTGCTCGCTCCACAGTTCCGGAGAACGGAGTTTTAGTCATCTTGCCCATGAGGCATGGTTCGCAAGCACCAAGTGATTCATAATCAAGTGATTCCAAAAAGTCCATCACTATGGAGTTTCTTCATGCGCTTTACACCAATATGACCTAAACGGCAGTGCCACAAATAAGTTGCACTATCATTATTAACCTTGCATCTTTTGGCTTCAATATTATGAATATGTGTATCACACGATCGAGATCCAACAAACTATTTTCATTGGGTGTATGACCATAGAAGGTTTTATTCATGTAAACAGAACAACAATTATTCTCTAACTTACATGAATAACCGTTTTGCAATAAACATGATCAAATCATATTCATGCTCAACACAAACACCAAATAACACTTATTTAGGTTCAACACTAATCCCGAAAGTATAGGGAGTGTGCGATGATGATCATATCAATCTTGGAACTGCTTCCAATACACATCGTCACTTCATCCTTTAACTAGTTTATGTTCATTATGCAACTCCCATTTCGAGTTACTACTCTTTAGCAACTGAACCAGTATCAAATACCGAGGGGTTGCTATGAACACTAGTAAAATACATATCAATAATCTATATATCAAATATACCTTTGTTCTCTTTGCCATCCTTCTTATCCGCCAAATACTTGGGGCAGTTCCGCTTCCAGTGTCCAGTCCCCTTGCAGTAGAAGCACTCAGTTTCAGGCTTGGCGCCAGATTTGGGTTTCTTCGTGGAAGTAGCAACTGTCTTGCTATTCTTCTTGAAGTTCCCCTTCTTTCCCTTTGCCCTTTACTTGAAACAAGTGGCCTGGTTAACCATCAACACTTGATGCTCTTTCTTGATTTCAACCTTCGCCGATTTCAACATCGTGAAGAGCTTGGGAATTACTTTCGTCATCCCTTGCATATTATAGTTCATCACGAAGTTCTACTAACTTGGTGATAGTGTCTAGAGAACTTTGTCAATTACTATCTTATCTGGAAGATTAACTCCCACTTGATTCAAGCAATTGTACTACCCAGACAATCTGAGCACATGCTCACTGGTTGAGCTATTCTCCTCCATCTTGTAGGCAAAGTACTGTCAGAGGTCTTATACCTCTCGACACGGGCATGAGTATGAAATACTAATTTCAACTCTTGGAACATCTCATATGCTCCGTGGCGTTTCAAAACGTTTTTGAAGTCCCGGTTATAAGCCATAAAGTATGGTGCACTAAAACATCAAGTAGTCATCATATTGAGCTTTTGTCAAAACGTTCATAACGTCTACATCTGCTCCTGCAATAGGTCTGTCACCTAGAGGTGCATCAAGGACATAATTCTTCTGTGCAGCAATGAGGATAATCCTCAGGTTACGGAACAATTCCGCATCATTGCTACTAACATCTTTCAACTTGGTTTTCTCTAGGAACATATAAAAATAAACTTGGAGCAACATCACGAGCTATTGATCTACAACATAGATATGCTAATACTACCAGGACTAAGTTCATGATAAATTAAAGTTCAATTAATCATATTACTTAAGAAATCCCACTTAGATAGACATCCCTCCGGTCATCTAAATGATCACGTGATCCAAATCAACTAAACCATGTCCGATCATCACGTGAGATGGAGTAGTTTCAATGGTGAACATCTTATGTTGATCATATCTACTATATGATTCACGCTCGACCTTTCGGTCTCCAGTGTTCCGAGGCCATATCTGCATATGCTAGCCTCGTCAAGTTTAACCCGAGTATTCTGCGTGTGCAAAACTGGCTTACACCCGTTGTATTTGAACGTAGAGCTTATCACACCCGATCATCACGTGGTGTCTCGGCACGACGAACTTTCACAACGGTGCATACTCAGGGAGAACACTTATACCTTGAAATTTAGTAAGGGATCATCTTATAATGCTACCGTCGAACTAAGCAAAATAAGAAGCATAATAAGATAAACATCACATGCAATCAAAATATGTGACATGATATGGCCATCATCATCTTGTGCTTTTGATCTCCATCTCCAAAGCACCTTCATGATCACCTTCGTCACCGGCGTGACACCTTGATCTCCATCGTAGTATCGTTGTCGTCTCGCCAACTATTGCTTCTACGACTATCGCTACCGCTTAGTGATAAAGTAAAGCAATTACATGGCGATTGCATTTCATACAATAAAGCGACAACCATATGGCTCCTGCCAGTTGCCGATAACTTTACAAAACATGAGCATCTCATACAAAACCGTATAACTCATCATGTCTTGACCATATCACATCACAACATGCCATGCAAAAACAAGTTAGACGTCCTCCACTTTGTTGTTGCATGTTTTACGTGGCTGCTACGGGCTTAGCAAGAACCGTTCTTACCTACGCATACAAAACCACAACGATGTTTCGTCAAGTATGTGTTGTTCTAACCTTCACAAGGACCGGGCGTAGCCACACTTGATTCAGCTAAAGTGAGAGAGACAGACACCCGCCAGTCACCTTTAAGCAACGAGTGCTCGTAACGGTGAAACCAGTCTCGCGTAAGCGTACGCGTAATGTCGGTCCGGGCCGCTTCATCTCACAATACCGCCGAAGACAAGTATGACATGCTGGTAAGCAGTATGACTAGTATCGCCCACAACTCATTGTGTTCTACTCGTGCATATCATCTACGCATAGACCTGGCTCTGATACCACTGTTAGGGAACGTAGTATTTTAAAATTTTCCTACGATCATGCAAGATCTATCTACCAGATGCATAGCAACGAGAGGGAAGAGTGTGTCTAGGTACCCTCGTAGACCGGAAGCGGAAGCGTCAAGTGACGCGGTTGATGTAGTCGAACTTCTTCGCGATTCAACCGATCAAGCACCGAACGTACGGCACCTCCGCGTTCAGCACACGTTCAGCTTGATGACGTCCCACGAGCTCTTGATCCAGTTGAGCTTCACGGGTGAGTTTCGTCAGCACGACGGCGTGGTGACGGGTATGATGTATTCACCGGCGCAGGGCTTCGCCTAAGCACCGCGACGGTATGACCGAGGTGTGTTTCTGTGGAGGGGGGCACCGCACACGGCTGGAACAATTCAACTTGTGTGTCTTTGGGTGCCCCCCTACCCCCGTATATAAAGGAGCAAGGGGGAGGCCGGCCGGCCCTTGTTTGGTGCGGCTAGGGGTGCAATCCTACTAGGAATAGGATTGCAATCCTATTCCTAGTAGGAATCACCAAAAGAAGGAAGAGAGGGAAAGGAAAAAGGGAGAGGTGGCGCCCCCCAATCCTAGTCCAACTAGGAACCCTAGGTGGGGCGCCGGCCAGCCCTATGGGCTGCCTCTCTCTTTCCCTTAAGGCCCACTATGGACCATCCCCCTCGTAGGGGGTTCCGGTAACCCCCTCCGGCAATCCCGTTAAATCCGAAACTTTTCCGGAACACTTCCGGTGTCCGAATATAGTCGTCCAATATATCAATCTTTATGTCTCGGACATTCCGAGACTCCTCGTCATGTCCGTGATCTCATCCGGGACTCCGAACTACCTTCGGTACATCAAAACTCATAAACTCATAATACCGATCGTCATCAAACGTTAAGCGTGCGGACCCTACGGGTTCGAGAACTATGTAGACATGACCGAGACTCTTCTCCGGTCAATAACCAATAGCGGAACCTGGATGTTCATATTGGCTCCTACATATTCTACGAAGATCTTTATCGGTCAAACCGCATAACAACATACGTTGTTCCTTTTGTCATAGGTATGTTACTTGCCCGAGATTCGATCGTCGGTATCTTTATACCTAGTTCAATCTCGTTACCAGCAAGTCTCTTTACTCGTTCCGTAACACATCATCTCGTGACTAACTCATTAGTCTTTTGCTTGCAAGGCTTATTGTGATGTGTGTTACCGAGAGGGCCTAGAGATACCTCTCCGACACTCGGAGTGACAAATCCTAATCTTGATCTATGCCAACACCACGAATACTTTTGGAGACACCTGTAGAGCATATTTATGATCACCCAGTTACGTTGTGACGTTTGATAGCACACAAGGTGTTCCTACGATATTCGGGAGTTGCATAATCTCATAGTCATAGGAACATGTATAAGTCATGAAGAAAGCAATAGCAGTAAAACTAAACGATCATAGTGCTATGCTAACGGATGGGTCTTGTCCATCACATCATTCTCCTAATGATGTGATCCCGTTGATCAAATGACAACTCATGTCTATGGTTAGGAAACATAACCATCTTTGATCAATGAGCTAGTCTAGTAGAGGCATACTAGGGACACTCTGTTTTGTCTATGTATTCACACATGTACTAAGTTTCCGGTTAATACAATTCTAGCATGAATAATAAACATTTATCATGATATAAGGAAATATAAATAACAACTTTATTATTGCCTCTAGGGCATATTTCCTTCACCATTGT
>LR738714.1:553538569-553563514 GCA_902687465.1 Secale cereale
CTGGTAGCCCAGCTGGTTGGCCTAGCCCAACTAGCCCGCTGCCGGTCACCCCCTACCGCTGCTAGTAGGCAGAGGCAGGACAATGCCCCCCGAGAGCGCCATGCCTCGAGGTAGCATGCATGCCTCCCCCAGGCCACGTCGACGCCGTGAAAGACCTCCCTGATGCCATCTCGGTCGACCCGACCTCCTTACTCACCCCCTGCTCTCTCCCTCGCCTCGGACGCCATGGCCGAAGCCGCCATGCTCGCCCCAACGCGAACCACTGCATCTACTGCCTCTCCCTCGCTTCTCCAACGTGTCCACAAGCTTCGCCATGATGCCCTCATACCCTCCGTCGAGTCACGAGATGTCAGACGCCACCGGACGCCCTCGCCGCCGTCATCTTATTCCTTGGGATGCCAGAGATCGCCTTCACCCCACCGCTCGCTCGAGCCCCTCCCCGAGCCTGCTGAGCCTCCGAGTCGAATTGATGTGAGCCTCTGCTCTGACCCCCCTCCTCTCCGGTGTAAGGGCATATTTCTCCCTAAGTAGTTTTGGTGATTGATGACAATGCATTTGCGGACTAATCGTGTGCTCTAAGCTCTTTCAGATATATCTCACCTAGGCACAAGACGATTATGTGTCCCTCGGAATCTCTAGAAGAAGGTGTTTCCTTTCTGCTCTCTTTCGGTGGTTTTGAGTAATAGGAAAGCCGTACTATTAAGAGGGGGTCCGCTTCGGAAAGGTTTGGGTGGAATCAACACGTAAACATCTATACTCTTGCACCACCTTTCCTTTGCTTCTCTGGAGCTCTGGTCGTTTTCCTCGTAAGAACAAACCATGGCTTCCTACTAGTACAGCTGCCTGGCAGGCGGTAGTACCGCTCATGTAAGCAGTAGTACCGCACAGCCACACGGTAGTACCGCCTCTGGACGCGGTAGTACCGCACCAGCGGTAGTACCGCATCACGAGGACGGTAGTACCGTGTATCTGGCCCGGCACTCCACCAAGTACGATAGTAGGTGCGGAAGTAATTTTTTACTTCCGCATCCTACGCGGTAGTACCGCTTGAGACACACAGTAGTACTGTGCCGTGTTTTGCTACTACCGTATTTCTACGGATGTATTTTATTTCATCCGTGCTTGTCCTCAGCCTGCTTGTCTCTGCCTTGCGGTAGTACCACAGGGACGAGCGGTAGTACCGCTCAGGCAGTACTACCGTCCGTGTGCCTTCGCAACAGAGTGCATTCTAGGCTAGTACTGCTCCAGCGGTAGTACCGCACCCAGAGCGGTAGTACCGCTGGCCAAGCGGTAGTCCCGCAACTTACATGCGGTAGTACCATGCTCTGCAGGCACAAATGTGGGATAACGGTTGGATTTGTTCTCCCACTATATATAGGGAGTCTTCTTCTCCAATAAGACTCACCTCTTCCACCTCAAAGCTCCATTGTTGCTCAAAGCTCCATTTCCGCCCGATCTCTCTCCCTAGCCAATCAAACTTGTTGATTTCCTCGGGATTGCTTGAGAAGGCATCGATCTATACTTCCACTAAGAGATATTTGGTTCCCCCCCCCCACTAATCCTTGCGGATCTTGTTACTCTTGGGTGTTTGAGCACCCTAGACGGTTGAGGTCACCTCGAAGCCATACTCCAATGTGGTGAAGCTTCGTGGTGTCGTTGGGAGCCTCCAATTCGGTTGTGGAGATAGCCCCAACCTTGTTTGTAAAGGTTTGGTTGCCGCCTTCAAGGGCACCACTAGTGGAATCGCGGCACCTTGCATTGTGTGAGGGCATGAGGAGAATACGGTGGCCCTAGTGGCTTCTTGGGGAGCATTGTGCCTCCACACCGCTCCAACGGAGACGTACTTCCCCTCAAAGGGAAGGAACTTCGGCAACACATCCTCGTCTACACCGGTTCCACCTGTGGTTATTTCTTCCCTTTACTTGTGCAAGCTTTACTTGTATATCTTATATAGCTTTCTTGTGAGGTTGTTATCTTTACTTCCTATTAGTTGTCATCTTAGTAGCTTATCTAGACAACTTACTTTGACGCCTAATTTAAAGTGGTTAAGAAAAGCTAAAAATTGTTAGTTGCCTATTCACCCCCCCTCTAGTCAACCATATCGATCCTTTCAATTGGTATCAGAGCCTCGTCTCTTTTTAAGGACTTTACCGTCCAAAGAGTATGGGTGACAACGTAGTCGAGACGGACAAACATTCTGGTGGAACTCCGTCCTTGCCTACGTCCGATGGGGGAGCCTCGATCTCTCGTGAGGAGTTCAATGTGGCTATGACCACATTGAAAGAATCACTAGCGACCGAGGTCAAAGGCATGTTTAAAGATTTAATTGAGGGGCTTAAATTATCCACCACACCGTTGGAGGTGGTTCGTCCCGCCACCATCGTGTCGGAGGCTACTCCCGACAAGGGAGAAGCTAGTAGTGGACAAGGCCCGGTTACTAAGAATGGGAATGGCGTCTTTGCCCACTCCGCTCCTCCTACTCACTATGGAGGACCCGTTCCCACACCACATTTAAATTCTGTTGGGCCTCCTCCTAAGTTTATAAAAAATTCTGACTTTGCTACTTGGATGTTTTGCTTTAAACGTCATTTAAATCATTGCTCTACTAACCTTTGGAGAATCATTGAGCAAGGTTTTTATCCACGTGATCCCGACAACATGACTCCGAGAAAAACTATGGATCATCAATTCAACGAGTCCGTTCTTTGCATACTTCACGATGCAACCCCTCCCGAAGACATTGCACATCTTCGACCCTTCACTGTGGCCAAGGAAGCTTGGGAGCATGTTGGCACTATGTACAAGGGGAGCGCTAGCATTCAACGCTCAAACTGTGAAGTTGTGCAAGATGAAGCCGATGAGTTTGCTATGATCGAAGAAGAAGATCCTTGTGAACTTTATCGGAGATTAACCACTCTTGAGGTTTCTCTTCGAGATCATGGGAGCAAGGACACGGATGACAATTGGATCAAGCGCAAGTTTCTCAAGGCCATGATGCCCTATCATAAGGCCATGTCCTCTGTCATCCATCAAAGACCGGACTTCCACCACTTGTCATCAAATGAAGTGTTGGATGAGTTCATTGCTATGAGGATCTTGGACAAGACCGCCGACAATGCGGTTCTAAGAGCTCAACGATCAAAGAAGCCTAACCTCGCCTTGAAGGCCAAAGCTTGTGTGGAAGAAGAGGAGGAGGAGGAGGATGATGAGAGTAGCCCCGAGGACACCAAATATGCCTATCATGAGCACATGGCTCTTGCTTCACGGCAATTTTGGGGCAACAAGAAGAACACAAGACCCAACTTCAACAAGAACAACTCAAGTGGAAACAAGGGCAAGCAACGAGTGAGGACTTGCTTCAATTGTGGGAATGTGAGCCACTTTGTTGTAGATTGCCCATATGAGAAAAGAGAAGACTTTGGAGGCAAGCTTATCCGGAAGGACAAGGCCAAGTCTTATCCCAACAAGAACAACTTCAACAAGAAACCCCTCCTAAAGGGTTGGTGGCCCAAGAAGAATATGTTGAGGATGATGATAATGATGAAGATGATGAGGTGGTCACCATGGCCACAATTGCTATTGCTACTACTCCGCGCTCATCTCTCTTCGACTCGCCTAATGAGAACATCACCGCCAAGTGTCTCATGGCCAAGGCCACCAACAAGGTAACCCCAAACATCAATACTACCATCCCTTCTAATCCTTTATTGACGGATTGTATTGATGAGAGTGAGGGAACTAAGGAGGGGGAGAATGAATTTGAGTTGTTCATGAGCAAGCTTATGGGCAAACCCAAGAGGCACTTTGTCGCTCTCTTGGAACAACTCGGTGAGGCCAATGACATGATCGAGGCTCACGAGGAGACCATTGCTAAAATGGAAGGACATAGTCGAGACTATGCCGATGAAATATCGGATCTCTCTAACGCCCTAGAGGAAGAGCATGGTCTTCGTTTGGCTCTTGAGGAGTCACACAACGATGATCATGCTAAATTAAAGAAAGATCTCGATCATGCTTTAGTTGTCTCTCGTATGCTTAATTCCGAGAAGGCAAAACTTGAGGTTGACCATGCTAAACTCAAGAAGGAGTTTGTTATACTCGACAAGGCTCACAAGGCCTTGAAAGGTATGCATGCTTCTCTCAAGGAGTCTCCTGATCAACTCCAAGTTTCGCTAACCAAGGAAAAGGCTATCTTTCCTCGCATGGTGTTAATTGATAATGCAAATGCTACTAACCCATGTTGTGAGCATGTGCATCTGGTTGAAGAAAATGCCAAGTTGAAGGAGCAACTTGAGAAAGGCCTTGTGACATGCATACAAGGTGAGAAGAACCTCAACAACCTTTTGAGCAATCAAAAGGAGGTTGTGGCAAAGGAAGGAATTGGGTTTGTTCCTAAGCCCAAGAAGAAGAAGAATGACAAGACCAAGCTACCTCCCCCTCTCCGACAAACTTTCGTAAAAGAGGTAGAGGGCGCCTCTAAGAAGAAGAAAACTGTGAAAGGTGGTGGTGTCAATAAAAACTCCACCATACCATCAAACATGGCTGGTGACTTTAATCCTTCATATGTTTTTTGTCGTGCTAGTGATGGTCATGTGTTTGCTAAATTTGTTGGTTATTCTTATGAGTACATTGAATGGTGTATTTGGGATCCTAAGACCCTTGTTACTAACCTCAAAGGACCCATTACCAAATGGGTACCTAAATCCAAGCATTGATCTCTTGTAGGAGTTTGCTTCCGGTGGGGGATCATGGTTGCTCGATAGTGGAGCCACAAATCATATGACCGGAAGCAAAGACTTGGTGGTGGACGTGCATCTAGGTTCATCTATGGCCACCAACGTCGAATGGGGTGATGCTTCATCTTCTAAGGTATTGGGGCTTGGCAAGGTCGTTGTCTCTCATGATCTCATGATCGAGAAAGTCAAGGAGGACGGCATGGGAGGGGCTTTTACCATAAGCTCCACCCTTGACAAAAAATAGGAAGACGTGCTCGTCACCTTCCTGCGGGCGAATGTCGACGTGTTTGCCTGGCAAGCATCCGACATCCCCATCGTTCCCAGGGAGGTGATGGAGCACCACCTTGCTGTCCGCCCTCATGCGCGGCCCGTCAAGCAGAAGGTTAGGAAGCAAGCTTTGGAACGGCAAGAGTTCATCACCGAGGAGATCCGGAAACTGGAAGCTGCGTGTTTGGTGAGAGGAGTGCTCCACCCAACATGGTTGGCCAATCCAGTGGTAGTGCGCAAGGAAAATGGGAAGTGGAGGCTGTGTATTGATTACACAGATATCAATAAAGCTTGTCCCAAGGACCCCTTCCCGTTGCCGCGCATAGACCAGATTGTCGACTCCACGGTAGGGTGTGACCTGCTGTCATTCCTTGATGCCTACTCCGGCTACAACTAGATCTTCATGGCGAGAGAAGATGAAGAGAAGACAACGTTCATCACCCAATGTGGCACGTACTGTTTCGTACGAATGCCTTTCGGGTTGAAGAGTGTTGGCTCGATGTTTGCAAGGGCAGTCCAGATTGGTTTTGAACCTCAGCTCCATAGAAATATGGAGGCTTACATGGACGATATAGTGGTCAAAACCAAGAACAAGGCAACCCTTGTCCCGGATTTACAAGAAATATTTGTGAACCTGCGCAAGATCAATCTCAAGCTGAACCCTGAGAAGTGCGTCTTCGGCGTTTCGTCTGGCAAGCTTCTCGGGTTCTTTGTGTCACAGCGTGGGATAGAAGCCAATCCGGACAAGATCAAAGCTATAGAGCAGATTGAAGCACCCAAACGGGTTAAGGATGTGCGTCGACTTGCTGGCTGTGTTGCCGCCATGAGCAGATTCATTTCCAAGTCTGCCGAGCGCGCCCTCCCCTTTTTCATGATCTTGAAAAAGGCGGGCCCAATGGAATGGACGCCAGAAGCCGAAGCGGCGTTACAGGATCTGAAGAAGTATCTTTCCTCCACGCCAATATTGGTTGCGCCGCGACCACAGGAACCGTTGCTGCTATACTTAGCGGCAACGAACCAGGTGGTCAGCGCTGCACTGGTGGCGCAGAGAGAAATCGATGATGAGGTGATAGCAGCAACGGAGCCTGGTGCCGCTGGCGCAAAGGCGACACAGCCGATTGGAGTACAGCCGAAGAAGAAGATGATGCAGCACCCGGTCTACTTTGTTAGCTCCCTCTTGCAAGGGGCTAGGTCAAGGTACTCCGGTGTGCAGAAATTGCTCTTGGGCCTTCTTATGGCCTCGAGGAAGCTGTGTCACTACTTCCAGGCACACGAGATCACTATCGTCTCTCGCCTCCCTCTGCAATGGATATTGCACAACCCAGATGCAACGGGAAGAATTGTAGAGTGGGCACTGCTGTCCAGCTTTGGCCTCAAGTTTGAAAGTACCTCGACAATTCAGAGCCGAGTCCTGGCAGAGTTCGTCGCAGAATGGACCGCACCGCCTGATGAAGAAGTCCAAGAAACTGCTCTCCCCGGCAAAGAGGCAAGTTGCAACTGGATCATGTACTTTGATGGGGCTTTCTCCTTGCAGGGCGCCGGGACCGGTGTACTGCTGGTCGCGCCCACTGGAGAGCACCTCAAGTACGTGGTCCAGATGCACTTCCCTAGGGAGGTATCAACAAACAACACTACCGAGTGCGAGGGGCTTCTTGCTGGTCTTAGGATTGCGGCTGACCTCGGAATCAAGAAGATCATTGTCAGGGGCGACTCGCAGCTTGTCGTCAAACAAGTCAACAAAGATTACCAGAGCCCGTTGATGAAGGCCTACGTCGATGAAGTGAGAAAGTTGGAAGAGCGCTTTGACGGTATACAGGCGGAGCACGTTCCCCGAGCGGAGAACGACATCGCCGATTACCTGTCAAAGCGCGCTGCCCTCAAGCTACCTGTGGAACCAGGTACCTTTGTGCTTCAGCTTTCTCAGCCATCCGTTGATCCATCAACAGAGCAGAACAAGAGGAGGAAGTCAGGGCCCGACAAGTACTTTCCCGCCGAGCTCCCCAGAGCCGCCGGCGAGGATGTTGCCGGGGACGCTGAGCCCGCCATCGGAGGGCTAACTCCGGCGGAGCGTCAAGCTTTTGCCGTCGAGGTAGCCACTCCCTTGGCAGAGGAAATGCCTTTAGTCCTCGTCGTCGAGCCCCAGGCTCCAGCATGGGCGCAGCATACCGTCCGATTCCTTCAGACTAGGGAACTTCTTGAGGAGCAGGAAGAAGTGGAGAAAGTAGCCCATCGGTCTGCCATGTACCAGTTCGTCGATGGCGTCCTGTACAGGAGGAGACCGAACGGTGTGAAATTGAAGTGCATCCCTCAAGAGGAAGGACTGGAGCTGCTGGCAGAGATACATGGAGGCATATGTGGATCCCACATAGGGTCGAGAGCCCTTGCCGGCAAGGCATTCCGGCAAGGCTTCTTCTGGCCCACTGCCCTCCAGGATGCGGTGGCGCTGGTCACCAGGTGTGAAGTGTGCCAATTCCATTCAAAGAAACTTCATCAACCAGCTCAAGCCCTTCAAACCATTCCTCTCTCCTGGCCCTTCTCGGTCTGGGGACTCGACATACTGGGCCCTTTCCCCCGCGCCGTCGGGGGCTTTGAGTACTTGTACGTTGCGATCGACAAGTTCACAAAGTGGCCAGAAGTGGAAGCAGTGAGGAAGGTCACAGCTCAGTCAGCTGTCAAGTTATTCAAGGGACTAGTGTGCCGTTTTGGTGTACCCAACAGGATTATCACCGACAACGGCACGCAATTTACAAGCCGCACCTTCATGCAATATACCCAAGACCTCGGTAGCAAGGTATGTTTCGCTTCCGTTGCTCACCCCCGGAGCAATGGTCAAGCTGAGAGGGCAAATGTTGAAGTGTTGTGAGGATTAAGGACAAAGACCTTTGACAGGCTGCACAAGAGCGGGAGGCGCTGGATTGATGAATTGCCGGCGGTTCTTTGGTCGATTAGGACGACGCCAAATCGAGCGACCGGCCAGACGCCCTTTGCCCTGATATACGGGGCAGAAGCAGATCTCCCCAGGGAACTCATATACGGGTCGCCTCGAGTGCTCGCTTATGATGAGCTTGAGCCTGAGCAATGGCGACAAGACGACGCAATGCTCCTTGAGGAAGATCGTCTTCGGGCGGTTGTGAGAGCAGCGCGCTACCAGCAAGCCTTGTGCCGCTACCATAGCCGCAAGGTTCATGCCCGAAGTTTTGAGGAAGGCAACCCTGTTCTCCGGCGCGTTCAATCGGCCAGGAATATGAACAAGTTGACGCCGAAGTGGGAGGGCCCTTATTGGGTAATACGAGTCACCAGGCCTGGCGCAGTCCGCCTGGAGACCGAGGATGCCGTTCCGGTGAGTAATTCCTGGAACATCGAGCATGTTCGCAAGTTTAACCCATAAGGCGCGGCTTGCCCACCCTTTTGTACGAGCCTTGCCGGCAAGGCATGTAACCCTTGTACAAAGCCAGGCGCAGACCCTGAGCATAAATAAATGAAGCGCCGGCTCCCTAAGTTTTAGCATGCATGCTGAGTCGAGTCTCGTCCTTGGTTAGGGTTAATAGTGCCTAGTAGCGGCTAACCCCTAGCTTAGAGATCGAGTCTTTGTCTTTCCTCTGTCTTCCTTGGTTCACAGGACGCGCAGACATCCTTGCCGAAGCCACTTGGAGGAAGGAAAGAAGAACAGACCAGTGCCTAGGCCCCGACAAGCCAGTGTCGGGGAACTGATCCACGAGCACCTATGGGACCGGCGGACCGAGCCCCTTTCGGTTCGGCGGGGGCGAAGATCGCACGAAGAGCGGATCGAGGCGAAACACATGAGCAGTTTACCCAGGTTCGGGCCGCACGGATGCGTAAAACCCTACTCCTGCTTTGTGGTTTGTATTGAGTTCTTGCTCGGGAGCGCTGAGTGCTACAGTACACACCAGCTACTAACGAGACCGAGCGTGAGTGTTCTCCTCTCCCCTCCCTCTCTACGTTGCGCATGGGCCTCCTTTTATATGCTCAAGGGGTCACCGACAGGTGGCAACGTAGACGAGGGTAAAATGGAAAGGTGTTGCGGTTGGTACAACTACCTGTACAGTGTATCATACCTAACCCTGAAGGCAGGGGACAAGGGCATTAAATGCCCGTCTGTGTCGCCCAAATAGTGCAAAAGGGACTGTCAGGGGCGCCACCGCTCGCCACGATGGCAATATTGTCAGCACCGCTTGCCACGGCGCACCGCTGGCTGCACAGCCTCCCGCCACGTACGCCTGGAATGGTCCCAGAGCGACACGTTGGTGGATGTGCTGGAGCGCGGGTACAGAGTGGTAGCTTGCCACGGCAAGCGCCTTGCCGCGGTCGTTGTCTTGTCGCGTCCGGGAGCTTGCCGCTCATCGGGCCTTGCCGGGACGTGTGGTGCGTCGCGGCAAGTTCCTTGAGATGCCTTGGTTGGCCTTCCCGGCAAGCTCCTCTTGCCGGGGTCTTGTCTCCTTGGCTTGAATACTTTGTTCTTGAATGGCTCCAAAGGAACCACGGAGGACCTTGGCGGTCACCCGGCAAGCCTTGCCGCGGGATGCTGCGACTGCGCGTGCACAAGTTCGGGATACTAGGGTACCCCTACTCTAGTACACTGACAGGAGCCCCCGCGCCTGGGCCATACACGGTGCCGAGCGCTGTTGGGCCAGGCCCAAAACAGGGCACGGGCACGCGCGGCCTGGGTTACGCCGTATCTCTCTCTCTGTATCCACCGCGCCCTCCCCGAACGACACGCATTGAATGCGGCGTCGTGGGAGAGATTGTGGGTGGTTTCTTTATTCGGAAAGGCGGAACATCCGCCCCCTCCCTCCTTATAAGCAGGGGAAACAGGGGTAGTTCGCCCATTCGCCGGTTTCTACTCCAATCTCGGAAACCTCCGCCGCTCCCCCTTCTTCCCAAAGCTGAAAGAGAGCAGCGCCCTGCCCCCCATCGCCACCAGCACCACCAACGTCGTCGGCCTCTCCCACCACTTCCGCCATGGCTCCGAAAGCCGACAAGGGGAAGGTTGTGAAGTCGACCGAGGCGCAGCGGCTCGCGGCACTGCGAAAGGAGCGGGCAATCTTCCCCCCCAAGCTCGCCGCGAGGGAGCTGAGGGAGTATTACTACCTCTTCTGGTCGACGGAGACGCGGGCGCATCCGCGCACGAAGGTACTTCCAACCGTCGCTTCGGGAATGGCTCCAAATGGATATCCCTTCTTCGCTTTGTTCTTCTACTGCGGGCTCTGCCCGCCTTTCTCTGAGTTTTTCTGTGATATTATAAACACCTACGAGTTCCGCCTCCTTGACTTCACCCCCAATGCTGTTCTGACCATGGCAGTTTTCGCACATCTCTGCGAAAACTTTGTCGGAGTCTATCCAAACGTAGCCCTTTTTCGCCACTTATTTATGCCCCGAGTTGAGAGAGGAGAGCCTTTGTCCGGCCGAATCGCCTGGATCTCGAGAGGCGGCAAGAAGGAAGCTTATCTGGAGGGAGAGTTCCGCGGCAAGTGGGAGGAATGGAGAGCAGACTGGTGCTGGATTGTCGAGGAGAACCCGCAGCCGTTTACCGCCCGGCGCCAAGCCCCAGTAGCGCGCGGCAGCGATTGGAGCAACGTGGCCCCAGAAGACGATAGGCTGAAGATTGCCGTCACCCGGATCCAACGCCTTAGGCTTGCCGGGCTCACTGTAGGCGCTGTTGGCGCAGATTTTCTTCGCCGCCGCATCGCCCCCCTGCAGGAGAGGAGGAGACCTGCCTGGGACTTCAAGAATTCGGCGGACATCATGAGGCTGCGCCCGGGCCTCAACTTCAACTTCACTGTTCTGGAACTTCACGCGATGCTCCAGGAGCTGTTCAAGTACGACCCTCAACATCCCGAAGTGTTCAGGTTGCCAAAGGGTGTTGTTCCGCTGTGCAACAACTCCACGCTCGACCGCATCCGTGCAATGATGCCGCTGTGCGATTCGCATGGAATTGTCCCAACTTGGCAAGAGCCTGAAGACGTCGTCGTGCAGGAGTTCTTTGACGGCTTGGTAGAAGTGCCGGTCCGCTCCGACGAAAATAAAAGCCTTACTCACAACACCACCGATGCGGAGATGAAACGCATCGCCACTAGGCTGGAAGAGGCGGCGGCAGCCGCAGCCGCGGGCGAGTTTGGATTCACCGTGGAGGAGGCAGAGGCAGCAGAGGCGGCAAGCCTTGCCGAGCGAGAGGTGCTTGCCGGCGAGGAAGAGCTTGCCGGGCATGACGTCGAGTCGAGCGAGCCCATTGAGGATACGAGCGGCTCATTGGAGATCAACTACTCTTCCTCCTCATCTTCAGACAGCTCGTCGCAAGCAGAGCCCCCAGCTCCACCAAGAAGGCGTCTCCGCAAGGCCGGGGACGTAGCGGAGCGGCAGACGAGTCGACAGTCGCCGCGCCGCGTGACACGCTCCACCGCGGCAAGCACTGTTGCCGCGGGAGCACCTCACGCTGCTGCAGCAACTGGAGCGGGGTCGTCTCGGACCACCGCTTCTGCTCCTGCCGCTTCTCATGCCGCGGCGGCAGCCGGAGCGGGGTCGTCTCGGACCACCGCCACTGCTCCCGCCAAGCGACCAAGGGAAACTACTCCTCCGCCTCCTCGCGTCGGAGGTGAGCCGGACTTCGACTTCTCCGCGTTCAGCTCCGACGAGGAAGAAGAAGAGTAAGATTCTTCGTTGTACTTGTAGTTCTTCAATTCTTGCTGTTTTGTCTTGTATCTCATTTGCTTTACTCCGAACTTATCCCTTTTTAGGACTCTGGCCCAGAGAGCGGCGAAGGGAGCCAAGGTCCCGGCGCGTCGACTGGAGGTGATTATCGTCGAGGACGAACCCACCGAGACAGCAGAGGGTGCGCCCGAGACCACCTTGCCGGACCCGGCAACTATTCTCCAGAGCAGCCCCCAGCGTAAGTATATGGTTCGCTTTCCGCTGTTAGGCGCGCATGGATGCTCTTTCTTTGCTGACATCTGATTGTTGGTTTGTGTAGGAGCAGAGCAGCCCCACCAGGAGCGCCCGGAGGCCGCCCCCGACATGCCATCTGCTTCGACTACGCCGCCAAGGGAGAGTTCTCCGGCAAGGGAGAGTTCTCCGGCAAGGGAGAGTTCTCCGGCAAGGGACAACACCAGCGGCCCCCCGGCGGCGGAGACCACGACTGCAGAACCTAGTACAGGTAATCCTCTTGCTTCAAAACTTCCCTTGGGTTCTTCTTCTTTTGATTTTCTTTTTGGATATTTGCTTGACTTTTCTCCCTTTTCCGGCCGTCAGACCCATCTGCTGCGGAGCCGATGAAGACCGAGGTTGCTGCCGACGACGCCGCTGCACCAAAGAAGCAGCCGGCGCTGATGATCCCGCCGGCGACGATGCCGCCAAAGCTGCCGCCGCAGAAGCTGGCGAGGGGTCTGGCGATCGTACTGACGGCCCTGAGGCCGCAGGAGCGCCAGGCGCTACGCCGACCGCCGATCCCTTCGCCGCTGCCGCAGCGCCAGGCTCCGAAGAGCCCCAGCCAGGCGTCTACTTGAAGGCCGGCGAAAACGTCTTCATCAACCTCCCCTGGGCGTCAAGCTCCAGGGCGCCGGTCGAAGGAGAGAGCTTCGATGGAGAGGTGCTCGCCTCCGCTGGGCTGACGCTGGTTGACGCGCCGAGCAGCAGCAGCGGCGAGCCTGAGGAGGAGCGACTGCTGCGGAAGCTGGTGTCGCTCTACCGTGCTAGACAGGCCAAGCTGGAATCCCGAGAGGCGCTTGTCGCGAGGGCGGGAGCGGACATCGAGAAGCACGCGGAGGAGCTCTGGGGTCTCAACTAGGAAGCTCTCCGGTCCCTGGCAGAGGAGCGGGCGCAACTCGCCGAGGAACAGAAGGCCTTCCTCCTCGAGAAGGCTGAAGTCGAAGAGCAACAACGGCTTGCCGCTGAGAAGCTGTCTGCGCAGGAGGGCGAGCTGGCGCAGCGCAAGGCTAACCTTGACAGCCACGAGGAGGAGCTTGCTGCGCGCGAGCGAACATTCGGCGGAGCCCTCAAGCAAGCAGAGGATGCTTCCGCAGCTATCGAGGCCGCCAAGAAGGAGCTGGAGACGAAGGTGGCGCGGCTGGAGGCCGATCTCAAGGCGAGCGGTGAAGAGCTTGCCGCGCTCAAGCGTGAGCGGGAGAAGGAGGCCTACAGCTTTGGAGAGCTGCAGGTTCGTCTCGCCGAGAAGGGCAAGGAACTTGTCGCCGCCAAGGACTCCAACGCAGATCTTGAGTTGAAGCTGACTACTTTGACCAAGACGCTGGACGGCGCCAGGGAGCAGGAGGTGGCCTTGAAGGAGGAGATCAAGGCCGATAAGGCGCTGCTGGCGAGTGCTGCTGCCGCCCAGCATGCTTTTAGGGAGAATGTGGAGCACTGGACGGAGGGTCTCGTGAATGCTGCCGCAGACATTGACAGGGAGCTGGCGCGGCTGGGGATGGAGGATCTCGGGTATCCTTCCGATGAGAACCTCCAACCCAGCGCCAAGCTCACCTTGTTCTTCAAGGGTGTGGCGACGGCGCTCCGGCGACTCCGGGAGAAGATTCCAAAGCAGCTGGCCGACGAGTCGCGCAAGATCTGCGTGGGAGCTCTTCAAAAGGTGTTGGTGAAGGTGGCCTTCCGCAACCCGGGCCTCAACCTCACCAACGTCCTCAAGACCCTGCCGCCGGATGCTGATCTGGAGGCGCTCAAGACCCTTGTCGCACCCATTGTGGACAAGGTGAGCGGGATCAAGAGGATTGAGGGTGATCGCATGGACTAGGCCACCCGTTTTCTTCTTTTCTTGTCGCTGCTGGTCATGTTATGAGAACAATCTGTTAGAGCTGCGACAAGCTACCTTGTAATATAACTCTATTTTGGGTAGTGATTGCAACGTTATTTCTTTTACTTGATTCCTTCCTTTGTATGTTTTTGCCCTACACTTTTAGGGAACTTGCCGGCGCAGGCACCTTAGCCGCGAGCGCTAAGTGCGGGACGTCAGCCGCCTGCTGGCGGTGCCGCTACCGACAAGAAACCTTGTCGCAACTAGTCGCAGCTCACTTAAGTTGTTGAGCGGACTCGAAACAAAGTAAGGGCGCAACTAGCTACGAGTTGGTTCCTCCGCGTACAGGTTTTCCATACAAAGCATGGTCGTTCAAGGAAGATAACTTAAAAATTTAAAAAATCTGGTTGCTCAAACTTTGGCAACTTAGCTTTTCTGTTGTTTGCTTCTCGGTAAGGCGAAACTTTCTTGAACGATGCCTGGTCCATACCATTATCTTTTCCTTTCCCCCCGGCAAACTTGTGGGCGAGGGAACCTTCCTTTCCTTGAGAAAAAGAAAGAAGAGAAAATAAAATATATGGAGCCTTACGGCTCGTTATTGCTTACCGGGGGTAGGTGCTGCACAAAGTGTCAGATAACACATGCAAAAAATAGAAAGCATGAAACTGTCAAGATGTGCGGAGCACATGAGCTTTATCTATGCACGGGGTCTGCGCCCGGCTTTGTACAAAGGATTACATGCAACAGCGGCAAGACTTGTACAAAAGGTGGTTGCCGGAACAGGTTCCGGCAACCGCGCCTTACGGGTAAAACTTACGAAGATGCTCAATGTTCCAGGAGTTGCCCACCGGAATGCCATCTTCGGTCTCAAGGCGGACAACGCCAGGCCTAGTGAATCGTTTCACCCGGTAAGGGCCTTTCCACTTCGGCGTCAACTTGTTGGAATTCTTGGCGGACTGAACGCGCCGAAGAGCAAGGTCGCCTTCCTCGAGACTTCTGGCGTTAACTTTGTGGCTATGCTAGCGGCACAAAGCTTGCTGGTAGCGAGCAGCTCGTACAGCAGCCTGAAGACGGTCTTCCTCAAGGAGCAGCGCGTCATCTTGTCGCAGCTGCTCTTGCTCAAGCTCATCATAAGCGAGCACTCGAGGTGACCCGTATACGAGTTCCGTGGGGAGAACTGCATGTGCTCCATATACTAGAGCGAAAGGTGTCTGGCCAGTGGCTCGATTTGGCGTCGTCCTGATCGACCAAAGAACCACCGGTAGCTCCTCAATCCAGCTTCTTCCGCACTTGCGCAGCCTGTCGAAAGTCCTGGTCTTGAGCCCACGCAGCACTTCAGCATTTGCCCTCTCCGCTTGACCGTTGCTTCTCGGGTGAGCAACAGAAGCGAAGCAGACCTTGGCGCCAAGATCTTGGACGTACTGCATGAAGGTGCGGCTCGTGAATTGCATACCGTTGTCAGTGATGATCCTGTTAGGGATCCCGAAGCGGCAAACAATCGACCTGAAGAACTTGACTGCTGACTGTGCTGTCACCTTCCTCACTGCTTCCACTTCCGGCCACTTTGTGAACTTGTCGATTGCAACGTACAAGTACTCAAAGCCCCCGACTGCTCGGGGAAAGGGACCGAGGATGTCGAGCCCCCAGACCGAAAATGGCCAGGGTAAAGGGATCGTCTGGAGAGCTTGAGCTGGCTGGTGTATCTGCTTGGAATGGAACTGGCACGCTTCACACTTGGTTACTTGTGCAGTTGCATCCTGGAGGGCTGTGGGCCAAAAGAAACCTTGCCTGAATGCTTTTCCGGCAAGTGCTCTTGCGCCAATGTGGTGACCACATATGCCTCCATGTATCTCTGCCAACAGCTTCTGTCCGCCTTCCCGGTGAATACACTTCAATTTCACACTGTTGAGTCTTCTTCTGTAGAGTGTGTTGTCGACAAACTGGTACATACTTGACTGCCGGGCTACTCTTTCCGCTTCTTCTTGCTCTTCAGGAAGTTCTCATGTCTAAAGGAAACGGACAATCTGCTGCACCCATGCTGGAGCTTGTGGCTCAACAACAAGGACTAAAGGCACATCTGCTGCTGCGGGAACATCCGCTTCTACGGCGAGAACTTGCGGCTCAGCCGGAGCTTGACGTTCCCCGGCAAGCTTGCCGGAGCAAAACTTGTCGGGAGCCTCTGCTTCAACGGAACAAACCCTAGGGCTTGCCGGAGCAGACTGCTCCTCAGCACTCTTGGTGTTGGTCTTGGGGACCTTCTTGGCGGCGGCTTCGGGAAGCTCTGCCGGAAATTAGTCACCAGAAATCAACTTCCTCTTCTTGTTCTGTCCAGTTGATGGCGTTACAGACGGTTGAGTTAGCTTGAGCACAAAGATCCCTGGTTCCATAGGTAACTTAAGTGCGGCGCACTTCGACAGGCCATCGTCAATGTCGTTCTGAGCTCTTGGAACATGCTCCATCTGTAGGTCGTCAAAGTGCTCTTCTAGCTTTCTCACTTCATCAACGTAGGCTTCCATCAACGGACTCTGATAACTCTTGTTTACTTGGCGGACGACAAGCTGCGAGTCACCCCTGACAATGAGCTTCTTGATCCCAAGGTCTGCCGCGATCCTGAGACCGGCAAGCAAACCTTCATACTCTGCGGTATTGTTTGTTGCTTGCTCCTTGGGAAAGTGCATCTGGACTACGTACTTGAGGTGCTCTCCGGTGGGTGCGACAAGCAGCACGCCAGCACCGGCGCCTTGCAGCGAGAAGGCACCATCAAAGTACATCAGCCACTCTTTGCTTGCTTCCTTGACGGGGATGCTCGTTTCTGGAATTTCTTCATCTGGTGTTGGCGTCCACTCTGCTATGAATCCTGCCAATGCTCTGCTTTGGATAGTTGATGTGCTCTCGAACTTGAGGCCAAAGCTTGACAGTTCCAGTGCCCACTCAACAATCCTGCCTATTGCTTCTGGATTCTGCAGTATCTTCTTCAGCGGAAAACGAGTGACAACTGTGATCTCATGTGCTTGGAAGTAATGGCGCAGCTTTCTCGAGGCCATGAGAAGGCCGAAAAGCAATTTCTGCACACCAGAGTACCTTGACCTAGCCCCCTGCAGAAGGGAACTGACAAAGTAAACTGGGCGCTGCACCATTCTCTTCTGTATCTCCTCGCGCGCCTACGCAGATCCATCTTTGTCGGGACCAGAGCTTGTCTGGGAAGCCCCCTGCTTGTCGCTGGATGCGCCCGCCGTGGCTGCTGGCTCATCATCTGCCTCCCTCTCCGCCTCTAACGCAACACTAAGCACTTGATTGGTTGCCGCTATATACAGCAGCAACTTCTCTTGTGGCTTAGGTGCGACAAGTATTGGAGTGGAGGACAGGTATCTCTTCAAGTCTTGCAGCGCAGCCTCCGCTTCCGGAGTCCATTTCATTGGACCTGCCTTTTTCAATATTTTGAAAAACGGCAGGGCGCGCTCAGCAGACCTAGAGATAAACCTGCTGAGAGCAGCCACACAACCGGCAAGTCTTCGTACATCCTTGACGCGCTTTGGTGCTTCAATCTGCTCAATGGCCTTGATCTTGTCGGGATTGGCTTCAATTCCCCGCTGAGACACGAAGAACCCGAGAAGCTTGCCGGAAGGGACTCCAAACACACACTTCTCGGGGTTGAGCTTGAGGCTGATCTTGCGCAGATTTGCAAAGGTCTCGTCTAAATCTTGAATCAGAGTTGCCTTGTCCTTGCTCTTGACCACTATGTCATCCATGTAGGCTTCCACATTTCTGTGTATTTGTGGCTCAAAAGCGACATGGACTACCATTGCAAATGTTGAACCAGCATTCTTTAAACCGAAAGGCATCTGTATGAAACAGTACGTGCCACATGGAGTGATGAATGCGGTCTTCTCCTCATCCTCTTCTGCCATGATCTGATGGTATCCTGAGTATGCGTCAAGAAATGAAAGCAAGTCACATCCGGCCGTGGAGTCAACAATCTGGTCAATGCGCGGCAAGGGAAATGGGTCTTTGGGACAAGCTTTATTGACATCGGTAAAGTTGATACAAAGCCTCCATTTTCCGTTTTCTTTGCGCACGACTACAGGATTGGCCAACCACGTAGGATGGAGCACTCCTCTGACAAGGCCTGCTGCTTCCAACTTCTTGATCTCTTCTGTGATGAATTCCTGGCGCTCCACTGCTTGCTTCCCGACCTTCTGCTTGACGGGCCGTGCATGAGGACAAACGGCAAGATGGTGCTCAATTACTTTCCTGGGAACACCGGGGATGTCAGACGGTTGCCATGCAAACACGTCGATGTTCGCCCGCAGGAAAGCAATGAGCGTGCTTTCCTATTTAGGGTCAAGAGTGGCACTGATGGTGAAGGTACCACCAGTGCCGTCCTCCTTGGCGGACACTTTCTTGGTCTCTGGCGGAGCTGCCATTGTCTTCTTACACTTGCCGGTGGAGCTCGATGGTGCGTCCTCGACGGTAGCGCAGCACTCCGAAGAGGTGCGCTTGCTGGAGTGGGCATCAGAACTCTTGCCGGACTTGGTCTTCTTCTTCCCCCCGAGAGCTTCAACGGCAGGTGACTTGCAATCTGTTGCGGCTGCCGTTTCCCGGTAGATCTTGTCGGCGCAGATAAGGGCATCCTTCTTGTCGCCAGGGACAGAGATGACACTTATCGGGCCTGGCATCTTCAGCATGTTGTATGCGTAGTGAGAGGCTGCCATGAACTTGGCGAGCGCTGGACGGCCGAGTATCCCATTGTAAGGCAATGGAAAATCGGCAATGTCAAAAGTGACCCTCTCAGTCCTGAAGTTCAACTCGCTGCCAAATGTCACCGGCAACGTGACCTTCCCCTTCGGCTTGCTCCTTCCCGGGTTGATTCCTTGGAATGTGCCGGTCTCTTCAAGCTCGCTGTCAGGGATCTGGAGTTTCTGGAGTACAACGGAGGAGATCAGGTTCATGCCGGCCCCGCCATCAACTAGCATCTTAGTGACCTTGAGGTTGCGGATAGTTGGTGAAACCAACATCGGCAAGCACCCGACCGCAGTTGTGCGATCAGGGTGGTCCTCAATATCAAAGATGATAGGCGTGCTGGACCATTTCAGAAGCTTGCGCGACTTGACAGGTGGTTCTGCCGCATTGACTTCCTGCACGCACTGCTTGAGTTGGCGGTGTGAAGTATGCAGAGAAGCACCGCCGTCGACGCACAAGACCTCTGTGGCTTTCTGGAACTCCTGCTCACTGGTCTCGACCTCATCCATGTCTTCATCGTCGTCGTCATCTTCATCCATGTCGCGGCCGCGGGGAGGTCTGTCTCCTTGCCGCTGCTTGGCCTTGCCGCGGCGTCCTCCCCGGCCGGGGCGCTTCTTGCCGGATTCTCCAGCACCTCCTTGGGCTTTCTACTTGTCGCGTCACTCGTATTCAGCCTTTTGCTGCTCGACAAGCTGCTCGACCTTCTTGCAGCTCTGGAGGTCATGGCCCTTGGTGCGGTGGATTTTGCAGTACTGCTTGTCGGTGTCGTCCTGCTTGTCGGCGACCGCCACAGCCTGGCAGTTGGTGCATGCGGCAATCTCCTTGCCGGAGCTACTAGCTTTGGCTTTCTTGGCGCCACCTTCGTTGCCGGACTGCTCAATGACTAGTACATCTTTGCCTTTCTTCTTCCTGTTGTTCCGCCGCCGGTTTTTCCTTGCCGGGGCAGCATCCTTGCTGTCAGATCCTCCTGCTCCTGTATTCTCTCCGGGGAGTTTCCTCCCTTCCTCAGCACGTGCACACTTGTCGGCCAGGGCATACAACTCACTGACATCTCTGATCTTGCACATCGCCATCTCCTCCCGCATCCTGCGGTTACGCACGTTCTGATGGAACGCGCTGATGACCGCGGCGGGGTGGACATCCGGGATGTTGTGCTGTACACGGCTGAATCTCTGGATGTACTTGCGCAGGGGCTCTCCTTCCTTCTGGGCGAGCAGATGAAGGTCACTCTCTTGGCCATGAGGTTTGTGGCCGCCTGTAAAGGCGCCGACAAACTGATGGCATAGGTCTGCCCAGGAGGATATGGAGTTGTCCGGCAAGTGCATGAGACAGGACCTGACGTTGGGCTTGAGCACCAGCTGGAAGTAGTTGGCAAGGATCTTGTCGTCCCGCCCCCCGACAGCTTGCACCGCAATGGTGTAGATGCTGAGGAACTCCGACGGATGCGACTTGCCGTCGGACTTCTCCGGTACGTCTGGCTTGAAATTCTTCGTGCTGGGCCACTGGACTTGCCGCAGCTCACGAGTAAACGCAGGGCAACCTACCGCTTACGGCAAGTCGTCTGGTTCCCCTGGTGCATGCATGTCGAAAGAGGGCCCAGCGCACTAGTCCGATTGACGCCGCGCTTCTCTTCGGCGCTCGATGCGAGTACGAGCATCTTCTTGTTGTTGTTCGTGAAGAACTTGGCGCTGATCGCGACGAGCTCGTGGATCTGATGACGCGGTGGAGTCGCTGTCGAGGTGGATCCGGCGAGTCGGCGATCTTGGCCTTCGGGGCGGAGAGTGCACGGTGGTTGCACCCCCACCGGTCTTGTCGCCACCGGCTTGTGCCTGGCTGACTTGCCGTGGCTGCGATGTACTCGCCTGCCGTGGAGTGTCGCTGTTGGCGAAGCCGATGAGACTGTGAATGGTGGCCCTCCATTCGTCGATCTTGTCTGCCGTTGGAGGGTAGTCTAGGAGTAGTTGAGCTCGCGCCAAAGCCTCTGCTGAAGTGGCGGGTGGCGGTGGCGAACGGTGTGAGGAGCGGGATATGCTCGGACTTCTAACTATGTTAGAAGGAGCAGTATCCCTTCCAGGCGACCGTGCCTCGCTCGTGCCAGCATGTTGGCGTGCATGCTGGTCTTGAGCATTCCGAGATCCACCAGCTCGATCTTGGTCCAGCAAACGTATGGTACCGTGAGTACCATGACGCTGCCGGTCCCGCGCCTCCTGAGATGGGCGCGGTGCATGTAAGGACGTCGAGGTCTTGGAGTGCGCCCGGTCGTTGTGGGAGCCGACTACGCCGCTGATGGGCAGCGCAGCCTTGTCCTTGGACCTGGCAGCACCGTGAACTCCCTCATCGACGCCCGTTCTTCCGCCGGCGTCTACCCCACCAGCCGTTTGCTCCGGCAGTGGTGGGTTCGGCGCGGACGGAGCAGCCGCCTCCGAAGCCTTCTTCTTCGGCGGCATGTCGATGAAGACGATGAAGATCTAGCTCGTGTGAACGCCGGATCAGGTTCACACAACCTCGACGCCCCTACCTGGCGCGCCAAAGATGTCGGGGAACTGATCCACGAGCACCTATGGGACCGGCGGACCGAGCCCCTTTCGGTTCGGCGGGGGCGAAGATCGCACGAAGAGCGGATCGAGGCGAAACACACGAGCAGTTTACCCAGGTTCGGGCCGCACGGATGCGTAAAACCCTACTCCTGCTTTGTGGTTTGTATTGAGTTCTTGCTCGAGAGTGCTGAGTGCTACAGTACACACCAGCTGCTAACGAGACCGAGCGTGAGTGTTCTCCTCTCCCCTCCCTCTCTACGTTGCGCATGGGCCTCCTTTTATATGCTCAAGGGGTCACCGACAGGTGGCAACATAGATGAGGGTAAAAATGGAAAGGTGTTGCGGTTGGTACAACTACATGTACAGTGTATCATACCTAACCCTGACGGCAGGGGACAAGGGCATTAAATGCCCGTCTGCGTCGCCCAAATAGTGCAAAAGGGACCGCCAAGGGCGCCACCGCTCGCCACGATGGAAATCTTGTCAGCACCGCTTGCCACGGCGCACCGCTGGCTGCACAGCCTCCCGCCACGTACGCCTGGAATGGTCCCAGAGCGACACGTTGGTGGATGTGCTGGAGCGCGGGTACAGAGTGGTAGCTTGCCACGGCAAGCGCCTTGCCGCGGTCGTTGTCTTGTCGCGTCCGGGAGCTTGCCGCTCACCTTGCCTTGCCGGGACGTGTGGTGCGTCGCGGCAAGTTCCTTGAGATGCCTTGGTTGGCCTTCCCGGCAAGCTCCTCTTGCCGGGGTCTTGTCTCCTTGGCTTGAATACTTTGTTCTTGAATGGCTCCAAAGGAACCACGGAGGACCTTGGCGGTCACCCGGCAAGCCTTGCCGCGGGATGCTGCGACTGCCCGTGCACAAGTTCGGGATACTTGGGTACCCCTACTCTAGTACACCGACAGCCAGTATTGCCGGAGGCTGCAAGAGCAAGAATTCACCCACGGCAGGCCAGGGTTGCCGGGGGCTGCAGTTTCAGATAAGTCCTTTATCCCTTATCATGCATTCCGTTATGGACAGAGGTATGTGAAACCTCGTTCTTTTCCTTAAGCTACCGTGCTCCCATAACTCTAGGTCCTAAGGCTCGTTCCTGGGACCAAGTTTGGTCGTAGTCGCGGCAGCAAAAGGATAAAACGAGGAGCCTGAGCCCGCTTCATCCCTGCCTCCGCAAAGGGCGTGAGAAAGGTCGAGCGAAGTAGGGAAACGGCAGGGCCTGTTGCCGGGCGAGAAAATGTTTATCTTAAGGATATCAGGGATTTATTCCCTGTTGTGGGTTTTTACCTATGAACAAATGACCAGGCAAACATTCCTTTTTCATTAAAAACATTCCATTCAGGTACATTCTATAGGGAATGAAAAACATGAATAAGGAGATTACAAGTTTTAAACTTAACAGATGCCCGAAGGCTTACAGACTAAAAAGAGATTAGATGCCCGTAATGCCTTTCTTGTCCCTCTCCTATGGAGGTAGGTCAAGGAGGCGAGAAGGGCAAAAGGGGCGCCTAGGCGAGCTACGGGTGGCAGAAGACACCGAGAAGGCATCTCGGCGGGCTCCCCAGGGCTGGACGGTGATGACGGCGCCGGAGGCTGAGCTCGAAGACGAGGCGGCAGGACGTCAGTAGGAGACGAAGGCGTTGGTGCCCACATACTCCGACATGACGACCTTGCCGCCCGCCTTCTTCCTCTTCCTCTTCCGTAGCCTCCCTACGCCAGCCGCCAAGGAGACGGCCCCGAGAAGTTCAAGGAGCCGGCGACGCGGATGATGGCGTCGCCGATGCCACCAGGAGCGGCACCCGACACCTAGTCGGACCCGTCATCCTATCATCCCCCACCCTCGTCGTCGCTGTCACTGTCACCCTCGTTCGAGGAGGAGTCTTCGTCATCAGAGGAGCTCTCCATGCAGCACCTCGCGCGAGTCCCGAGGTGCCCGAAGACCTTGACGGAAAGGTGGCCATCCCCCATCAACTTGAAGTGGAGGGTGAGCCCATCCGTCAGGCTGTGGATGCGAGCGAACCTCTTCCATCCTTGGCGAAGATACATCACATGAGGGGCAGGGAAGTCGACGCGGGCCCGCGTGCCACTGATCCCACAACCCCTCATGTGCAGCCGCAGCGACTCCGGCGGGTTCACCTCCGTCTCCCGCGCAAACGGAGTCGGGAGACGAAGGTGACGGCGCGGCGACCCCCGCATCCTAATGAAGAACTCACAGGGGTCATCTCCAACATGACCTTCCACTGGAGGAGGAGCTGCTGGCGGGGGAGAGGCCGGCGAGCCGCCCCGTCTTCCTCTTCCCCGAGCACCCCAGCCTCGCCCACAGCCCCGCCCCCTCCCTCTTCCCCTCGTGGCTGGTTCGGCCACTACGGGTGCAGGAGAAGGGGGACGCGCTGTCGAGCAGCGACCCTTGCCGCCACCGTTGAGGAGCCGGGGTTTTCCTTCTTCATGGCGGACAGAAGAAAGGAGCAGAAGCTGAAGGAGAAAGAAGATGGAGGAGTGCAGGGCGCCGTCCCCTCCCTCCGCACTTTATAATGGGGCGGGGCTGGAGCTCGACCGCCCCACTCGGCCAATCAAGACACAGAAGGCGGAGGGCGGCTGGGACCGACCCGCCGCCCCAACCAGCGACGGCTCGATTTCCCGCCTCCACCGCTCGCCACCTCGAACACATGGGAGGCACGTGGCGAACCCGCAGGACCAAAGGGACAAGTGAGGCGACCTCTCCCCACCCCGTGATCGTGGGGAGTGGACGCCTAGCAGACCGTGCCTCGGCCCCATCCAGTCAGCGGGCCACGCCCCCACACCTCCCCCCATTTATGGGGAAGGCGCGGGCCGCCTCCTTTCACATTTACTGCGACGTGACGCATGCCTGCGGAAACCACCCCACGCATGCCGCCCACGTCACGCACGCCCCTCCACCTTGCGTCGCGCGCGCAGATTGTGGGAGGCGCAGCGTGCGGAAATTTTACCACGGTGAAAACCACCCCGCCTGCCCGCGCACCGTTCTGGGCCTGGCCCAACAACGTGTTGCGCTTATGTGTGGCCCAGGCCCGGGGGCTCCTGTCGGTGTACAAAAAGAGGGGTACACTTTTTGTACCCCTATGACTGTGCACGGGCAGTCTGAGCCACGGCGCCCCCACACCAAGCATGGCGAGGGAGGCGAGCCGGGGTAAGACTGAAGCTCGATGGAGACTGGAGCCACGCCAAGAACAAGACCACAAAGAGCAAAGGGACGAAGCGGCTCTCCCCGGCAAGATCCTTGCCCGGCAAGGCCCTTGCCGCGGCAGCTCGCCCCGCGCCTACGGAGCGAATCACCCTTGAGTCCACCGCCCACATGGGGCAAGGATTCGGGAGATATCCCCGTGGTGACATGCAGATCTTTGTGAAGACATTCAAGATCAGATGCAAGTTAAGAAGACGACGACCCTTGGCGGGATCCCAGCCAAGGAGGACTAGAAGGCCCCCGGCAAGCACCTTGCCGGGGATGACAGCAGGCGCCACGGCAAGACCCTTGCCGGGGCCCCCGGCAAGTCCCTTGCCGAGGACACCCACGGGGCCACCATCAGGCCCGCATCAACTGGGTTTCCACCGACCCACGCAACCGCCGACCCAACCAGCTGGACAGGCTCCTGCGTGGCAACCCGCAAATCCTCGTGGAGACCCGCCGTTGCACCACCTCAGCTGCCTGTCTGCCTACATGGCACCTCAGGCGCCGCTGGCCAGGGCGCGTGTCAACACGAGGAGGAGCGGCGACGGACAAGACGAACGTCTCCCCCCGCCCCCGATAAAGCAAGGACACCTAAGCTGGGCGCATTAAATGCACCTTGTCCTGTAATGCGAGAGATAACCTCGCATCACTGTACCCTTTCCACCTCGTGTGTGCCACTGTGGCAGCCCCTTTTTCCTATAAAAGGAGGCCC
>LR738714.1:553563614-553592420 GCA_902687465.1 Secale cereale
AGAACCGTGCAAGGAGATCACCATTACCCCCCTCCCATTGGCCACCTGCAACTACCCTCAGAGTGCAAGGAGAATACACACTCCTCCATTGCCACTTCCCGTGCAGTGGATCACTCGCTGCCGCGACAGAGTCAGCCATGGCCGCAAGGAGGGCCGCTTCCTCCTTCCTCTCACGCCGCCTCCTCGCGCGGTGTCCTGCCGCTTCTCTTCTCGGAGCAGGTGACCACGGCCTCTTCCTTGGATCTTGGATTTCTGCACCCTCTTGCTTTGGGTCCTGATTTCTGTTTCTCCGTCGGTGCTTGATCTTCACTTTCCATGATATTGAATCAACTAGACATGCTTGAACGATAACGTGGGTTGTGTTCTCTGTTGTTAGAGTGGTCAGGGCGTTCGATCATCACTGGCTAATCTTTAAGAGCTTTTTGTTTGGTGCCTCATCATTTGCGGCAATCGATTGGTTCATCTTTGAGCGACGATGGCTGGGGTCACCGTGTTGTTGCACATGACGATATCTGCACATTCTGGCTCATGAAACCTCGGCGTTTTTTATTTCTCTTCCCCATATCATGTCCTTTTTTCTCTATTTACATGTAAATTTTAATATAACCAATGATGTCATCAATGACACCAAAGCTAGCGGCTAGCTGGAGCTTTCCTCCCAAAGGGGGGCTGGAGATGAGGTTGTCCAATCCTTATCGAAAAACTAGAGCGAGCCAAAAGTAGTTGGGCCGCGCACACTACGTTTTCCCTATTCTGTTTGCTTCCAACTCCGGTGCCATGCTGCGTTGCATCTCCCGTGAGAAGATCACACCCCCACCGTGCCTCAACAGACAAGCAAGTTCAAGTGTACACATGTGACTGTTCAAAAAGAAAAAATGACTCACCGATGCGTATATATGTTCACTTTCTAGAACACCTGCATAATTTCTATAGAGTACGGAGTAAAAAGGATTCACTAGTACACTTGTTAATTTTCTGATCTGAATACTTGATTAACTTCATGGAGTAATTAACTGATCTTAATACTTGTGTGCCTGCAGATAATGCGCGGCGCTTGTTGCCTGGAGCCCTTTACAGGTTCAGCACCGCACCGGCCGCCGCCGCCGCCGACGAGGAGCCGATCAAGCCCCCCGTGGAGGTTAAGTACACGCAGCTCCTCATCAACGGCAACTTCTTCGATGCAGCATCTGGTACGTACGTATATGCATTTACTGGAATCTCATGAACTGCACCGAATCACCACAAAGACATGCTGCCTCCCCGTAGCGCACCGATATGTGAGGTTCACCGTGTTTCTCCAGGAAGGATGTTCCCGACGGTGGACCCCCGCACCGGCGAGGTCATCGCCCGCGTGGCCGAGGGCGACGCCGAGGACATCGACCGCGCCGTCGCCGCCGCCCGCAGGGCCTTCGACGAGGGGCCCTGGCCGAGGATGACCGCCTACGTACGTACCGCAACCGCAATCACGGCCGGTGCACCGTAACCGCAGAGTACCTAGCTCACGTCATGTCTTGGAATGGTACGTGCGTGTGGGCATGCAGGAGCGGTGCCGGGTGCTGCTGCGGTTCGCGGACCTGATGGAGCGGCACAACGACGAGATCGCGGCGCTGGAGTCGTGGGACGGCGGGAAGCCGCTGGAGCAGTCCGCCGGCGGGGAGGTGCCGATGGCTGTGCGCTGCATGCGGTACTACGCCGGGTGGGCGGACAAGAACCACGGCCTCGTGGTGCCGGCCGACGGCCCGCACCATGTCCAGGTGCTGCGCGAGCCCATCGGCGTCGCCGGCCAGATCATCCCCTGGAACTTCCCGCTCCTCATGTTCGCCTGGAAGGTCGGCCCGGCGCTCGCCTGCGGCAACGCCGTCGTGCTCAAGACCGCCGAGCAGACGCCGCTCTCCGCGCTCTACGTCGCCAGCCTCCTCCACGAGGCCGGCCTCCCTGACGGCGTCCTCAACGTCGTCCCCGGCTTCGGCCCCACGGCCGGCGCCGCGCTGTGCAGCCACATGGGCGTCGACAAGGTGATCATGTAACCTGCGCCTGGATTGGAAAGGCTCGATCCTCTTCGTGATTACAGAGCTAACGTTGATGAGCACTGTGCGTAGTATAGCTGGCGTTCACCGGATCGACTGGCACTGGCAAGACCATTCTCGAGCTGGCGGCGAGGAGCAACCTGAAGCCGGTGACGCTGGAGCTCGGCGGCAAGTCCCCGTTCATCGTCATGGACGACGCCGATGTCGACCAGGCCGTCGAGCTCGCGCACCGCGCGCTCTTCTTCAACCAGGTCTTCTGTCCATCTCATGTACTGTAGCCTGTAGGAGCATGCATCAGGACTCTGAAATCTCCGTCCCAATTCGTGGCAGGGCCAATGCTGCTGCGCTGGGTCTCGGACGTTCGTGCACGAGAGCGTGTACGACGAGTTCGTGGAGAAGTCCAAGGCTCGCGCTCAAAGGCGTGTGGTCGGCGACCCCTTCAGGAAAGGTGTCGAACAAGGACCTCAGGCACGTTACATACACACCCATACCATACGTTCAGGGATACACGCATCTCAGCCATGTCGATCCTCACCTCTGACACTGATGAATCGACTATTTTGTTGGATCAGATCGATGGCCAGCAGTTCAAGAAGATCCTGGGCTACGTCAAGTCGGGCGTCGACAGCGGCGCCACCCTCGTGACCGGCGGCGACAGGGTAGGCAGCAGGGGCTTCTACATGCAGCCGACGGTCTTTGCAGACGTCGAGGTAACAAACGTTTTTCCGATGTTCCGCTTCTCACCATACTAGCTTCATTACCGATCAATTCCATGTCCGAGTCTCTATCTCGCAGGATGAGATGAAGATCGCTCAGGAGGAGATATTCGGGCCGATCCAGTCCATCCTCAAGTTCAGGTACAGTGGCCAAAATCTTCGTAGCCACGAGACTGCCATATCCACGTGATCACCACTGACTGACGGCGCGAGCTGGGGTTTTGGCGTGCAGGGAGGTGGGAGAGGTGGTGAGGAGGGCGAACGCGACGCGGTATGGGCTGGCGGCGGGGGTGTTCACGAAGAGCCTGGACACGGCGAACGCGGTGGCGCGGGCGCTGAGGGCGGGGACGGTGTGGGTCAACTGCTACGACGTGTTGGACGCGGCCATCCCCTTCGGCGGGTACAAGATGAGCGGCGTGGGGCGGGAGAAGGGCGCCTACAGCCTCGGCAACTACCTCCAGACCAAGGCCGTCGTCGCGCCCCTCACGGACCCCGCCTGGTTGTAGAGGCGGGACGTATCGTCGTCTTCAGAGTTCAGACAACAACGCCGGCCAACTCTTAAGCCTGCCTTTGAATAAGCGGTGTCGCCAGCTTCCGGTTCAGTTCAAAATTGTTTTGGCGCTGCCCGCTTGGACCTGTTCGGCGGCCCCTGCAAATCATATCTTTTGACGGTATTGATATACTTGCTGTCTAGTTCAAATTGGCCGGTACTCCCTCCATAAAAATAATATAAAAACATTTAGATCACTAAAATATTGATCTAAATGTTCTTATATTTCTTTACAAAGGGAGTACATGGGACTACGTGACAAGCTTTGTTAATTGACCATCCCGTGTTATTTAAACTGCCGACTTGCAAGTATAGGAATCCGGCGGCTAGGGTTTCCGCCCCGTCGCTCAGGTCGCCCGCCTGGGGCGAGTATGCTTTTTTAGTCTTGTGCTGGTATGGCCCGCCCTCACAACCACTCCTCCCTATCGCGCCGTTGGGCAATGCCCGCATGGTGTTCGCGGTGGTGAGAACTCCCTTGCCGCTCTTCTTGAGTATGGGCCGCGGGGGGCTGCTGATTCGGACCAAATGACACGATTTGGAGGCCGGCGTGTCGAGGTACAACAGAGCGCGCATGCAGGTGGCGCGGCGTGGCAGAGCAAGCTGGATAGTGGCGGTGCGACGCGTTTCGTGGTGCCTGGGCTCAGTCGGGCCAGATCCGTGCTTCGCCGGGAGTTCGGGCTTGCGGCGGCTGGTTAGTTGGTTGTGGCCGCCGTTGCGTTCACATGGGTCACGGGGCTGGGCAATTTGGCTGGCCCATGCAGTGCTAGTGGCTGGACGCGGATCTAGGCAGTGCAGCAGGTTTGATCTGGATCGGTGGCGTCTTCGATAGAGCAGCTGGTGTGGTGTTGGCAGCCCTCGACGACTACTTGGCACCATGGTGATGTTGTTGGTTGAGGTGGTGGCTCGGTGTGGAGGTGTTGGCCGTTTCCGAAGGTGATGTGGTGGGGTGCCGCAAGGCGGCTTCTATGAATTTTGCGTCGGCGGCAGAGTGAACTAACACAGATGGTGTGCACCCATTTCGGTGGGCAGGGATGTAGGTGTGTCCTGTTTGGGGTGAAAGTCTTGCCCATCTACCGTTGGTGATAACGGCGACGGCGTATGTAGGCATCGTTTCCCCTTCTTGAAGGTGTCGCTGTGGTGTGTCAACATCTTGCTCTCTCTCACTTGTCTGGCTCTTCGAACATAAGCCTAGGTTTGGATCTGGACCGGCGATGGTAGCGTCCTTGACGTTGTTCCTCTATTGAGAGCATTGTTTTAGAGACATGGCTGGGAGGTCCTTGTTTGTGTTCCTTTGGTGATCTCCATGGTTTTGGTTTGTTTGTTAAAGGCGCTATATACGTCGTCACAGGTGAGTCCAAGATGATGACTTTTTCGAGGTTGTCTGTGTCCCACCAATCACCTGCCAACTCTTTTCGGCAATCAAGGGTGGTTGGTGTGTCGGCAAGGAGAGTTCGCTTGGAGTTGTTGCTCCCTCGAGGTGACCAGCATTGATCGAGCCGCGGATTAGTTGATCACTTTAGGACAAGCCGTTTCGCGTTGGATTTTTTTGCGTGCGTTTGAGTTGGAGTGGTGTTCACCACTCACCGGCCTATGGTGGGATCTTGGCTGTATTCTTGTTTTTAACCATCTGCCTTCTATGAAGCTAAGACACGCAATTTACGTGCTCTCAAAGGAGAGTATAGAAATATCTACCGCAACCCATATCTTGTATCTCTATTTATAGTGAAATCAGTGTTAGTTGAGTAGGGCTCATGTCAGCAATAGAGTACTACCTTTTGTGCATGGGGTGGTGCACATGTAACATATCTCCTCTCTCTCCCCAAAATATCTAAGCATTTTGTCTTTAAAAAAATAGATGGTAAATATAGTTTACACTAATATTTTATTATCACTAAATATGAAATGCATGGTTTAATGTGACATCTTGGATTTTTCCTTTTTCTTCTTATTTGGTTTTGTTGAATATTTATTTTGCAAATGGGTTTTTCTGCCAATTCTTTTGGACTTACCACTTGGAATATTTTAAAACCCTCACAAAACCTCATCTCTCTCACAATCTTGCCATCCCATAATTTTCTTTTATGGCATTATATCCATTTTCTCTCTAAAAATGAATATGTTCCCTCTATGCTATGAAGCAACCATCATTAATTTTCCTTGCTCAGAAATTTCTCAGAAAATTTCCAAATATTCTTTGGATCATGCCTCACCTCCCTATGCAAATATATCCCTTGGTCCTTTGTAAAATTTCAGCTAGGAAAAATGTTTTGGTTTCTGGTCAGAAATGACAGTTTGTGAAGCAAGTATATTTTTCCTTGATCTTTTGGAGCTGAAATTTATACCACTTCATTACCCTCCTAAGTGATGCTTAACCACAAAAATCCAGATGTATCCTCCAAGCCAATTGACCACATCTTTCCATCCAAGTTTTTGTACATAAACTTTGCAGTAGTCTCTTGTCTAATCCCTTGAGCTAGGTGGCAAGCCAAGGGCATTCTACAGTACTGCGTTGAAGAGACAACACCCTAGACATGGTCTGCACCCTCCTAAAACACCGTGTATGCCAGTGCACGCGGTGACCACACGGGCACAAGGTGTTTGACACGCAAAGCGCGTGCTCTGGCAGTCGGAGCCCTCGGCTACCGCCCGTTCTTCCTCACCGCACCACCGTAGCGTGTCCTCGCCACTCAGCTACCTCTCCTTCATCCACCTGTCCACTCTATGTTCCTCTCCGACGCCGGCACACGGCACGCCGGACGCAGACATCGCGCATCCGGGCTGAACAGTAAGCGCGAGTGTGGCTCATGCCCCCACTTAGTGCGCTTCACTATGCATGCGTGCACGCATAGCGTCACCGCGTCCCTCTACTCCTCCCCAAGCCATGCCCGAGCCCCTCTTCTCCTCACATCGCCGGCAGCTCCACCACGACGGAGTCCAGAGCCCGATCACCTCTCCGCCTATATACACATAGACCCCTCCCCGAGCCGTTCTAGCCATCGCATCCACGTACATTGGCCCCAAATCGTCCGTCTACAAGCGGGGCAATGCCAGGAGGGCCTCGTGCCTCCGATCCTTGCCAAAGTTGGCGCATAACCCCCACGACCGTCCACTCCCTCTGTCCACGTTCTTCTTCTCCCACTACCGCAGTCGAGTTCCTAGTGGTCTCTTGAGCACGCCCGCCATGTCGGACCAGATAGCCCGACCCACCCCTAATTGCCCCAAATCCACCCGCCGAGCTGCCGGATCCATTTACTCCCTCCTCTCTTCTTCCTACTCTGCGCCGTCCGGCTGGCAACTCCGTCGCCGTGTGCGCTCTGCAGCTGTTCCTGGACTCTACACCGGCAGCTCCGGCAGAGCAATCCTCACTCCCATCCTCGCTGCGGGGGACACTATCTCCGGCCCGGACGCCACCGTGGTACGCCCGGCAACTCTTTGGCTCCGCCTTGCACTTGATGTGTTCGACACATTGTCTCACCCGATTTTTTGTAATTTCGTTGGGGAAAATGATGGATTCCGATGCTTCATCGGACGAGGAGTATGGACAGACGGAGCTTGACCAAACCATTCAAGATGATTTCTTTGATTCGTCGGATTCGGACGAAGAAGTGGACATGATTATGCTCATGAGCATGTAAGAGGAAATGGACCATTGAAAGATCGTGGATGTCGCCTAGAGGGGGGGGGTGAATAGGCGCTTTAAAATAATTACGGTTTAGGCTTGAATAGATGCAGAATAAATCTAGCGGTTAATTTGTCAAGCACAAAGCCTACAACAACTAGGCTCACCTATGTGCACCAACACTTATGCTAGGCAAGATAAACTACTAAGTTATAGCAAGATAAATGATAAGAAACAATATAGCTATCACAAAGTAAAGTGCATAAGAAAAGGGCTCGGGTAACAGATAACCGAGGCACGCGGAGATGACGACGATGTATCCCAAAGTTCACACCCTTGTGGATGGCAATCTCTGTTTGGAGCGGTGTGGAGGCACAATGCTCCATAAGAAGCCACTAGGGCCACCGTAATCTCCTCACGCCCTCGCAGAATGCAAGATGTCGTGAATCCACTAAGGGATCCATGCGGGCGGTCGTCGAACCCGTACAAATGGCAACCCTTCAGGGTGGTCACCAAACCCATACACTTTGGCAATCCTTGGGGGAGGTCACCAAAACCCGTCAAATTGCTCGCGGTGATCTCCACAACCTAATTGGAGACCCCGATGCTTGCCCGGAGCTTTACACCATAATGCTTGAGCTCCGAACACCACCAACCGTCTAGGGCGCCTAAGCACCCAAGAGGAACAAGCTCACGGGTACCAAGCTCCCAAGAGTAGTAAGCTACTCAACTTCACTTTCACGTATCACCGTGGAGAACTCAAACTGATGCACCAAATGCAATGGAAAGGGCACACGGAGTGCCCAAGTCCCTTACTCCCAATCCCACCGAAGCAACAAAAGCTGTGGAGGAATATGAGAGGAAGAACAAGAAGGAAAACACCAAAAACTCCAAGATCTAGATCCAAGGGGTTCCTCTCACATAGAGGAGAAAGTGATTGGTGGAAATGTGGATCTAGATCTCTTATCTCTTTTAACCCAAAAACTAGCAAGAATCCATGGAGGGATTAATAGAGAGCAAGCTCGAAGAAGGTCAACAACGAGGGAAGAACACGAGCTAAAGAGATAAGGTTCAATGGGGAAGATGCCCCCCTTTTATACGTGTGAAAAAATCCAGCCGTTATGTGCTCAGCCCGCACACGAGCGGTACTACCGTTCATTGGTATTAATGCTTGGGTGGTCGAAACAGGAAAACAGAGCAACGGCTATGAACCTCCTGGGCGGTAGTACCACCGGAGCGGTACTACATCTCATCCCAGTGGTACTACCACGGGAGAAGCAGAACACAGGAGCAGAGGAGGCAGGACAGAGCAGAGCACGATAGTAGTACTGCAATAGCGGTACTACCGCCCGACCGGGGAGGTACTACCGCTTATAGGATGTACTACCGCACTCACTGGCGCCCTACTACTGCTGAACCCGACATGAAAAATAGAACCCCCAGAAAGCAGCGGTAGAAGCCGTGGAACTGGATAGCAGAAGTATCGCTTACAAGCGGTACTACCGCCCGACAGGGACGGTACTACCACTTACAAGCGGTACTACTGCAGAGGTGCATCAAGCAAGCCCCAAGCAAAATAGATGCATCAAGAAAACCAGAACTGCCATAACTTCTGCATATGAGCTCCAAATTGAGCAAATTCAAGCTGGTTGGATATATGACGACGAGTAGCATCCAAACAGTGAATGGTTATATTAAGAAGAGGTAGGGAGGTATGCTTAAGATATAGAGGAGTGAACCCTCCATCAGAAAAGAACCGGCATAACCACCAACATCGAAAACATCACAGGAGAAGCATGTGACCTCTGTTTTCGATGAACTCGGGCTTTTCATGAAGATGACCATAAGCTCTAGAAGTCACAAAGAGAAACACCAAACAATAACCAAGAAAGATGATGCAAGGATGCAATGGTTTGAGCTCTCTACGAATGATACGATCAAGCTACTCACTTGAGAGCCCCCCTTGATAGTACGTCAATCGATCATATAACCCGGTCTCCCAGCTACCACCATGAGACCGGTAAAATAGAAAACCTATCAAGGGAAAACCTTTGCCTTGCACATAATCCACTAGAGCTAGATGATGACTATCTTGTCCTCCTCAAGATGGACCACATTTCTTGATTGCGTTGGCTTGATGATGACTAGATGATTGCTCCCCCATACTCCACTATGGGTGAGCCACTCTTCGGCGCATCTTCACAAGTTCATTGTCATCACAATGGACAGCAAGCTTCAAGCATGATCTCTTCGTGATGCTGCACTTGAACTTGCACACCACAATCTTGATGACGATCAACACTTGATGTCATCCTCCATGGGTTGTATGAGATCTTCATCTTGACGCAAACACATGGAAACATACCTAACACCACATAGAACTCTCACGTAGACCATGGGTTATTACACAAAGTGTAATAAACAATGCTTACCATATCATGGGATCACTTGATCCCTCTCGGTACTCTCCTTGATTCACTCTTAATTTAGGCTTGATCAACCAAGCTTCATGACCAATCTTTGTATAATTTCTTGAATAACACCTTGGTTAACATATACTCTCCTTGAAACCAACACACGGACATCAAGAAAATCCTATGGACAAAACCTTCAAATATAACTCAAGGCAACCATTAGTCCATAGAGATTGCCATCAATTACCAAAACCAAACATGGGGGCACCGCATGTTCTTTCAACCTCCATGTGGAGCATATTCTCAACTTCAAGGGCTCAATCAAAGGAAGAAGAGTGATCAACCAAGATAGGGTGACTAGTTTGCTCCCAATCCTGCTTTCTCGGATGATCCATGGTTTCGTCGCTGTTTTCGCATGCGAAAATCATTGTTCTTGTGCATTGTGGATGGAGTGGAGGCACATGACGACTACTTCAAGCTCACAAGGGATTGTTGCGGACAACTCTCTTTCTATCCCAAGCAGAAGTGCATGGCTGCTCTGAGGATGCTTGCACTTGGTACTGCTGCAGATGTCGTTGGTGGGATGGTCAGGATTGGGGAGAGCATGTGCTTGAAGACTACTGTCAAGTTTGCCCGCACCGTGGTGGAGGTGTTTGGACCTGAGTATCTCAGAGAACCAAATGTGCAGGACACGAAGAAGTTGTTGGCTATTGGACAAGCAAGGGGGTTTCCAGGAATGCTCGGGTCAATTAATTGCATGCATTGGCAATGGAAGAACTGCCTCAAAGGTTTGCGAGGAATGTATCAAAGTCACACCAGAGAGGCCACCATCATACTAGAAGCGCTGACATCACATGACTTATGGATTTGGCATGTTTTCTTTGGAATGTCGGGTTCTCACAACAACATCAATGTGCTTCAACGATCTCCGGTGTTCAGAGGGCTTTGCAATGGGGAATCACAGTCGTGCAACTACACCGTCAACGGTCGAGACTACACCATGTGACACTATCTTGTCGATGGTATCTATCCTCAGTGGGCGGCGTTTGTGAAGATCATATCGGAGTCGCGTGGCAGGAAACAGAGCGACTTTGCAACAATGCAGGAAGCGGATAGAAAGGGTGTGGAGAGGACATTTGGTGTGCTTCAATCTCGTTGGGGAATTGTGAGGAGCATTGTAATGATGTGAAAATCAGAAACTTTGTGATAGCTGATGACATTTTATGTTATTGTGCACAATATGATTGTCGAGGATGAAGGTGATGTTGTAGCCCCAAACCCATGATTTCGAAGCACCTGAAGAACAAGTTCAAATCCCGAAAGATCAAGATGCGGCTCAGCCGATGAACTTTCTGCACATGCATCACAATCTACAAGATCAGCAGGTGCACACGCAACTACTCAATGATCTTGTGGGGCACATGTGAACCCCCAATGGTAAGCAAGAAGCCAATGCTCGAGTTTGACACTTAAAATACATTTTATGTAAATACTCCCTCCATTTTTATATACAAGACCACTATGGAATATACATTTTGCATCTATACAAGGCCACCAAAGGTATTCGAGGCAAAATTAATGACATTTTTTCGTACTAACAACCTGTTTAATACTTGCATGCATGCAGTCATAATGACAGTCATCTCCTTCCTTCACTTAGTTTCTTTGCATGCATGCGGAGTATTAATGATCCCAGTAAACAAGAACAAAAGTTGATTTTTAAAGCATGCATTAAATTTTACATTGGTACCTGTAATCTGAGTTTGTGGCCTTGTATACAAAAATGGAGGGAGTACTATTTATGCTTCGTATCAATTTTTGCTATTTACGCACGACATTGACTTGTATTATCGACGTGCATGTATTTACATGGATTTAAGATTTCGGATTTGAGATATGTGGATGTCGGGACCGAAATACGAAGGTCCGTCCGGATGTGCCTGCGACCGTGTTCGACGCGTCCGCGGACGTTTAGGAGGTCGGATATGTAGATGCTCTAAAATCCATCGTCGGTTTTTTAGCATTTCTGAGTAAATAAGCATCAAGATCAAACGAGAAATCTTCAGCGGTGCGGTCGATGAACAGCACCAAACTATGCAGAGACAGACCTTGAGCGTGGCCTCGTGATTTGCTACGATGTTCAGTTAGAAATCCATGCAAGAGCATCTAAATCAACACGATGGTTATATACATCACAAATGCAGAAACGTTGTCACCACTCATTTACACAGTATACATACGCAATAATCGACAAAAGAGGACCTACCAAACACCTGCAAACACTGCATCCAACCACCCGACGACGGCTATCACGCAGCAGGGATCTCCACGACGACCTCGGTAGGCTCGGTGGCCACCGCGCCGGCCTCCTTCGGCGGGCCGGCCACCTCGGCGCGGCAGATGGGGCACAGGCGGCTCTTGCGCAGCCACGAGGCGACGCACTCGGCGTGGAACTCATGCTCGCACCGCGGCAGCACCGTGCAACGGTCGCCGGCCAGGAAGGCCTCCAGACACACCGCGCACTCGCCGGCGCCGCCTTCTTTGAACTCGTGGCATGGCAGCTCGCCGAGCTCTTCGGCGGTAAGGCCCGCGTCTTCCTCCGCGTGCTCGGCGACGCGGGCGGTCATGCCCCGCCTCAGCACCCAGAGGACCACGAGGATGTGAACGACGAGCATCAGCGTGATGCCTGCCGCGAGCAGGACGGCGGAGAGCACCATGCGGGCTGAGTTCCTTGGCTCCGGAGGTGCCGTACGCTTGTGAGGTAGTAGTACAAAACTTAGCAGTTAGCACAGCAAAGCCGCTGACTAAATATCAGAAAACTTCCGAGCGAGCTCTGACTTTTCAGTGAGGTGTGTTGTTGGCCAAGCGCTACAGGTTAGACAAGTTGCGACGTGCGACTTCAAGTTCATGATGCCATTACCACATCGTCAGTTCGTCACTAATACTAGGATACATATATGATAATAAAATCAATGTCCGGTTTCATAGGGAGTGTATATCCGGCCAGCAGCATATTCTTTTTGTCAAACTGCCCTGATCTCATGTTCTTTTTGTCCTTTTCTAGGTTTCCACATACACTTCACAAGTCTTTTAAGCTTACTTTGACAAATTCATGTCGATGGATAAAACAGTACTTGTACTGCCACATCATGTACGGACGCACACCCATCTAGTCATGTATGAAATTCTTTAACCATTGCAATACATCACACGATATGCATCCAAAGAGTGGACTTGGATTAGCAGATTTGATGAGATAATGCTTAGGTTGACATGTTTAAGCACAAACAAGTCCAGCATGTAGCGGCTGCTGTGGTGTTGGGTCGTGCCAGGTTATCTCTACTCAAGATCACACCTCTGTTAAAAATCAAAGGAATATCTTCATCCGAAAAGATAATTTAAGCTTCCACATTTTTCCATTATCAAGAAGAACATCGTCGTGGACAATTGGCTCGTATAATGACTTAACAGAAAATCTGGTGATCTAATGCAATTTTCATCAAAACATGTTTTGGTTCGTTTGATGGCTAAATGGGTTGCAGACGTTGAGCAATCCATCCCATGCTGCGAGCTGAGGCACCAATAGATCCCTAAAACAAGAAATATTGGGGTATGTTTGGCCTTATAACCACAGGCGGAGCTTAGCGTAGACCAAGGAGGGCCAACCCCCCTCCCCCTTTAACTTTGGCATTCATTGAAGAGCATGCTAGCTTTTAGGCCTAATTAGTGTTTCAACGAGTGATTAGCCTTTCCTGGCCTACTAATTTGTTCCCCTTGAGTCAAGGTCCCCTCTTAATTTTTTCTCAAGCTCCGCCGCTGCTTATAACTTATGCAATTGTGACGACTATATGTCTAACAATCCGATATAGCTTGCTTATTGCACCATAAGTGGGTTGACGCCCAACCATCAATCTGAAGGTGAACCCTGCTTAGTTAAGAGCTAGTGCTTCCTTTGTTTGCTTAATTGTTAGGCGTGCATAGTTTGCAAATAACCAATTGGAGTCAACATCGATGATTTGTATGTTTGTGAATATTGGCCTTGAGCATCCTCGGTATGACCCCTAAATAGGGTCTCAAAAAATGTTTGGGGGTTAAGATATAAAAAAAGTCCAATACAGCCTATAAAATAGGGAGGCACTCAGACTACACTGCCAGAGATCCACCACCATGGCCTCTGTGGCGGCGACAACCTCGTTGAACCCACAACCGACAACCACATATGCGGTGGTGCAGTGGTTGGGTGGAGCCATGGAGGTTCCCTGGAAGTTATGCGAGAGATCAAGAACCGCAAACTGACGAGCGTGGGCAGCGTCTATGAAGGCAGTTAGGGTTGCCACATGAGCGTGTATGTGGATGGCAAAATAGCAAGGCAACGCAAGAGAAGCAGAAGTGTGGAGCGACATAAGGTTATGCGATTGGTAGCTGCTCCACAAACGATGTCCCAACAGGAACACGACACCGCAGCGCCGCCATCGTCCGATCCAGTGATCTTAGGATTTCTCCCGGAGCGGCACGAGCAGGTTGACGATAGTTGCTTGACGATGCCTTCATAAGGTAACGACGTAGACGCCGCCATCGCCCGCCATGACCGGAGTAGGCTCGGTTTTCACCGGCGACTATGTCTCCCCAACTCGTCGCCGGTGCTAATAGTGGGATCCAAGATCCGTCACTACCAGCCTGGCCAACCGCATTCGGTGAAGAAGGAAGCCACCACCACCATGCCTGGGCCAAGAGACCCGGACGTCCACGTGCCGCGGAGATTACCCAGGGGGGATCTCCTCTTGCCGTTGTTGAGACGAGGCGCAACCTCAGTGGATCTCGATCTAAACCCCTCGGGCCCAAAGCAGATCTCATCGCAGCCATAATATCATCCGCCAACGGCTGCCGGAGATCTCCTGGCCACCCCCAACCCGCTGCGCACTGTCGTTGGAGGAGGAGGGAGATGGACGCCGCTGCCCCCACACGTTACCGCTGGCAAAGGATTGCGCCGCCGCCGCCTCACCACAGTGGCTTCGCCCCGCGGCGTCCTTGGCGACGGCGGCGGTAGTGGGAGGCGATGGAGGGGGAGGGCTGAGAGCGGTGTGGACGGGGACTCCATGGGGGCGGCGCGGCGCCGCCGCCTGTGGGTGGGTGGGTGGTGGTGGTGGTGGTGCTAGAGTGAGGGGAGGAAGAAAGGAAATAACGAACCATAAAGTTGTGGGCCTATCTGTAAGCGAAAATGCAAAAGAAAATGGTGTTGTAATTTATGTTATAGGAAATGGTTGAGGTAATGTCTAAGACGGGCAATGGTGCAGGGTTGCGCAAAACTATATTTTTGCAATATCTAAGACGGGCAATGGTTATACAATATTTATGAGCCAAAACTAAAAAAGAATATTTTTCGGCCTAACATAAGCCGAAGAGTGCAGCCATGCAGCTTTGACCATTCGTTAACGTGAAAATTTGGGTCCAAGGGACTTTTCGGTCTACTGATGGTCGAAAATTACTTTTTGGCCTACTGGTGACCAAAAAGTACTTTTCGGCCTACCGCTGACCAAAAAGGTCTTTTCGGTCCAGGTAACCCCTTTTCGGCCAATGCAAGGCCGAAAAGCCCACTTCGGCCTAACCCTGTCCAAAAACACATTTTTCGGCCAACGCGTGGCCGACAGGGTGTTAGTTTTAATTTTTTTTGCATTCGGTGGTATAATTTTTGAAATTGCTACAAATTAAGTCATAGTTTCGAAAAAAAATCTTCCCAGCGAACATTCGCCAAAATTTACAAAGGACGACTCCAAATGCTTGATGGATTACTTGTATGTACAATCACAGTCTAATCAACGACGGCACACGAGTCTTGGTCAAACGAAATCCGTTAGCGATCTGCACCTCCCAGTCTTTCAGCGACGATCTCCGAGGTGGCGGCCCCATCGGCCACGGCACCGGCCGCCTTGCCGCGGCAGGCCACCTCGGCGCGGCACACCGGGCACCGGCGGCTCTGTCGCAGCCACGAGTCCACGCACTGCGCATGGAACCCATGGTGGCACCCCGGCAGCACGCGGCACCGGTCGCCCCCCTGGAACGCCTCCAGGCACACCGCGCACTCGCCGGCGCCGGTCCCGACCGCGGCGGCGGCCTTGAAGTCCTGACACGGCAGCTCGCCCAGCTCGTCGGCGGTCAGACCCGCCGCTTCCGCCTGCTCCTGGTCCCGCCCCCGCGCCGCGCCGCGCAGCCGCAGCACGGCGCCCCGCCGGACCGCCCAGACGATCACGAGAACGTGCAGCGCGAGCATGACCACGACGCCGGCGATGAGGAAGAGCACCGAGACCGCCATCCGCGCCATGCAGACGCGCAAACTGATCTTCGCTGAGAGAATGGTTTAAAGCAAAAGGATATACACAAGTGGGCAGACGATCCAAGACGCAAGTTGCCAAGTAGAACAATGAGCCAGTTCTCACTGCTCCTCGGAGACTGGTCAATCACTCAACTGCAATGTCGCATCCCTCCATCATTCTTCCATGTTTCAGCATGCTTATCTAGTTCTTCAGTTTGACAAAACCGCTGCCCTAACAGCGACTTCATGTGTAGTTGTGTACGCTCATCCACATATCTTTATCAGGTCGTCTCCATTGCTGGGCGGGAGCAGCGTCTGATTAGATTAACCAGTTTGCAGGAGTAACGTTGTGAATGGTGTTTACTGGAAAGAAAGCGACGCGCCGGTGGGATGCCGGACTGGCGAGAGTGCGAGGGACGCTCGTTTTCCTTCCGTTCCCTTGTTGGTTTCCTGCGAGTGCGTGGCGTGGCTTCCAGTTCCAGGTTCTGAATAAATTTGCCAATTTGTCATGGTCGCGATCTGGAACCTCTGCTACAGCTACGTGTTGACGAATGACAAGGTGGGTTGTCACGCCATCTCCAACCGCGACCCACAAATTTCCTCCCACATCCATCCGCAGACAGTGGAAGACCAGTCGCGGACACGCATGCATAAGGTCGCCATCCAACCATAGCCGCATACATTTTAACAACAGTTCGAATCAACCGGATGAAATTCGTGCAAACACGGCCGGATTTCATCTAAACATGACATATTTCATATGAATCGAATGAAAACTTTACATTTTGAACATATTTTAACTAACTACGTGCGCGTACGGTCGCGCGGAGCTCCACTCCCACGACATGGATACACTACACTAGTCTATGATCGCCTGCGACGGATCCCTTTGTCTTCCCCATGTCTGAAAGCCCGATCACCGGACTACCGGGAGCCCCGGTGGTAAATGCTTCACCGCAAATGATGTTTCACTTCCGCACCGCTCATCGGGCTGGAACCGCCGCTGATGCTTCAGCCGGAGGGGAAGGGGTGGCGCCTCCGCTTCCGTGGAGCCCTGCGGGGGATCGACAATGGTCTGCGCTAAAGAACTGGGCAAGCCACCTGTTGTATTTGTCGGCGTCGCCTCAGTGGTGGCCTTCACGGGACCCAAGCGGCGGCGGCCTCCGTGTTCTACTTCTCCTTGGCGATGATGGCGTGCGCGGATGTGCTGGCGCCACCTCGTCGATGCCCGCGCAGCCGACTTCTTTCTCTGCCAGCATGGCGCGGCTACGCGCACATCAGCGACGGATGGCGTGGTCGCAGGCACGGGATATGTGAAGGAAATATGCCCTAGAGGCAATAATAAAGATGTTATTTGTATTTTCTTATATCATGATAAATGTCTTTTATTCATGCTAGAATTGTATTAACCGGAAACTTAGTACATGTGTAAATACATAGACAAAACAGTATGTCCCTAGTATGCCTCTACTAGACTAGCTCATTGATCAAAGATGGTTATGTTTCCTAGCCATAGACATGAGTTGTCATTTGATCAACGGGATCACATCATTAGGAGAATGATGTGATGGACAAGACCCATCCGTTAGCATAGCACTATGATCGTTTAGTTTAACTGTTATTGCTTTCTTCATGACTTACATGTTCCTATGACTATGAGATTATGCAACTCCCGAATACCGTAGGAACACCTTGTGTGCTATCAAACGTCACAACATAACTGGGTGATCATAAATATGCTCTACAGGTGTCTCCGAAAGTATTCGTGGTGTTGGCATAGATCAAGATTAGGATTTGTCACTCCGAGTGTCGGAGAGGTATCTCTGGGCCCTCTCAGTAACACACATCACAATAAGCCTTGCAAGCAAAAGACTAATGAGTTAGTCACGAGATGGTGTGTTACGGAACGAGTAAAGAGACTTGCCGGTAACGAGATTGAACTAGGTATAAAGATACCGACGATCGAATCTCGGGCAAGTAACATACCGTTTGACAAAAGGAACAACGTATGTTGTTATGCGGTTCTGACCGATAAAAGATCTTCGTAGAATATGTAGGAGCCAATATGAACATCCAGGTTCCGCTATTGGTTATTGACCGGAGATGAGTCTCGGTCATGTCTACATAGTTCTCGAACCCGTAGGGTCCGCACGCTTAACGTTTGATGATGATCGGTATTATGAGTTTATGAGTATTGATGTACCGAAGGTAGTTCGGAGTCCCGGATGAGATCACGGACATGACGAGGAGTCTCGGAATGTCCGAGACATAAAGATTGATATATTGGACGACTATATTCGGACACCGGAAGTATACCGGAAAAGTTTCGGATTTAACGGGATTGCCGGAGGGGGTTACCGGAACCCCCTACGAAGGGGGATGGTCCATAGTGGGCCTTATGGAAAAGAGAGAGGCAGCCCATAGGGCTGGCCGGCGCCCCACCTAGGGTTCCTAGTTGGACTAGGAGTTGGGGGGCGCCACCTCTTCTTCTTTTCCTATTCCCTCTCTTCCTTCTTTGGTGGTTCCTACTAGGAATAGGATTGCAATCCTATTCCTAGTAGGATTGCACCCCTAGCCGCACCAAACAAGGGCCGGCCGGCCTCCCCCCTTGCTCCTTAGGGGGCACCCAAAGACACACAAGTTGAATTGTTCCAGCCGTGTGCGGTGCCCCCCTCCACAGAAACACACCTCGGTCATACCGTCGCGGTGCTTAGGCGAAGCCCTGCGCCGGTGAATACATCATATCCGTCACCACGCCGTCGTGCTGACGAAACTCTCCCGTGAAGCTCAACTGGATCAAGAGCTCGTGGGACGTCATCAAGCTGAACGTGTGCTGAACGCGGAGGTGCCGTACGTTCGGTGCTTGATCGGTTGAATAGCGAAGAAGTTCGACTACATCAACCGCGTCACTTGACGCTTCCGCTTCCGGTCTACGAGGGTACGTAGACACACTCTTCCCTCTCGTTGCTATGCATCTGGTAGATAGATCTTGCGTGATCGTAGGAAAATTTTAAAATACTACGTTCCCCAACAGTGGCATCATGAGCCAGGTCTATGCGTAGATGATATGCACGAGTAGAACACAATGAGATTGTGGACGATACTAGTCATACTGCTTACCAGCATGTCATACTTTGCTTCGGCGGTATTGTGAGATGAAGCGGCCCGGACCGACATTACGCGTACGCTTACGCGAGACTGGTTTCACCGTTACGAGCACTCGTTGCTTAAAGGTGACTGGCGGGTGTCTGTCTCTCTCACTTTAGCTGAATCAAGTGTGGCTACGCCCGGTCCTTGTGAAGGTTAAAACAGCACATACTTGACGAAACATCGTTGTGATTTTGTATGCGTAGGTAAGAACGGTTCTTGCTAAAGCCCGTAGCAGCCACGTAAAACTTGCAACAACAAAGTAGAGGACGTCTAACTTGTTTTTGCAGAGCATGTTGTGATGTGATATGGTCAAGACATGATTAGTTATACGGTTTTTGTATGAGATGATCATGTTTTGTGAGGGTGATCATGACGGTGCTTTGGAGATGGAGATCAAAAGCACAAGATGATGATGGCCATATCATGTCACATATTTTGATTGCATGTGATGTTTATCTTATTATGCTTCTTATTTTGCTTAGAACGACGGTAGCATTATAAGATGATCCCTTACTAAATTTCAAGGTATAAGTGTTCTCCCTGAGTATGCACCGTTGCGAAAGTTCGTCGTGCCGAGACACCACGTGATGATCGGGTGTGATAAGCTCTACGTTCAAATACAACGGGTGTAAGCCAGTTTTGCACATGCAGAATACTCGGGTTAAACTTGACGAGCCTAGCATATACAGATATGGCCTCGGAACACTGGAGACCGAAAGGTCGAGCGTGAATCATATAGTAGATATGATCAGCATAAGATGTTCACCATTGAAAACTACTCCATCTCACGTGATGATCGGACATGGTTTAGTTGATTTGGATCACGTGATCATTTAGATAACCAGAGGGATGTCTATCTAAGTGGGAGTTCTTTAAATTAATATGATTAAATTGAACTTTAATTTATCATGAACTTAGTCCTGATAGTTTTGCATATCTATGTCGTTGTAGATCAATGGCCCGTGCTACCGTTCCTTTGAATTTTAATGCATTCCTAGAGAAAGCTAAGTTGAAAGATGATGGTAGCAATTACACGTACTGGGTCCGTAACCTGAGGATTATCCTCATTGCTGCACAGAAGAATTATGTCCTTGATGCACCGCTAGGTGACAGACCTATTGCAGGAGCAGATGTAGACGTTATGAACGTTTTGACAAAAGCTCGATATGATGACTACTTGATAGTTTAAGTGCACCATGCTTTACGGCTTAGAACCGGGACTTCAAAAACGTGTTGAACGCCACGGAGCATATAAGATGTTCCAAGAGTTGAAATTAGTATTTCATACTCATGCCCGTGTCGAGAGGTATAAGACCTCTGACAGTACTTTGCCTACAAGATGGAGGAGAATAGCTCAACCAGTGAGCATGTGCTCAGATTGTCTGGGTACTACAATTACTTTAATCAAATGGGAGTTAATCTTCCAGATAAGATAGTAATTGACAAAGTTCTCTAGACACTATCACCAAGTTAGTAGAACTTCGTGATGAACTATAATATGCAAGGGATGACGAAAGTAATTCCCGAGCTCTTCACGATGCTGAAATCGGCGAAGGTAGAAATCATGAAAAAGCATCAAGTATTGATGGTTAACAAGACCACTTGTTTCAAGTAAAGGGCGAAGGGATAGAAGGGGAACTTCAAGAAGAATGACAAGCAAGTTGTCACTCCCGTGAAGAAACCCAAAGCTAAACTCAAGCCTGAAACAAGTGCTTATACTGCAAAGGAAATGGTCACTAGAAGTGGAACTGCCCTAGATACTTGGCGGATAAGAAGGATGGCAAAATGAACAAAGGTATATTTGATATACATATTATTGATGTGTATTTTACTAGTGTTCATAGCAACCCCTCGGTATTTGATATTGGTTCAGTTGCTAAAGAGTAGTAACTCGAAGTAGGAGTTGCATAATGAACATAAACTAGTTAAAGGATGAAGTGACGATGTGTATTGGAAGCAGTTCCGAGATTGATATGATCATCATCGCACACTCCCTATACTTTCGGGATTAGTGTTGAACCTAAATAAGTGTTATTTGGTGTTTGTGTTGAGCATGAATGTGATTTGATCATGTTTATTGCAATACGGTTATTCATGTAAGTTAGAGAATAATTGTTGTTCTGTTTACATGAATAAAACCTTCTATGGTCATACACCCAATGAAAATAGTTTGTTGGATCTCGATCGTGTATTACACATATTCATAATATTGAAGCCAAAAGATGCAAGGTTAATAATGATAGTGCAACTTATTTGTGGCACTGTCGTTTAGGTCATATTGGTGTAAAACGCATGAAGAAACTCCATAATGATGGACTTTTGGAATCACTTGATTATGAATCACTTGGTGCTTGCGAACCATGCCTCATGGGCAAGATGACTAAAACTCCGTTCTCTGGAACCATGGAGCGAGCAACAGATTTGTTGGAAATCATACATACTGATGTATGTGGACCAATGAGTATTGATGCTCGCGGCGGGTATCGTTATTTTCTGACCTTCACTGATGATTTGAGCAGATATGGGTATATCTACTTAATGAAACACAAGTCTGAAACATTTGAAAAGTTCAAAGAATTTCAGAGTGAAGTAGAGAATCATCGTAACAAGAAAATAAAGTTCCTACGATCTGATCGTGGAGGAGAATATTTGAGTTACGAGTTTGGTCTTCATTTGAAACAATGTGGAATAGTTTCACAACTCACGCCACCTGGAACACCACAACGTAATGGTGTGTCCGAACATCGTAACCGTACTTTATTGGATATGGTGCGATCTATGATGTCTCTTACCGATTTACCACTATCGTTTTGGGGTTATGCTTTAGAGACAGCTGCATTCACGTTAAATAGGGCACCATCTAAATCTGTTGATACGACACCTTATGAACTATGGTTTGGCAAGAAACCAAAGTTGTCGTTTCTTAAAATTTGGGGCTGCGATGCTTATGTGAAAACACTTCAACCTGATAAGCTCGATCCCAAGTCGGAAAAATGTGTCTTCATAGGATACCCAAAAAAGACTGTTGGGTACACCTTCTATCACAGATCCGAAGGCAAAATATTCGTTGCTAAGAACGGATCCTTTCTAGAATAAGAGTTTCTCTCGAAAGAAGTGAGTGGGAGGAAAGTAGAACTTGATGAGGTAATTGTACCTTCTCCCATATTGGAAAGTAGTACATCACAGGAAATTGTTCCAGTGATTCCTACACCAATTAGTGAGGAAGTTAATGATAATGATCATGAAACTTCGGATCAAGTTTCTGCTGAACGTCGTAGATCAACCAGAGTACGTTCCGCACCAGAGTGGTACGGCAACCCAGTTCTGGAAATCATGTTACTAGACCATGATGAACCTACGAACTATGAGGAAGCGATGATGAGCCCAGATTCCGCAAAATGGCTTGAAGCCATGAAATCTGAGATGGGATCCATGTATGAGAACAAAGTATGGACTTTGGTTGACTTGCCCGATGATCGGCAAGCCATCGAAAATAAATGGATCTTCTAGAGGAAGACCGACGCAAACGGTAATATTACTGTTTACAAAGCTCGACTTGTTGCGAAAGGTTTTCGACAAGTTCAAGGAGTTGACTACGATGAGACTTTCTCACCTGTAGCGATGCTTAAGTCTGTCCGAATCATGTTAGCAATTGCCGCATTTTATGATTATGAAATCTGGCAAATGGATGTCAAAACTGCATTCCTAAATGGATATCTCAAAGAAGAGTTGTATATGATGCAACCAGAAGGTTTTGTCGATCCAAAAGGTGCTAACAAAGTGTGCAAGCTCCAGCGATCCATCTATGGACTGGTGCAAGCATCTCGGAGTTGGAATATACGCTTTGATGAGGTGATCAAAGCATATGGTTTTATACAGACTTTTGGAGAAGCCTGTATTTACAAGAAGTGAGTGGGAGCACTACAACCTTTCTGATAAATATATGTGAATGACATATTGTCGATCGGAAATGATGTAGAATTTTCTGGAAAGCATAAAGGAGTGTTTGAAAGGAGTTTTTCAAAGAAAGACCTCGGTGAAGCTGCTTACATATTGAGCATCAAGAATCTATATAGATAGATCAAGACGCTTGATAAGACTTTCGATGAGTACATACCTTGATAAGATTTTGAAGTAGTTCAAAATGGATCAGTCAAAGAAGAAATTCTTGCCTGATTTGTAAGGTGTGAAGTTGAGTAAGACTCAAAGCCAGACCACGCAGAAAAATATAGAGAGAATGAAAGTCATTCCCTATGCCTCAGCCATAGGTTCTATAAAGTATGTCATGCTGTGTACAAAACACGTTGTGTACCTTGCCAAGAGTTTGACAGGGAGGTACAATAGTGATCCAGGAGTAGATCACTGTACAGCGGTCAAAATTATCCTTGGTAATTGGATGACTAAGGAAATATTTCTCGATTATGGAGGTGATAAAGAGTTCGTCGTAAAGGGTTACGCCGATGCAAACTTTGACACTAAAATTCAGATGACTCTAAGTATCAATCTGGATGCATATTGAAAGTGGGAACAATTAGCTAGAGTAGCTTTATGCAGAGCATTGTAGACATAGAAATTTGCGAAATACATACGGATCTGAATGTGACAGACCCGTTGACTAAACTTCTCTCACAAGCAAAACATGATCACACCTTATTACTCTTGGGTATTAATCACATAGCAATGTGAACTAGATTATTGACTCTAGTAAACCCTTTGGGTGTTAGTCACATGGCGATGTGAACTATGGGTGTTATTCACATAACGATGTGAACTATCAGTATTAAATCACATGGCGATGTGAGCTAGATTATTGACTCTAGTTCAAGTGGGAGACTGAAGGAAATATGCCCTAGAGGCAATAATAAAGATGTTATTTGTATTTCCTTATATCATGATAAATGTCTTTTATTCATGCTAGAATTGTATTAACCGGAAACTTAGTACATGTGTGGATACATAGACAAAACAGTATGTCCCTAGTATGCCTCTACTAGACTAGCTCATTGATCGAAGATGGTTATGTTTCCTAGCCATGGACATGAGTTGTCATTTGATCAACGGGATCACATCATTAGGAGAATGATGTGATGGACAAGACCCATCCGTTAGCATAGCACTATGATCGTTTAGTTTAACTGCTATTGCTTTCTTCATGACTTATACATGTTCCTATGACTATGAGATTATGCAACTCCCGAATACCGTAGGAACACCTTGTGTGCTATCAAACGTCACAACGTAACTGAGTGATCATAAAGATGCTCTACAGGTGTCTCCGAAAGTATTCGTGGTGTTGGCATAGATCAAGATTAGGATTTGTCACTCCGAGTGTCGGAGAGGTATCTCTAGGCCCTCTCGGTAACACACATCACAATAAGCCTTGCAAGCAAAAGACTAATGAGTTAGTCACGAGATGATGTGTTACGGAACGAGTAAAGAGACTTGCCGGTAACGAGATTGAACTAGGTATAAAGATACCGACGATCGAATCTCGGGCAAGTAACATACCGTTTGACAAAAGGAACAACGTATGTTGTTATGCGGTTCTGACCGATAAAAGATCTTCGTAGAATATGTAGGAGCCAATATGAACATCCAGGTTCCGCTATTGTTTATTGACCGGAGATGAGTCTCGGTCATGTCTACATAGTTCTCGAACCCGTAGGGTCCGCACGCTTAACGTTTGATGACGATCGGTATTATGAGTTTATGAGTATTGATGTACCAAAGGTAGTTCGGAGTCCCGGATGAGATCACGGACATGACGAGGAGTCTCGGAATGTCCGAGACATAAAGATTGATATATTGGACGGCTATATTCGGACACCGGAAGTATACCGGAAAAGTTTCGGATTTATCGGGAATGCCGGAGGTTGTTACCGGAACCCCCTACGAGAGGGGATGGTCCATAGTGGGCCTAAAGGGAAAGAGAGAGGCAGCCCATAGGGCTGGCCGGCGCCCCCACCTAGGGTTCCTAGTTGGACTAGGATTGGGGGGGCGCCACCTCTCCTATTCCTTTCCCCCTTCTTCCTTTCGGTGAATCCTACTAGGAATAGGATTGCAATCCTATTCCTAGTAGGACTCCTTCCCTAGCCGCACCAGGAAGGGCCGGCCGGCCTCCCTCCCCTGCTCCTTTATATACGGGGGCAGGGGGGCACCCAAAGACAAACAAGTTGAATTGTTTTAGCCGTGTGCGGTGCCCCCCTCCACAGAATCACACCTTGGTCATACCGTCGCGGAGCTTAGGCGAAGCCCTGCGCCGGTGAACACATCATATCCGTCACCACGCCGTCGTGCTGACGAAACTCTCCCGTGAAGCTCAACTGGATCAAGAGCTCGTGGGACGTCATCAAGCTGAACGTGTGCTGAACGCGGAGGTGCCGTACGTTCGGTGCTTGATGGGTTGGATCGCGAAGAAGTTCGACAACATCAACCGCGTCACTTGACGCTTCCGCTCCCGGTCTACAAGGGTACGTAGACACACTCTTCCCTCTCGTTTCTATGCATCTGGTAGATAGATCTTGCGTGATCGTAGGAAAATTTTAAAATACTACGTTCCACAACAATATGCGGTACATGTGATGTCGTCGACGGCAGCGATGATGCTTGTGCTACCGTGCTCCCCGCCTTGCCGGCCTGGAGCAACTCACCACTCCTCCGCGAGTTGGCATGTAGTGGCGAGTTGATGAACCTCCGTCGGGCTAGGCGAGGGACGTGAAGCAGCGAGCTGCCTCGCTCGTATCCGTCGAGTTCGGCGGGCTACCTTGCCAGTTTTTATGCCGGAGAACTGCTCTTGCTGCTCGTCGGGTGCCATCGAAAGGGTGGAGAAAATGATGAAAGGAGGAGACGGGGAGCGGCTAAGTGGTGTGATCGTTGCCCGACGAGTGACCTCACTTAAAATAGAGGGCGGACGGGAGGAAATTGCTCGGCGTTGCATTTAAGGACTACACGCTCGTGAACGAACGTGTGACCAGAGTAAGTTTCTCTACTTCCAAGCGGGTAAAATGAAGGCATTTAAATGCGGCGATGAGGCGTGCTCAGCTTGGCGTGTAGCGGGCGGCGCCCTTGGTTAGCGTGCCACTTCAATGGCGGAGGCATTGAGAGGTAGTGCCAATGTGAAGCGGTGTGCTCTACAACGAGCGGTCACCGAACCCGTACAATTTGAGACCCTTGAGGGCGATCACCGAACTCATACAATTGAAGACCCTTGAGGGCGGCCACTGAACCCGTAACAGTTGTCCATGGCAATCTCCGCAACTTAATTGAAGGCTTGCGAAGCTTGCCAGAAGCTTTACACCACAATGATTCAGCTTCACGACAACACCAACCATCTAGGGTGCCCAAGCACCCAAGAGGAACAATCTCTAGGGTTCCAAACACCCAAGAGAAAATAAGCTTCTCAACTTTAACTTCCATGAATCACCATAGAGAACTCAAACATATGCACCAAATGGAATGGCAGGAACACATTGAGTGCTCAAGTCCTTCTCTCCCAAATCCCACCAAAACAACTAACTCTATGGAGGATTATGAGAGGAAGAACAAATGTGGAGAAGAAAAAATAACTCCAAGATCTAGATCCACAAGATTTCCCCCACTTAGAGGAGAGATAAATTGGTGAAAATGTAGATATATATCTCCTCTCTCTATTTTATCTCACAAACATGCAAAAATCGTGGGATGAAGAGAGAGAGAGAGAGAGAGAGATGGGTCCAAGAGGTCAACAATGCTGGGGGGAACTAGCTTGCTCAAGAACGTTAGGTTTGGAGGTGGAAGAAGGGGGTATAAACACCCTTCACGGGAAAATGATTGTTGCGAACCGACACCCGCGGGTACAAGGAACAAAGGGTTCTGGGTACCCGGATATCTAGGGACAAATGCCTCCCGCCCCGGGCAGCCAGGGGATAAAGTCCCTAGGCAGGACAAAGCAGAGGTCGGGCGATGCAAAGGGGCTGGGCACCCAGGGGTCCGAGACCACGGGCACCCTGAGTGGACAGAGGGACACATGAGACCTTGAGCACCCAGACCCGAGGGACCCCGGTCACCCTGACATGTCCGAGGACATAGTAATTCCTCTCTGGTGCCAACGGGCACAATGCGTCCAAGGACACCGGGCACCCGGACACAAACTGCAAATTCGGGGAAGACTAGAACTGTCAAAAACTCCAAGATCTCATGTAAACGAACTCAGATTTCGATGATCTCAAGTTTGATAGAAAGCTAGCGACAAGATATGTTAAATCATGCTATAGAAGTGTGAAACCTCCGCAAGTGAAGAACTGACAAAACCTCCAAGATCGAAAACGTAATAGAAGATGCATAGGAAATTCGTTTTCAATGAACTTGAGCTTGTCATGAAGATAAGCAGAAGCTCTAAAACCTCACGTAGTGAAAATGTCAAATAAGAACCAAATAAGATGATGCCCGGGATGCAAAGGTTTGAGATTTCTAATAATGATTCGATCAAGCTACCCACTCAAGAGCCCTCCTTGATAGCACGGCTATCACTCCTATAAACTGGTCTCCCAACTAACACCATGGGACCGGTAAGATAAAAAAACTATCATGTTTATACATTTGCCTTGCGCATAGTCCACTTGAGCTAGATGATGATGATCTTGACCTCCTCAAGTGAGACCACCATTTTTATTGTGTTGGTTTTATGAAGACTACTAAATTGCTCCCCCATACTCCACTATGGGAGACCCTCTCTTAGGCACATCTTCATTTGTCCATTATCACCAGAATGTACGGCAATGTTCAAACATGTGTTCTCTTCGTGATGCTCCTATTGAATTTGCACAACTCAACCTTGGTGACGATCACCACTTCATGCCGTCCTCCATGGGTTGTATGAGATCTTCCTTTTGGTGTAAGCCCGTGAAAAATTACCTAACTCCACAAAGAAACCTTACACAGATCATGCGTTAGTATATACAGCGTAATGGATAATGCTTACCATACCATAAGATCACTTGATCCCACTCGGTACATCTTCCACGATTTGCGTGTTGATCAGGTTGAATCCACTCTTAGCAGTTACTATTGATCAACCTTATATCTTTTTCTTATCTCTTCATTTAGATGGTGTCTTGAAAATAAACATGAATATTCTCACATTCAACTTCTTTAAGACATGCTTGCAATAGGCTAAACTCTCACATGACCAATCATTGGATAACTCCTTGAATAACACCTTGGTCAACACATAATCTCCTTTTAACCTTGATACCAACATATCGTCTTCAAGCAGTGCCTATGGACAAACACTTCAAGTATAACTCAATGCAACCATTGGTCCATAGGGAATTGTCATTAATTACCAAAACCAAACATGGGGCACCATGCTCTTTCAGTATGCAATACATAGGACAAGGCCAACAATGGCGATGAACTAGCACCAACAAGAGGGACAAACATCCATATAGTTGTTGCCCCCATCCTCCGTCTAGCCTACATCGGGCACACCACGCGGATGAGATTTCACACTGGTCAACAACATAGTCGGCACAAGGGAGAGCCTGCTCAGAGCAGCCTCCGGCATTCAACATTTGGTTCTTACCTGTTTTCTTTGTTTTTCATGGTTTTCCTTCGGTTTCCTATTTTTCATCGAGTTTCTTCATTTATTTTCTCGGTTTTCACTGGGACTTTTCTTTTCTTTCTTCTTTTCATCAGTTTTTTTGTTCTCTCTCCGTTTTTCTATTTCCCTTTATTTATCTCAATTTTCTTGATATTCAGTACTCATTCAAACTTTTTTCGTATACATTACAAACATTTTGATATATACATGTTTAATATTTTGAAATACATGATTAACATTGTACTTTTTTGTATATATCTAATACATTTTTCTAATACACATTCAACACTTTTCAATTACATGTTTAACATATTTTGAATATCTGGTCAACATTTCTTCAATACACATTTAACATTTTATTTCAAATGCTTGATTAGCATTTTGAAAATACAAGATTAACTTTTTTAAGTACATGATCAACTTTTTATATACACACTTAT
>LR738714.1:553592752-553608937 GCA_902687465.1 Secale cereale
TTATCAATTTTTTAATACATGGTCAACATTTATTCAATACACATTTAATATTTTTCAAATAGTTAAATATTTTCTTTCAAATACTTGTTTAACTTTTTTTCAAATGCTTGATTAATTTTTTTTAAATACATTATCAGCTTTTTCCACACATAATGTATATTGTTTTGTATATATTCTCCGTACACATGAAATACATTTTTTCTATACACATTGAACATTTTTCAGATGTTTGGTTAACATTTATTTCATAAGTTTTAGGTAAATTAGTTAGAATATAAAAAAAATAAAAAAGCTAAAAAAGAAGAAAAAATGAAAACAAAGACACATGAGAAAACATAAAATAAGGAGGTTGTGGTCCCCCACGGGCCTGGGCCGGCCCATGTTGCTCTGGTCTTCACGCGAGAGTTCCCTATGTCTCACGTCAAACGAGACATAGGGACGCCCGCAAAGCAGTCCCCATTCATCCGCGCGTGGACCAACTCTGCCGGGAAGCCCATCCATTTTATTTCCGGTGGACCAAAAACAACCGACCTTGGCCCACACCTCAGAGTTACCTAATTGGCACCTTAAGTGCCAAATATAGTGTATTTGGTTTTCTTTTAACAAACAAATACAGTCTATTTGGTAGCGGGTGCACGCTCTCCTCGCTTCGCTAGTCCCAGTGGGCTGCAGAGTCGTTCCATAGGCCCCACCGGTTTTGGGAACACTCAGCTTTCTGGGGTGGGTTTTGGTGGGTTTTTCACCCGGTTTTCTTCTATTTTTTTAAAATATTTCTTCATTTTCTTTTATTTTCTATTTGTCATTTTTTCGTTTCTTATTTATTTATTTATTTCATTTTAATTTTACACAAACAATGTTTTTTTAAAATTGATGAATATTTTTTCAAAATCGATGAACTTCTTTCAATATGGATTTACTCTTTCCAAATCCAAAGAACTTTTTTCAAATCGATTTTTTTACAAATTCAACAAACTTGTTCTTAAATTTGTGAACTTTTTCGTAGTTTGTGAACCCTTTTTTCAATGTTGGTGAACATTTTTGAATTCGCGAACTGTTTTTGGTTTTTTGAGAATAAACTTTTTCATGTTTTTTCGTAATTCAAGAATTGCTGGTTATTGGTTAACATCGACCAGTCAAGTGTGAATGCACGAGACCGCTCAACGTTTTCTAGTGAGCGAACGATCTAGCGCTTATCTTATTCTTGGCCATCCCACAAACGGAGGCGCAGAGCGCCAGGGAATTGTTCGGGCACTTAAGGTGCCGAATAGGACTGTCCAGCACTCCAGCACCTCGGCCAACTTCTGCATCTTCCTCAGCTTACAACCTTTTTCAATAGGCTGGTATCTTGAGCGATTAATATTAGTCGCCTAGGGCAGGACATATTGATTTATCGCCTCTTGGATTGCACGAGTAGGCGGCCCTATAACCTGTGTTCCTATGCTATTCCGAAGCTTTTATGGACCTGTCTAGGCCGGTTTTAGAAGATTAAGCTGCCTTTTCTGTTTGCTTTGTTTATCACCTTTTTAATTTTTTCAGCTACTGTCTAAGTTATTTTCCTTTTTATTATTTCTTCATTTGCCAAATACTTGTCGACTTTTTTGAAATATACGTTGAAGTTTTTCATATATAAGATAAACTACTTTTAGGCCAACATTAAACTACTTTTAAATAGACTACAATATTTATCCGCAATACACGTTGAATGATAAAAAATGCCCAATGAACATTTTTAATTGTGTGGAGACCATTTTATTAACATAAACATTTTACAAAAAGTTCATGAACATTTATTGTAAAACTTACGAACATTTCTTAAGTGCTTACCGTATTTTTGAATGAAAAAAAATGTTATGATTCTATTTAGAAAATTTCCTGTTTTTTCTAGATCATGAATTTTTCAAATAACATGAACAAAATTTTAAAGTATGAACAATTTTTTAGTGTCACAAACAAATTTTTCATTGATACAATGATTTTTTTCGAATTTCTTGATCTTTTTAAAGTTTCATGAACATTTAACAATTGTCATGAGCATTTTTGCTACTGTTTCTATTTTTTTAAATGACTCGAAGATTTTTTTAATGGATTTAGCAATTTTAAAATTGCGTGAACAATTTTTTATTTTCGTAAACTTTATTTAATATGCGGTGAACGTTGGTAAACATTTATGCAAGGTAATTTGTGGATTATACATACATCTAAAATATTTTGAAATGTACAAAAAAGTAAAATGAGAAATCAAGAATAAGAAAATGAACAAAGCAAACATACAAAAAAACTAGAGAACACAATAATTTATTGGTTGGCCTACAACAGAGGCTCTTTGAGCGCTAGGCGTTCTTCGGTCTGGCAATAGGCGAGACCAAGACGCGCCCGGCATATTGTACGTCTGTTCTTCAGAATATAAATGTGTGCCCCACTAAAAATACAATTTTTCCTGGACAACAAAAAGACTAAAAGGACAAGTTGGAATGAGTGGGTGTAACTTTCGGTTTTGTCCGAGTTTATTTTTTTTTATTTTTTCGCGGAAATATTTTTATGCTTGTATCTGTGTCTTGACTTGATGTAATAAGTTTAATTATAAATAATATCGTAGACATGAATTTGAAAGAACAAGAGTTAGAGTGAGCGCGAATCACAGAACATACTTATTCTTTTTTGAATAAATCAAAATAATTCCACATGTATATAGATGTATTGTACATAGTTGTTGAATTTTCGTTAGGATACTTCAACATGTGAGCTACGTACATATGATAAACTTGTGGTTTTGTAATAGCAAACAGTTCATGTGCTGTTTGCCATTTTTGGGTTCTCAATTTATCTTTTCTATGTATTGCAAATATTTTTTTTCGGGTATTGTATTGCAAACATATGAAAGGGTATCATACATCACGTGCATGTAGGACTATTGATGGTGATAAGAGTCATCGAGATAAACAGGTCTAAACCACCGTACCTACATCGCTCACATTGATGTTTGATCGCGTAGGGAGTGACAACTAACAAGCCTGGAAAACTGCTCTTCAGGGTAACCAAATTGTCCAGCAATCAGAAACGTCATACGACACTGGAAGTTAGAGCAGTAGCAGTAGGAGAGAACAACACATGACACTAGCTTCAAATCTGTCTCAAACGCCCGAGCAGGCTAACCGGTCAGTGATCGATCACAAAAAACCGACCCATTTGTGTGCCTCAAACTGTCCTCAGATGTTTGCAGTGGTGGAAGACTAAACATTTTTTAGGTGGGGAGAACTCTTAAGCAAAAAAGAAAAATTGATGCAAAACAAACATAGATAATACACATTAACAATGCACACTTTTCTCAAGAAAATTTACCATTCCCTTTGACTTTGCTTGCCCTTTTCCATTTCTATTCATATTCATGTACATCTTCTCCTGTCGGTCTCACATCGTCACGCGAGCTCCTGCTAGCCGCCGAGAGAGCGCCCCTGCCCCTTCCCACACACGCACTCGGCACTCCTACTGGCCGCCGCGCCCGCACAGCCGCACATCCGAACCTAACTGGCTTAGCTCCTATTGCATGTTGGCCTCCGCCCCCGCGCGCGGCCGCTAGGGTTCTAGAGCCTCGCCTTGCTTTGGGCAGTTCCTATTTGGCGCCATAGGCGTCAGTTAACGTGTATTTTTCTTAAGTGGCGTGTCTGGCGTCTGTAAATGGACCGGCCCATCTAGGCGCCAATTGACGATTTCTTTTCTGAAAATTCTATGAACTTTTTTGAATATCGATGAACTTTTTTAAAATTTCACAGTTTTTTTTCCTGATTGATGAACTTTTTTGAATATCGATGAACTCTTTTTAAATTTGATGAACATCTTTATGAAAATGGATGAACTTTTTTAGATTTATGAACTTCTTTTCAGTTCAATGATTTTTTTTCTAAAAATAAATTAATTTTTTTAATTTATATGACTTTTTCCAAATTTAATGAACGCTTTAGAAAATTAATGAACTTTTGCAAAATTGGATGAACTTTTTTTCATCTTAAATGAACTTTTATTTCAAATTGATGAACTTTTTTCAAAATTGATGACCCTTTTCTAAAAATATGAACTTTTTTCAAATGGATGAACCTTTTTTCTTTAAATCTTTAAACCTTTTTTGATTTCATATTTTTATTCGTAACAAAAAAAACAAAAAAACAATTGGGGCAGCCGCTAGTGGGCTGGCCCTTGCTCGCAGCGCTGCAGGCGCCAGATCCTTAACGGGCGCCTGCAGCGCTACATAGGAGCTCCCCTTGCTTTGGGTCATGCGTGGCCAGTGGCCTGGATGCCTAGATGCACGAGTGGATTGAGTAAGGCAACAATCCGTGACGGCTCAATAAGGTGTCCAGGTTTCACGGCCCAGTAGAATGTTTCGCTCTGAAATTTAGTGATCTACTCGATTTGTATACGTATACCTAGCAAAAGAATCCCAGAAATCAAGGTAGGGCGAGTGCCCCCACCTCGCCCTACCGCGTCCTTCGCATATGGATGTTTGGGTTGTCCGGCGCTTCTCATATCCAGCAAAAAAATATGGGGCGGCCCGGGCCCGTCCGTAAAGTCAGGCGGTCCCGCCCGATGCGCAGCATCGGTGGGTGCGCCGCCCGCTCCGCCCCAATCTAGGTACGCTGCTCGGCCGCCGCCCCATCCATTCTACCCCCTCGCCGGAGCCGGGACGGCCCAGAACACTCGTGTCGAAGGCGCGTGTGGCAACGCGTGAGGGAGGCCATGGCGGCGAGTGATCTCGAGGACGGTCTCATTGCGTTCGTCCTCCGGTGCTCCGTGACAACGGCACAGACGTGCGCGGCGGTTGCGGCGGAAGAACGCGAAAGCGCTCCGGCTCGCTATCGAGCTGTCGGAGCATGACTCGTCGACGAAGGCGACGACGACGAGGCATGCTGAGGAGCAGGAACGCTTGCTCCAGAGGCTTGCCGGGGAACACATGGAGCGGTCGGACGACTCCGACGATGGCTCAAGCTCCGACAACAATGACGACGACCCTCCGACGGCCGACGCCTCGAAGGACAAAGCAGCACCGTCGACTGCGGGGGAAGGGGCGGCGAGAAAATGATGCGCCTTTCCCCGCTTAATTAAGTTTTTTACCTTATGTTTAGGGTACTATCCAATTGAAACTGCATCTTTTGGTTATCCGATGATCGTTTATGCTATAACTATGCCCGATTTTACTAGATTTGGCGCTAGTTCATTGATCTATGTAGGTTAATTTCCGCACGTCGAATGCTGACGAAGCTAAATGAGGCTAAATGAGGAGTGTCCGCGGATCCGTCCGAACACGTTTGAGGGTCTAGATTTGTTAAGCCCCTATATGCTCTTAGCCGTTGGAACGGAGGTCAACAGATTCTCGAGGGAGGATAGAATGGTGAGTGAAGTTGCGGGAGACAAACCACGCGTGCCCCTCTCTCGTTCAAAATCAAAAGAAGAAAAAAAACACGCGTGCGGTGGTGAACGATTGAACCCGTGCACTGATTCTCGAGGGACGGGTCATGGGTCAGATCGCACGGCTCAACTGCTCAAGCCATCCCGTCAGTGATCACCCACGGCCTCAGCCACGGGATGGCAGATGCGAGTGGAGGAGACCCGACGTAGTACGTGCGGCGCGGGCGTCGGATGGGAGGGACACGGAACATGGCCGAAGCAGCAGCAGGTGTTGGGTGGGTGGAGATCGGTCCCCCTGGTGCAAAGCGCCGATCCACCAGTAGCAGATGCGCCAGTTGCCTACGGGTCCACTCGATCGCTCGCCCTACGCTCTGATCCAAGCCCCTGTTCCTCCGCCCCATGGCGCTGCGTGTCGCTGTCCACGCCGAGAACCACCATGTAGATGTACAGTAGTACTATAGTACAATCGCGAGTCCGCACCTACCACCACCACCAGGCCGAAACCACTATCGGTGACTGCCAGCGCGCGCGGTGCCCCGCAACCGCGGCGGCACTGTAGCACGGTTGCGTCCACGGGAGAGCTGCTGCTGGGACTATTTGTTCTCTCGTGGCCCTCGTCTCATCATCGCATCTCACCTCTCTCCCTCGCATACAAAGCATCACGTACTTGAGAGACACTAGCTCATCACGTGCCATAGGCCGTAGCCATACCAATCAACGTCCGTGTCAGCCGCGCCGCGCCTGAACGTCCACGCAAACTAATCAACTGCCTGCCATAGGCCATAGCCCATAGCCATACCAATCAACGTCTTGGTCTGAATTTCTGATAAGCCGGCAGATGCGCCTCCACCTTTCACTGGCCGCCCCGCCTCGCTATATTTCCAGTCACCCTCGGAAATGAATTCCGTCTCCTTTCCCTTCCCTTCCCTTCTTTCAGCGACACGACCCGACCGATCGCAACCGCGGCAGATGCTTTTCCTATCGATTGTGATTTGTGAGGCCAACCTCGATCCCCAGACTACTACGTTAGATTTTCTTCAAAAGCGATGAGCGCGCAAAAGATTACTAGCACAAATGGAGCGGCAGCACGACCGGCCCGGTGTATGGCACACATTGACACGCCATTACGGCTGCTAGCGATAGCTTTGGTAGCACCTGTAATCTTTCCTGCATGCGACGTCGCCGTCGGAGAGGAGGGACGGAACGGAATCTTGGCTATGCTTTGTGTAGACGTGAGTGGGGGCTGCACAGGACAAAAGGTGTCCCCGCGTCCAATCAGGGCCAAATGCTCCCGTCATGTGCCTCCCTGTCAGACTTGGCCAATTAATTAACTACTCTTGGCGAGGACACTAGTTTATCCCTGAGATAATCCGGTCATGGGCTAGCTAGCTTGATACTGCCTCCGTCCCATAAGAGCATCTCCAACAGGAATGGCAAAAGGCGCGCCCGCGCGCTAAAGTTTGGTTTTAGCGCGCGCCGGCTGCTTTCGCGCGCTCCAGCGGTGGCGGAAACTTACCGCGCGCAGGGGAGAAAGCGGCACACGACGCGGTAGATTTGGCGCGCCGCGATAAAATTCCGCGCTCGCCACGCGCACAGAACACAACCACACGCCCTCCCCTCGCTTCGCTGCTTCGTCACCTCGTCGCTTCGCCGCTTTCCGCGCCACCACCGCGCCACCATGCCGCCGCGCCACCATGCCGCCGCGCCACCGGGGTTCTTCGGGCTACCGCGGCGTCCGCGAGCGCCCCAACGGCTGGTACTTCACCGAGATCTGGCCCGGCGATGTCCGGCTCGCCCTCGGGTCGTTCCAAAGCGCGCACGAGGCGGCCCGCGCATACGACGCGGCGGCGTGGCGCTTGGAGAGGCCCCGGTCGCAGATGAACTTCCGAGACGTCTTCACGCGCGAGCAGGCGCAGCGCCTCGCCCCTCCGCCGCGTCTCATCACCGACATGGACCGTGCCGAGCACACTCGACGGCAGCGCCGCCTCCTCATCGCCGAGGAGGACGAGCGAGCCATGGCGGAGTGGCGCCGTCGCTACCCGGAGGACGTCACCGACGAGCGTGCCTACTGGGCGGAGAGGACGGCAAGGCGCCGCGCGGAGTGGGCGGACCGGCGTCGGCGGAAGGCATTGGCGAATGCGCAGTGCAATATCGTTGCAGTGGGTGGGAGGTCGATCTTCATGCCAGACGATGAACGTTGGGACGACATGTGGCTCGATACCTCGGACAACACCGACGAGGATGATGATGATGATGGTAGCGACTTGGAGTAGTTTCTATCTATGTATGCCGTAGTAGCTTCTATCTAGTTGCACCGTAGTTCTATCTATCTATGCTTTCGAACTATCTATCTAGTTGCACCGATGTAAAATACCTTTGTATCGTTTTTTATTATATCTATGCAATTTTAAAAAAATGTTGTAGAATTCATGCGCGCTGCATTTTAGCGCGGCAGCTGGAGCCAGCGCTGCGCGCCGCGCCAAACCGGGCGATGCGCGCGCGGCATATCTGTTTTTTGCGCGCGGCGCGACCGGCGCCTGTTGGAGATGCTCTAATGTAAGACGTTTTTTGACCCTAGTGTAGTGTTAAAAAACGTCTTACATTATGGGACGGAGGGAGTACCATTTAGAGCATCTCCAACAGCCGCCCAACGCGCGCGACGCGCTAAAAACCAGTTTGCAGCGCGCCCATCGCCTGATTCGGCGCGGCGCGCATCGCTGGCTCCAGCAGCCGCAGTAAAATGCGGCGCGCGCGCATAGCTCTAGCAGGCGCGCTAAAATGCAGCGCGCGAGCAGCCGGCGCTTGTCATATGTTTTACATTTTGGACACGAATGAATTTTAAACGTCCAAAACAAAGACATGGCATAGATAGTTCTCCTTCTACGATACATAGATAGTTCCATAGCCTCCTCTAAACTACTCGGACTCCGCCCTCCTACGATACATAGATAGTTTCATAGCCTCCTACTACTGCTCGTCATCCTCTGACTCGGACTCCGCCTCGGTGATGTCCTCCTCCGACGTCTCAATGTAGGCGTTAAAGAACCGCTCGTCGTTGGAGCCCCAGGACGACGCATCTTCTAGCGCGATGTTGAATTTAGCGACCGCCTTTCGCGTTCGCTTGTCCTCGCGATAGGCGGCTCGCTCCACCCTCCTCTCCTCCCTCTCCGCCCTCCCCTCGGCAAAGAACTGTTGCTCGTTGATGATGTCTTGCGGGAAGCGTTGGCGCCACAGCGCCATGGCTTCCTCATCCATCTCGGCCAGGCTGAGACGGCGCTCCCGTCTCCGGTTCTCACGATGATCCTCGTCGGTGATAAGCCGCGGGGGAGGCGCCAACTCCTGCGCCCGCTCCCGCGTCGCCACGTCTGGGAAGTTCATCTCCCAACGGGAGCGCCGGAGGCGCCACGCCGCAGCGTCGTACGCACGGGCGCCCTCGTGGGCGGTGTCGAAGGTGCCGAGGCGCAGGCGTACGTCGCCCGATCGAATCTCGGCGGAGTAGGTGCCGGACGGGCGCACGCGGACGCCGCGGTAGCCCGAAGCTCCCCGGCGGCGCGGCGGCATAGTGGCGCGGTGGTGGCACGTCGGCAGCGAGGCGAGAAAGTGGTAGAGCGAGGCGTTGGAACGGTGCGTGGCGAGCGCCGCAATTTATAGGCGCGCTGGAAACGGTGCACCAAATCCAGCACGCGCCCGTCCGCTTTCTCCCGCGCGCGCACAAATTTTTTCCGCGCGCCTTTTTTTTCGTCCGCCGCTGGAGCGCGTGAAAACGTCCCGCGCGCGGTAAAATGGCAGTTTACCCCGCGCGCGTCTTTTGACGCGGCTGTTGGAGGTGCTCTTAGGCGCATGACAACAATTCAACACGTGCAGGAAAAATTAGGCTTCTGCGTGCACTTTGTCAACGTAAGAGGATAAATCCACATATGGTATATACTTTTACCACCCCTTAGAGAGGAAACTCATGTTTGTGTATGCGCTCCTAATCAAGTACTGCCGGGGTAAGGTGGTTTTTGTTGTTATTGGGAAAATCCTGGTGAAAGTGATACATCACCTCAGATTATTAGCAACAGTGAAAAGCAGCATGGGAGAGGGACTCAGAGAGGAGGCTAGAAACATTTTTTCTTCTTCTCTTGAGTGGATGAGATTGTGACAAAGAAAAGGCTTCTTTTTATCAGAATATTTGTGCAATGTTACTACTGGTCGGCGCACTGTTCATCAAACTTTAAATCTTGTTGTCCCCCACAATCAATTTCATCAATTAATTTCCAAGGAAAAGAATGGTTATCCACATTGTACTGATTTTTAGATTCAACAATCAGTAATCAACTAAATGCGTTGGCAAGTTATCCTGTTTGGGACTGCTCTGCTCCTTAAAATTCAGCTCCGCTCCAGAAAACTCAAGCCAAATGGGGTAGCTCCACGATATGCCGCTCCACAGAAAAACTAGAATCTGGGGTACAACTCCCAGTTTTTTATGAAGCTCGTGAGGGGGTGCTCCAAAAAATTCTAGAAGCTAGAGTTGGGGGGAAATTACCCACCACTGCCACCAGTAAGTGGATACCCCTTCGTTTCTTCCCTCTCATCCAATCAAAAAGATCCTTTCCACCAATTTTTTCAATCTTGAAGCTGGAGCTACATGGAAGCCAAACATTATCTTTGGTAGTGCTACTACTTCTGTATGAAACTGCTCCAAAGTGGATTTGATGGAGTGAAGTTGATTTTGGTGAAGTGAAGCAGTCCCAAACAAGCCCATACTCCTTTATATTATCGCAAAAGAAATATAATACTTCCTCCGATCCAAAATAAGTTTCCATAAAGATCCTTGTAACACGTTATTTTGGGTCACAGGGAGTATTTTATAATCTCTATGGAGAGTGTCACATATTAACGTGTTTGTGGATCATATTGGAGCATCTTCTGCGAGTACCACGACAATTGTGTTTACAAGCCAACTAGAGCGAGGACTAACGTGTAATTTACTAAACTATATACCTTATATTAAGTCCACTTTTTTTTTTGCGGGGATGTTAAGTCCACTTCAACATCTAAATGTCTGACTGAAAGGCGTTGTTGAATGTTATGCGATTGTGACACTCACGTGTGGCAGGTTTACATGAATAAGGCCATCGAGTGAGATCAGTACGACAAATTGTTTACGTTGACCGAAGATCATGATTTATACATTTTCCATAACAATTGTTAAAATGCACATTTCTTGTTCTACCTTCCTATTTGTTCCTACACAACTAGGAGGAAGACAAGAAAAGAAGTTAAATTGCACATTTCCCCTGAAAAGCAAGTTAAATGGCATACATCTCGCCCTACGCCACCGATAGCTACCCTAAGTGCTTTTTGTATATGCACATCCACGGTGTAGTGACTATACTTAATTATGTGTGTCACCTTTCCTAAATACCAAATATAACATAGACACGCACGTATGCACACAACATGTACCGAAGAGTAAAGCAAGTGAGCCTAAGGATTGGCAAAGCCACCATAAGTGTATTGGGTCGACATGAATGTCTCCTACCAATGAATGAAAATTGTGATTTTCTAAGGACCATAGGGCGTCAAACATTGGATTGTATCCTAGTTGGGTTGAGAGTACAATCACCCTTCTAACCATCAAACCAATGGTTGGTTCTCAATTATGCATGGGGTTTGATAGAGAACCACCCTGAGGGAGTCCTGGATTGAGGGGTCCTCGGGTGGCCGAATAACTCTTGATGGGCCGGACTGGTGGGCCGTGAAGATCATTGTTGAAGATCGTCTCTCGTATCCGGATACGATTCCAGTATTCGTATAATGATAGATTTTAGGTTCGGGTTTAATATTTCCTTCCTCTGCAAGATGGTTATGTACAAACCCTAGGCCCCTCCGATGCATATATAAACTGGAGGGTTTAGTCCGTAGAGGCTAATAGAGAATCATAATCCTTATAGGCTAGACTTTAGGGTTTAGCCATTACGATCTCGAGGTAGATCAACTCTTGTAATCTTATTCATCCATATTAATATAGCAGGAAGTAGGGTATTACCTCGATCGAGAGGGCCTGAACCTGGGTAAACATCGTGTCCCCAGCCTCATGTTACCATCGATCCTCAGACGCATAGTTCGGGACCCCCTACCCGAGATCCGCCGGGTTTGACACCGACATTGGTGCTTTCATTGAGAGTTCCACTATGTCGCCAAAAGAAGGATTGGTGGATCACATCATCAACCACGACGGCGACACCGAGGGAATTTTCCCTCCCAGACAGCTTTTTGTGTTCGACGGCTTAATGCTTCGTGCCAACATTGTAGGCCACCTTGAGCAGGTGGAGAGCTACGCCCCTGGCCATCAAGTCAGGTTTGGAAGCATAAACTATGTTCTTGATATCCGCGGAGACTTGATCTTCGACGGATTCGAACCCACGGCGACCTCTCCCTGCCACCACGATGAACACAACCTAACTCTGTCATCGGACTAGGAAATAGCACCTGTTACAGTTCTGGACCTAGATCCGGAACATACCACGTCATCCGAGGATGGGAAGCTCAACCCCGCCGCGGAAGCCACAGACTCAACGGCGTTGGAGCCGCGCATAGACCCAACTTCGAGTGGAATCTGTGTTACCGGAACTCCGGACTCGTCTCCGGCCTTAGGTTCCGAATCATGCGCATCTGCGCCCTTCAAGCTCGATCATGCGTCTATCGCCGAATTCAGTGCTGCAGATATCTTCCGGCACTCACCCTTTGGCGACATGTTAAACTCGTTAAAATCTCTCTCCTTAGCTGGGGACAAACAGCCGAATTATATCCGGTTTGAATTGGAGGCTGATGATGGAGAATTTAGCTCCCCACCCACCACCCAATTGGTAGCCACGGTCGAAGATCTAACCGATCTACTTGACTACGCTTCCGAAGACTTCGAAGGGATGTACATCAAAGCCGAAGCAGATCTAGAGCAAAACCGGCCCGTAACCAGGCGATGGACAGCTACGTCTTCACACGACGTGTATATGGTGGATACACCTAAGGAGAAGGAGGGCGACGGCAAAAACGATCCCGTAAAGGACAAGCCTGTCAATGAACCTCCCAAACTTCGGCGTCCGAAGAGCCGAACTAAATCCCGTAAAGGGAAAGATAGCAACACTGTCACTAACGACGGTGACAGTCCGGAGCAAGCCGAAGACCCCGCAGACCCAGCGATGGAGCAGGATGAGCGAGAGGACGACGAACATAGTCTGAAACCGCTGTCCGATGACAGCTATGCCGAAGACAGTAATTATGAACCTGTCTCCGAAGAGGATGTTAGCCTGGGCGACGACGAATACATCATCCCAGAAGAACCCTTAGAACAAAAGCGCTTCCATCGGAGGCTTATTGCTACGGCAAGGAGCCTGAAAAAGCAGTAGAGACGGCTTCGAGCCGCACAGGACACGCTCAATGATAGATGGAGCGAAGTGCTAGACGCTGAGCAAAAACATGGCTACAATCGCCAAACCAAAGGCTATCCTAAGCGTAAACTGCTGCCCGAATTCAACGACGAGGCCACTGCGCCTATACCGCCGAAGAATAACACTACCGATAAGCCGGACCGACCACCTCGTGGACGGGACAAAGTGGCTAGCAACGGCGTGCACAAGCCCGCACCCCCATCCCATAAAGGAAAGGCAGCTGCGGCTCAGGCCCAGAAACACAATCTGCATGAGGACTTGAACAAAAAGGCTGGCAAGACTAGATCCATCTACAGATCTAGGGACCGTGCTCCCGCATGGGACGGAGGCTATCAAGCCAATCATGCCGGTCATATACCAGTTCAGGGTCAATACCGAAAATCACAACCATCGGACATACGCCACGATATAGCAAAATACAGGGGCGCCACACACCCTCTCCGCTTCACCGATGAGGTGCTGGATCACGATTTTCCAAAAGGGTATAACCCGTAAACATCGAGGCGTATGATGGAATAATGGATCCTCTCGTCTGGATAAAAGACTTCATTCTTCACATCCACATGGCTCACGGAGATGATCTCCACGCCATTAAATACTTACCCCTCAAGCTGAAAGGACCAGCTCGGCACTGGCTAAACAGCCTCCCAGAAAACTCCATCGGGAGTTGGGAAGAACTTGAGGATGTTTTTTGGGTCAATTTTCAAGGGACCTATGTCCGGCCTCCGGATGCTGACGATCTAAGTCACATCATCCAACAACCCGGGGAGTCAGCCCGCAAGCTTTGGAATCGGTTTCTCACTAAGAACCAAATCGTCGACTGTCCGGACGCCGTAGCCTTAGCGACCTTCAAGCACAGTGTTCGGGACGAATGGCTAGCAAGACACCTCGCACAGGAAAAGCCGAGGACAATGGCAGCCCTAACTACACTCATGACCCGTTTTTGCGCGGGCGAGGACATCTGGTTAGCTCGTAGCAGCACCAGCGACCCTACAACATCTGAAGTCAGGGACGACAATGGAAAGCCACGACGTAAAAAAACGTCAAAATAATGCTGAAAGCCTAGATAATACAACGGTAAATGCCAGATTCAGTGGCTCCAGGCCCGGTCAACGAAAGAAGCCATTTAAAGGAAACAAAGATGGTCCATCTAGCCTGGAGAAGATATTAGATAGATCCTACCACATCCATGGCACCCCCGTAAAACCTACAAACCATACCAACCGTAATTGTTGGGTCTTGAAGCAAGCCAGCATGCTCAACGCCGAACACAAGGGAAAGGGACCTCAGAGCAAAGACGAGGATGAACCTCGCCAGCCTAACACAGGGGGACAGACGAAATTTTCACCGGAGATCAAAACAGTGAACATGATATATGCCACTCATATCCCAAAGAGGGAGCGCAAGTGCGCACTCCGAGATGTCTACGCCGTCGAGCCTGTTGCCCCCAAATTCAACGCACAATCGGCCTGTCCGATCACTTTCTATCGCATGGATCACCCGACTAGTATCCGTCATGGGGGTTCGGCTGCCCTAGTGCTCGACCCAATAATCGATGGATACCATCTCACTCGAGTCCTTATGGACGTCGGCAGGAGTTTCAATCTGATATATCAGGACACTGTCCGCAAGATGGGGATCGACCCGTCAAGAATAAAGCCAAGCAACACAACCTTTAAAGGAGTGATACCGGGCGTAGAAGCCCGCTGCACGGGCTCTTTAACATTGGAGGTCGTATTTGGCTCACCTGATAACTTTCGAAGCGAAGAATTAATCTTTGTCATAGCTCCATTCCGAAGTGGCTATCATGCACTACTTGGAAGAACGGCCTTCGCCCGCTTTAATGCAGTCCCGCATTATGCTTATCTAAAGCTTAAAATGCCCGGACCACGTGGCGTCATCACAGCCAATGGAAATATGGAGCGCTCTCTCTGCACAGAGGAAGACACTGCGGCCTTAGCAGCTGAAGTCCAAAACAACCTATTCAAGACGGACATCCTATCGGTCATTAAAACCGCGGACACAGCTAAACATGTCCGGCATATGCCTCAGTGCGGCAGCTCAGATGAACCTGAGCTAGATTAGCAGTTATGCCCCCATCGATTGCACCATAAGGCGATAGCATACATGCCTCGCGTACATAATTATGCCCTTCAAATCCCTTGGGTGATGCTGGGGGCACACTGCATTCATATAGTCCATAGTTCGACTCGACCCTATTCGAACTCTAAAATTATCTTTTAAGGTTCACTAAACGAACTAGTTCTGTTTATGGCCATACTGGATCTCTTTTCTTTTCTAGATTTCTTTTTTTTTCTCTTTTTTACAGATGGCCATCACACTCCCCCCTTCAAGGACACATTACAGAGGAGGTAACGGCGCAGACGTGCAGCAGGGACCAGTGCTAAGGTTTCTTTTTAGATTAAGACCATGTGTAAACCTTTTTTCTCCTTTTGTTTTATACTTTTCTGGCATGCAAAATGTCCAAGAAAGTCATCGGCATTATCTGTAAGCTCACGGCTCGCCGTACTATAATGGAATATTAATAGAATAGCTTGGTTCACATTATGCTCGGAGTTTTATTCACTCACCATAAATGTTCTCTCCCCACGTTAGATTGCCACATCTGTCTTGTCAACAGGGTCTATTACCAGGGGCTATATTCAGCCTGGTATATGTTGAAAAGTCCGAACACCTATAAGGAGTGTTCGGCGTCTTGGATGTTTGTCCTATATCCATCAGTTCCGAATCATGTCTTGGGTCAATAGTTGGGTTGCCCGGCTCTTGTCCTTACCCCTACATTCCCGATTGTTCGGCTAGGGTGTAAAGGGAGAACTATTGCGATTGTAATTCTGGCTCGTCCGGTCAAGTACCTAGAGAGAGTCGAAAACTGACTGTCATGACATGCGAGAACCTGGTCCGCAATCCGGTGACTTGGTTTTATACTATTATCGGTAGAGATCTATCCCGTGTTATACGAAGGGTTGGTTTTTTGCCCAGTCGGATGCAATTGGATACCTTAATTTGGAAATATCATATCCGCACGAGGGGCTATGATACGTCTCCGGCGTATATAATTTTTTATTGTTCCATGCTATTATATATTATATTTTGGATGTTTAATGGGCTTTATTATACACTTTTATATTATTATTGGGACTAACCTATTAACCCAAGGCCCAGTAAAAATTGTTTTTTTTGCCAATTTCAATGTTTCGCAGAAAAGGGATATCAAACGGAATGAAACCTTCGGGAGAGTTATTTTTGGAACCGTATCTTCATAGAAGACTTGGAGTACACGCGAGGGAACGAGAGAGGCGGCCACGAGGGTCCAGGGCGCGCCTACGGGGGG
>LR738714.1:553608978-553669905 GCA_902687465.1 Secale cereale
GCGTGCTACTTCTCGAGCTTGCGTTGTATTCCCTCGAAGAGGAAAGGGTGTTGCAGCACAGTAGCGTAAGTATTTCCCTCAGTTTTTGAGAACCAAGGTATCAATCCAGTAGGAGACCACGCGTGAGTCCCTCACACCTGCACAAACAAATAAGAACTTCGCAGCCAACGCGATAAGGGGTTGTCAATCCCTTTACGATCACTTACGAAAGTGAGATCTGATAGACATGATAGTTTGATATTTTTGGTATTTTTGGATATAAGAACAAAAAGTAAAAACAGTAAAGTAAAGTAGATTGTAGATTGATATGTTGAGAATAGACCCGGGGGCCATAGGTTTCACTAGTGGCTTCTCTCATGATAGCAGATTTCTATGGTGGGTGAACGAATTACTGTCGAGCAATTGATAGAAAAGTGAATAATTATGAGAATATCTAGGCATGATCATTATATATAGGCATCACGTCCGTGACAAGTAGACCGAAACGATTATGCGTCTACTATTGTTAATCCACACATCAACCGCTATCCAGCATGCATCTAGAGTATTAAGTTCATAAGAACAGAGTAATGCTTTAAGCAAGATGACATAATGTAGAGGGATAAACTCAAGAAATATGATATAAACTCCATCTTTTTATCCTCGATGGCAACAATACAATACGTGCCTTGCTGCTCCTGCTGTCACTGGGAAAGGACACCGTAAGATTGAACCCAAAGCCAAGCACTTCTCTCATTGCAAGAACTATAGATCTAGTAGGCTAAACCAAACCGATAATTCGAAGAGACTTGCAAGGATATCATAATCATACATAAAAGAATTCATAAAAGAACCAAATATTTTTCATAGATAATCTTGATCATAAACCCACAATTCATCAGATCTCGACAAACACACCGCAAAAAGATTACATCGAAAAGATCTCCTCGAAGACTGAGGAGAACTTGCTATTGAGATCCAAAAAGAGAGAACAAGCCATCTAGGTACTAACTATGGACCCGAAGGTCTGTGGTAAACTACTCACAACTCATGGTGAGGCGATGGTGTTGATGTAGAAGCACTCCGTGGAAGATCCCCCCTCCGGCAGAGCTCCGGAACAGGCTCCAAGATGGGATCTCACGGGAACAGAAGGTTGCGGCGGTGGAATTAGGGTTTTCTCTGTTGCTTCGATGTTTTTAGGGTACTGTATATATAGGAGGAAGGAGGGCATCGGGGAGCAATGTGGGGCCCACGAGGCAGGGGGGCGCCCAGGGGGAGGGGGCGCACCCCCCACCCTCGTGGATGACACGTGTCTCTTATGTCGTGGTTCTCAAGTCTCCCGTGAAGATGTCGTTCCAAAAATATCTATCCCGAAGGTTTCATTCCGTTTGGACTCCGTTTGTTATTCCTTTTCTGCAAAACCCTGAAATAGGCGAAAAACACTATTCTGGACTGGGCTTTCGGACAATAGGTTAGTCCTAAAAATAATATAAAATTTTATAATAAAGCCCATTAAACATTCAAAACATCATATATAATAGCATGGAACAATAAAAAATTATAGATACGTTGGAGATGTATCAAGTATCCCCAAGCTTAATTCCTGCTCGTCTTCGAGTAGGTAAATGATAAAAAAGAGAATTTTTGATGTGGAATGCTAACCACCATAATTTTCAATGTAATTCTTTTTATTGTGGCATGAATGTTCAGATCCGAAAGATTCAAGACAAAATAGTATATTGACATAAGAAATAATAATACTTCAAGCATACTAACAAAGCAATCATGTCTTCTCAAAATAACATGGCTAAAGAAAGTTATCCCTACAAAATCATATAGTCTGGCTATGCTCCCTCTTCATCACACAAAATATTCATATCATGCACAAACTCGGTTTCAGCCAAGCACTTGTTTTCATACTCAATTTTTTCAAACCTTTCAACTTTCACGCAATACATGAGCGTGAGCCATGGACATAGCACTATGGGTGGAATAGAATGGTGCTTGTGGAGAAGACAAAAAGGAGGAAGATAGTCTCACATCGACTAGGCGTATTAATGGGCTATGGAGATGCCCATCAATAGATATCAATGTGAGTGAGTAGGGATTGCCATGCAACAGATGCACTAGAGCTATAAATGTATGAAAGCTCAACAAAAAGAAACTAAGTGGGTGTGCATCCAACTTGCTTGCTCATGAAGACCTAGGGCATTTGAGGAAGCCCATCGTTGGAATATACAAGCCAAGTTCTATAATGAAAAATTCCCACTAGTATAAGAAAGTGACTAAACAAGAGACTCTCTATCATGAAGAACATGGTGCTACTTTGAAGCACAAGTATGGAAAAGGATAGTAGCATTGTCCCTTCTCTCTTTTCTCTCATCATTTTTTTTATTTTTTAGAGGGACTTTCTCTTTTTTTAGCCCCTCTCTATATTTTTTTGGGCCATCTTTTTTTATTTGGCCTTTCCTCACATGGGACAATGCTCTAATAATGATGATCATCACACTTTTATTGATTTACAACTCGATACTAGAACAAAGTATGACTCTATATGAATGCCTCCGGCGGTGTACCTGGATGTGCAATGAATCAAGAGTGACATGTATGAAAAATTATGCATGGTGGCTTTGCCACAAATACAATGCCAACTACATGATCATGCATGGCAATATGACAATATGAAGTGTGTCATATGAACGGAATGGTGGAAAGTTGCATGGCAATATATCTCGGAATGGCTATGGAAATGCCATGATAGGTAGGTATGGTGGCTGTTTTGAGGAAGGTATATGGTGGGTGTATGGTACCAGCGAAAGTTGCGCGATACAAGAGAGGCTAGCAATGGTGGAAGGGTGAGAGTGCGTATAATCCGTGGACTCAACATTAGTCATAAAGAACTCATATACTTATTGCAAAAATTTATGAGTCATCAAAACAAAGCAATCAACACATGCTCCTAGGGGGGAGGTTGGTAGGAGTTAACCATCGCGCGCCCCCGACCTCCACACAAAGGATGACACTCAACAAATACCTCATGCTCTAACTTCGTCACATAGCGGTTCACCATACGTGCATGCTACGGGAATCACAAACTTTGACACAAGTATTTCTCAATATCATAATAACTCCTCTAGCATGACTCTAATATCACTATCCTCATATCTCATAACAGTTATCAAGTGTCAAACTTCTCATCATATTTAATGCACTTTGTATGAAAGTTTTTACTACATTTATCTTGGATGCCTATCATATTAGGACTAGTTTTATAACCAAAGCAAATTACCATGCTGGTCTAAAAGCTCTCAAAAGTATATAAGTGAAGCATGAGATATCAAAAATTTCTACAAAATAAAATCACCACCGTGCTCTACAAGATATGAGTGAAGTACTAGAGAAAAACTATTTGGCTCAAAAGATATAAGTGAAGCACATAGATTGTTCTAACAAATTCTAGGCCATATTTATCTCTCTCAAAAAGGTGTGTCCATCAAGGATGATTGTGGCAAACTAACAAGCAAAGACTCAAATTATACATGACGCTCCAAGTAAAACACATATCATGTGGTGAATAAAAATATAGTCCCAAGTATAGTTACCGATAGATGAAGACAAAAGAGGGGATGCCTTCCCAGGGCATCCCCAAGCTTAGGGCTTTGGTTGTCCTTGAATTTTACCTTGGGGTGCCTTGGGAATCCCAAAGCTTAGGATCTTGCCACTCTTTGTTCCGTAGTCCATCAAAGCCATACTCAAAACTTGAAAACTTCACAACACAAAACTTAGCCAAAAATCTCGTGAGCTCCGTTAGTATAAGAAAACAAACCGCCACTCAAAGGTACTGTAATGAACTCATTCTTTGTTTATATTGGTGTTAAACCTACTGTATTCCAACTTCTCTATGATTCATATCCTCCAATACTACTCATAGATTCATCAAAATAAGCAAACAACACACGAAAAACAAAATCTATCAAAAACAGAACAGTCTGTAGTAATCTGTAACTTTCGAATACATCTGTAACTCCAAAAAATTTGAATAAATTTTTAGACGTGAAGAATTTGTCTATTAATCATCTGCAAAAAGAATCAACTAAATAGCACTCTCGAGTAAAATCTGGTGACTATTCCAGTGAGCGCTAACGTTTCTGTTTTTTACAGCAAGATCATATAAACTTCACACAAGTGTTCCCAAAGGTTCTACTTAGCACAAACACTAACTAAAACACAAAACCACATCTAAACAGAAGCTAGATGCAATATTTATTCCTAAACAGAAGCAAAAACAAAGAAAATAAAATTGGGTTTCCTCCCAACAAGCGCTATCGTTTAAGGCCCCTAGCTAGGCATGATACAAGGATAGATCTAGGTATTGCCATCTTTGGAAGGCAATCCATAAGTGGCTCTCATAACAAATTCATAAGGTAATTTAATTTTGTTTCTAGGAAAGTATTCCATGCCTTTCCTTAATGGAAATTGGAATCTAATATTACCTTCCTTCATATCAATAATTGCACCAATCGTTCTAAGGAAAGGTCTACCAAGAATAATAGGACATGAAGGACTGCAATCTATATCAAGAACAATGAAATCTATGGGCACATAATTCCTATTGGCAACAATAAGAACATCATTAATCCTTCCCATAGGTTTCTTAATAGTAGAATCCGCAAGATGCAAATTTAAAGAACAATCATCAAGCTCATGGAAAGCTAACGAATCACACAAAGTTTTTGGGATAGTGGAAACACTTGCACTCAAATCACACAAAGCAAAGCATTCAAGATCTTTAATTTTAATTCTAATGGTAGGTTCCCACTCATCATAAAGCTTTCTAGGGATAGAAACTTCTAATTCAAGTTTTTCTTCATAAGATTGCATTAAAGCATCAACTATGTGTTTTGGTAAAAGCTTTATTTTGACTATAAGCATGCGGAGAGTTTAGTACATATTGCAACAAGGAAATACAATCAATCAAAGAGCAATTATCATAATTGCATCCCTTGAAATCCAAAGTAGTGGGTTCATCACTATGCAAAGTTTTAATCTCTTCAATCCCACTTTTAACAATTTTAGCATCAAGATCTAAAAACTCCGAATCATTGGGACGCCTTTTAATTAAAGTAGACTCATCTCCAGTCCCATCTTTATCAAGATTCATACTAGAAAACAAGGATCTAATAGGAGACACATTAATAACTTTCAGATCTTCATCTTTATTTTCACGATAACTAGAAGAACACGCTTTTATAATGCTCGCTTTTTTAGCACGCATCCTAGCGGTTCTTTCTTTGCATTCATCAATGGAAATTCTCATGGCTTTGAGAGACTCATTGATATCATGCTTAGGTGGAATAGATATAAGTTTCAAAGAATCAACATCAAGAGTAATTCTATCCACACTTCTAGCCAATTCATCAATCTTAAGCAATTTTTCTTCAAGCAAAGCATTGAAATTCTTTTGCGAATTCATAAACTCATTAACACTAGTTTCAAATTCAGAAGGCATCTTGCCATAAGAGTTATTGTAGGAATTACCATAATTATTAGAGGAATTACTCGGAAAAGGCCTAGGATTAAAGTTTCCTCTATAAGCATTATTACCAAAATTATTCCTACAGACAAAATTCACATCCAGAGATTCATTATTATTTTCAATCAACATGGATAAAGGCATATCATTAGGATCAGAAGAAGCACTCTTAGCAACAAATAATTTCATAAGTTCATCCATCTTTCCACTCAAAACACTAATCTCTTCAATAGCATGCATTTTTTTACTAGTAGATCTTTCGGTGTGCCATTGAGAATAATTAACCATAATATTATCTAGGAGTTTGGTAGCTTCTCCTAAGATAGTATCCATGAAAGTGCCTTCTGCGGCCGAATCTAAAAGATTTCTAGAAGCAAAATTCAAGCCAGCATAAAAGTTTTGTATAATCATCCATAAGTTCAAACCATGTGTAGGGCAATTACGTATCATTAATTTTATTCTCTCCCAAGCTTGTGCAACAAGCTCATGATCTAGTTGCTTAAAATTCATAATATCGTTTCTAAGAGAGATGATCTTAGCAGGAGGAAAATACTTAGAGATAAAAGCATCTTTGCACTTATTCCACGAATCAATACTATTTCTAGGCAAAGAGGAAAACCAAGTTTTAGCACGATCTCTCAGCGAAAACAGAAATAATTTCAATTTAACAATATCGTTATCCGTATCCCTTTTCTTTTGCATATCACACAAATCAACAAAGTTGTTTAGATGGGTAGCGACATCTTCACTAGGAAGGCCGGAAAATTGATCTTTTATGACAAGATTCAACAGAGCAGTATTGATCTCACAAGATTCAGCATCGGTAATAGGAGCAATCGGAGTGCTAATAAAATCATTATTGTTGCTATTGGAGAAGTCACATAATTTGGTATTGTTCTGAGCCATAGTGACAAGCAAGCAATCCAACACACAAGCAAACAAGAAGCAAGAGAACGGTAAACACATGGCAAAAAGAAGGGCAAATAAAACGGCAAGGGTGAAGTGGGGGAGAGGAAAACGAGAGGCAAATAAATTTAATGCGAAGGATAAGGGTTTGTGATAGGTACTTGGTATATGACTTTTGTGTAAGCCTCCCCGGCAATGGCGCTAGAAATTCTTCTTGCTACTTCTTGAGCTTGCGTTGTATTCCCTCGAAGAGGAAAGGGTGATGCAGCATAGTAGCGTAAGTATTTCCCTCAGTTTTTGAGAACCAAGGTATCAATCCAGTAGGAGACCACGCGCGAGTCCCTCACACGTGCACAAACAATTAAGAACTTCATAGCCAACGCGATAAGGGGTTGTCAATCCCTTTACGGTCACTTACGAAAGTGAGATATGATAGATATGATAGTTTGATATTTTTGATATTTTTGGATATAAGAACAAAAAGTAAAAACAGTAAAGTAAAGTAGATTGTAGATTGATATGTTGAGAATAGACCCCGGGGCCATAGGTTTCACTAGTGGCTTCTCTCATGATAGCAGATTTCTACGGTGGGTGAACGGATTACTGTCGAGCAATTGATAGAAAAGCGAATAATTATGAGAATATCTAGGCATGATCATTATATATAGGCATCACGTCCGTGACAAGTAGACCGAAGCAATTATGCATCTACTACTATTACTCCACACATCGACCGCTATCCAGCATGCATCTAGAGTATTAAGTTCATAAGAACAGAGTAATGCTTTAAGCAAGATGACATGATGTAGAGGGATAAACTCAAGCAATATGATATAAACCCCATCTTTTTATACTCGATGGCAACAATACAATACATGCCTTGCTGCCCCTGCTGTCACTGGGAAAGGACACCGCAAGATTGAACCCAAAGCCAAGCACTTCTCCCATTGCAAGAACTATAGATCTAGTAGGCCAAACCAAACCGATAATTCGAAGAGACTTGCAAGGATATTGTAATCATACATAAAAGAATTCAGAAAAGTACCAAATATTTCTCATAGATAATCCTGATCATAAACCCACAATTCATCGGATCTCGACAAACACACCGCAAAAAGATTACATCAAATAGATCTCCTCGAAGACCGAGGAGAACTTGGTATTGAGATCCAAAAAGAGAGAACAAGCCATCTAGGTACTAACTATGGACCCGAAGGTCTGTGGTAAACTACTCACAACTCATGGTGAGGCGATGGTGTTGATGTAGAAGCACTCCATGGAAGATCCCCCTCCGGCGGAGCTCCGGAACAGGCTCCAAGATGGGATCTCACGGGAACAGAAGGTTGCGGCGGTGGAATTAGGGTTTTCTCTGTTGCTTCGATGTTTTCAGGGTACATGGGTATATATAGGAGGAAGGAGGGCATCGAGGGAGCAATGTGGGGCCCACGAGGCAGGGGGCGTGCCCAGGGGGAGGGGCGCCCTCATGGACGCCACATGTCTCTTCTGCCGTGGTTCTCAAGTCTCCCGTGAAGATATGGTTCCAAAAATATCTCTCCCGAAGGTTTCATTCTGTTTGGACTGTGTTTGATATTCCTTTTCTGCAAAACCCTGAAATAAGCAAAAAACAGTAATCTGGACTGGGCCTTTGGGTTAATAGGTTAGTCCCAAAACTAATATAAAAGTGTATAATAAAGCCCATTAAACATCCAGAATATCATATATAATAGCATGGAACAATCAAATATTATAGATACGTTGGAGACGTATCAGCGCGCCCCCACCCTCGTGGGCCCCCTCTGGCTCCCCCTATGCCCTCCTTCCTCCTATATATATCCATGTACCCTGAAAACATCGAGGCAACATAGAAAACCCTAATTCCACCGCCGCAACCTTCTGTTCCCGTGAGATCCCATCTTGGGGCCTGTTTTGGAGCTCCACCGGAGGGGGGTTCGATCATGGAGTGCTTCTACATCAACACCATAGCCTCACCAATGAGTTATGAGTAGTTTACCACAGGCCTTCGGGTCCATAGTTATTAGCTAGATGGCTTCTTCTCTCTTTTTGGATCTCAATACAAAGTTCTCCTCGATATTGGAGGAGATCTATTCGATGTAATCTTTTTGCGGTGTGTTTGTCGAGATCCGATGAATTGTGGGTTTACGATCAATATTATCTATGAACAATATATGATTCTTTTCTGAAATCTTTTATGTATGATTATAATATCCTTGCAAGTCTATTTGAATTATTGGTTTGGTTTGGCCTACTAGATCTATAGTTCTTGCAATGGGAGAAGTGCTTGGCTTTGGGTTCAATCTTGAAGTGTCCTTTCCCAGTGATAGCAGGGGCAACAAGGCACGTATTGTATTGTTGCCATCGAGGATAAAAAGATGGGGTTTATATCATATTGCTTGAGTTTATCCCTCTACATCATGTCATCTTGCTTAAAGCATTACTCTGTTCTTATGAACTTAATACTCTAGATGCATGCTGGATAGCGGTCGATGTGTGGAGTAATAGTAGTAGATGCAGAATCGTTTCGGTCTACTTTTTACGGACGTGATGCCTATATATAATGATCATGCCTAGATATTCTCATAACTATGCACTTTTCTATCAATTGCTCGACAGTAATTTGTTCACCCATCGTAGAATTCTGCTTTCATGAGAGAAGCCACTAGTGAAACCTATGGCCCCTGGGTCTATCTTTATCATATTACTTTCCCGTCAACTAGCAAATTTCTATCGGATCTCACTTTCGTAAGTGATCGTAAAGGGATTGACAACCCCTTATCGCGTTGGCTGTGAAGTTCTTATTTGTTTGTGCAGATGCGAGGGACTCGCGCGTGGTCTCCTACTGGATTGATACCTTGGTTCTCAAAAACTGAGGGAAATACTTACGCTACTGTGCTGCATCACCCTTTCTTCTTCGAGGGAATACAACGCAAGCTCGAGAAGTAGCAGGCTAGTACCTAGCCCCACTTGTAAAATTCCTATGGCTAAGTGAAAGCAATAACGCCGCATAGTCTGATTGCCTTGTTGGCTCCGCATACACCTCCTACACGGACCAAGACGTTGGATAAAGAGTGTATACACATATGAACGAACACCCAAGTACTATGTACATGGGCGCTGAAGCCGACGACTGGAAACTTTCATATTTATATAAACAACCACACAGGAGATAAAAGTCGCTCACAGTATAATAGCGCAAAAGTTATATACATCAGGTTCATAAGCTTAAGTATTTACAACCGGATACAATTACTCAAAGATAACATCCTTTTAGCACAGGTCTTCTACAAGGCGGGCGCCTTCTATGATGTCCTCGAAGTATTTCTCCAGCTTGCGGTGTTCCTTGCCCGCAGCGGGCCAGCAATAGCTATATCCTCTGCCTTAATCTTCGTCCAGTGCACTTTTACACGAGCGAAGGCCATCCGAGCACCTTCTATGCAGGCCGAACGCTTCAATGCGTCGACCAGCGGACTCGCCTCGACGAGCTGCTTCACCAATCCGAAGTAGCTACTTGGGATTGGATCAGTAGGACATAGCCGGATTATCAAGTCCTTCATGGCCGAACCCGCCATATTGTGCAGCTCGACCAGCTGCTTCATCTGGTCGTTGAGGGGCACCGGATGTTTTGGCGCATAGAACTATGACAAATACAACTTCTCCGTGTCATTTCCCTCCTGGGCTCGGAAGTACTGAGCGGTGTCAGTACTGCTGCTCGGAAGATCAGCAAACACGCCTGGAGAACTCCATAACCGTGTCAGCCCAAGATACTTCTGCCCTCCGAAGATGCTCTGTAAGAGAAAGGTCTCACCAGATGCTATTTGCCGTGCCTGCTTGATTTCTTCACAGGCGCTACACGACTCGCTTCGCGCATCCTGGGCGGCCTTAACTGTCGTATTTAGCTCAGACGCTTGTTCCAAAGCCTTCAACTCCAATGCTTCGCAGTTGCGAATAGCATCTTTGAGTTCGTCCTTGACTTCGGACACCCAAGCCACGTGTTGTTGGCATGCGGCCTTTTCGGCCTCTAGTTCGGCAACTGCTTTGTTAGCGATTGCCTTGCTCGCCCCGGCCTCCTTCTTGGCCTTTGCGAGCTCGCCGTTGAGGGCCTCGAGCTCAGTGGCGCCAACTGTTTAATACAGAATATCATAAAAGAGTTTATACCCATAGTCAATTAATATTATTAGTCTTCTTGACATCTTATTTTTTTTTAAATACGCATACCTTGTGTTTCATCTAAACGCTGGTTGACGCGGTCGAGGTCCGCGTTGGCCAACAAGAGATTCCGATTTAGTTCGGTAAGCTCTGCATCTCGTGTAGTTGCCGTAACTAGTGAAGCCTGTTCACATAACAGAAGCATAACAGTTCAGCTCTATAAGCATGCTATACTATGGATACTTCGTCCGATGCTGTTCAGAATCACACAAAGCATCAGGGGCTACTGGCTATATATGTGCATATAAAACAAATAAAAGTTCCATAAAGAACATTACATTGCTTACCTCAAAGCCTGTTAACAGGCTGTTGAAGGCATCATTCAGTCCGCCTTTGACGGACTGAATCTTCTTCATCATCACACCCATCATGGTGCGGTGCTCCTCCACGACGGAAGCACTCTAAAGTGCTCCCTCCAGAGGGTCTAGCGCCTTCGGATTGACCCTGGGCGCCGTCGTATCCTCCCCCGCCTTAAGGGTCTGGTCTTCGGACCCCGGAGCCGTGCTAGGCTCCAGGTCAGTATTCGGCGGGGCCCCGGATTGTTTGCGCCCCCCGTCTTCGGTCTCCATGGGGATTTTTCCCCATGGTTAGCGGCAACCGAGGTGTTACCCTAGGTCGCCTGGTCACTTGCCCCGCCCCCATCTCCTTGAGCAAAAGATACCCGCTGGGAGGACACTTCGGTGTCCCGCCGATGACTGGCGATGGAGCTCGGACCAGCGGGTCACTCTCCGTCTCTCCAGGCGCTAGAGAGTTCCCCTCCGATAAGGAGGCGTCGGGGTGTCCTCGGGAAGGGCTATAGGTCAGCAGGTGAGAAATACTAAATAAGTATCAAAATACTAAATAAACAAGGTGCGTCAATTAATATACCCGGACAAACTTACGTTTCGGTCGAGGGCTTCTCCATGGGCTTCACTACAAAGTTCTGTTCGGATGATGAGTCCAAACGAGTAGAGAGGTTCAACCTCCTCCGGGGTGCGGCTGTACCCGCATCAGCGGCAACCGCCCTCTTCGCCCCCCTGCCTTGCGCGGGAGGCTCTTCTTCTTCTTCTTCTTCTTCTTCTTCTTCTTCTTCTTCTTCTTCTTCCTCTTCGTCATCCTCCTCCTCTTCGGAGGAGAAGATGTTGATATTCTCAGACTTCTCGTCCGAGGGGCGGGGGCCGTCTTCGGCCTCCTTGATCTTCTTTTTGGGCTTCTTGACCGGCACCTTGTACGGTGCCGGGACCAGCATCGCCGTCAGTCGAGGCGATTTTGGGTCTTCGGGCAAAGGCGTCGGACACTTCATCTGGATTGCCTTCTTCGTCCAGCCTTGTATATCACGCAAAAACTCCAATTCCTATTATCATTAAATAAGGAAGGGGATATATGTTCGGCGGAATTTTCTATTACCTCTGGGGAAGAGAACGCGGTACTATAGCCCGCGTACTCGGTTTCCTTTGGCCACTCCTTATGGCTCTTGAAGAGATGCTTCCAGATCTCTTTGTGCGTGAAGCCAAATTGATGCTTCAGAGGCCGATCTCCTGCCGGATCGAACTCCCATAGGGAGGAGTCTCGGCTTTGGCAAGGAAGGACAAGCCGGGCTAGCATTATGTGGACCACGGTCGAGAGCTGATAGCCCATGGAAATCACGCCGGACACACAACTCTCTCACCCGCCTTTGGGACGGAAATCACCTGGCCCTTGGCGGGGACTCGGTGCGCAACATTGGCAGCGAGGTAGCCCGTACTCCGAAGACCCCGCAGATCCCGCACGGTTTTCTCAGTGACCGTGAAGGCCTCCCACTTGCCCCTGGCGCCAGATCCAGCCATTGCTGGGAAAGGAAGTAGTGGTTGAGGGACGAAGAAACGGCGGGCGCAGGAGATGAGTGTGCTGGGGCTGGGTAGATTGAAGAACTCGAGCTTGAGGAAAGCGTGGGGCTGACGAAAGAGATTGGTATCCTTTTATAACACTGTGAATATAGAATGTCCCCCCCTACTTTAGCCATAAACCTCACCGATTCCCAAAGCAGTCGTGCGTAATGTGCGGTTTTGATGCTCACGTCATATTGATAAGGATCCCACAATAAGCGGGCACGATCTCTATTCTGATGAGACGTGTCAATGGGGTTGTACCTCGAAACGCGAAACTAGGACCAAGTAAAACGGTTTGGTATGTTAAAGGGATGTACACGAAGCTTCACCAAAAAGTTGTCAGTAAAGACATAATATTTGCTTTCTTTCAATGCCTTGCCTTCGAGGCTAAGGGTTGTACTAACCATGTAGAGCCGAACATAGTACACTTTTTGCAGAAGATATATTCGGAAGAAGGAACCCGCCTTGTAGTGCCTAAGACAATACGAAAGCCAAATTCATCGTCATCGAAGACAGGTTCAGGGGCTACTGAGGGAGTCCTGGATTGAGGGGTCCTCGGGTGGCCGGATAACTCTTGGTGGGCCGGACTGGTGGGCCGTGAAGATCAGTGTTGAAGATCGTCTCTCATATCCGGATAGGACTCCTCTATTCGTATAATGAGAGGTTTTAGGTTCGGGTGTAATATTTCCTTCCTCTGCAAGATGGTTATGTACAAACCCTAGGCCCCTCCGATGCATATATAAACTGGAGGGTTTAGTCCGTAGAGGCTAGTAGAGAATCATAACATCCTCATAGGCTAGACTTTAGGGTTTAGCCATTACGATCTCGAGGTAGATCAACTCTTGTAATCTTATTCATCCATATTGATATAGCAGGAAGTAGGGTATTACCTCGATCGAGAGGGCCTGAACCTGGGTAAACATCGTGTCCCGAGCCTCCTGTTACCATCGATCCTCAGACGCATAGTTTGGGACCTCCTACCCAAGATCCGTCGGTTTTGACACCGACACAACCTTTTTCATTTTCCATGGTCTATCTATTTTGTGTGTGAGGATTCCATGACCTATCTTAGCATTTGGGATTGCAATAGAGCGACATGGTTCATGGTTTGAGCGTCTGAATTGGTCCGTCGTGTGATACATATGTCGAGAGGGTGATCGCTCCATAAGTAAAAAAATGTTGAACGTTGGTACCAAAGCCCAGTTTGAACCTTGAATAATGAAATTGTCCATATTAAAATCAAACTTCCTAAAACCGGCCAACCACGACCTTAGCATGGATACATGGTGGTTTTACATTTAGTTATATCCGTAAAACTGCAAAAAAGGAACGAAATGCTTAAAAATATGCAAACTTTCATTGAAAACTACATTCCTATTTCTGTCATGTGAAAGACTGACAAGAGTTAAATAGATTAACTTTTTCTACTTTTTCAATGGAATAGACATTGTCATGTTTTTCGTTGAATCTTGCAGATTCATAATCCATAACACCCACATACACATATTTGAAAAAAAGGAACTTTGAAAATGCAAAACCAACGTAAAGAATTGTGCTAAGTTTGGGGTTGGTGGTTTATTAATCTAAGGTTTTTAAAAATAGGAAATAATTTTCAAGAACATGAGGAACTTTGCATGTCTCTTGTATGAATATAGAAGAAACGGGGTAATAAATCTCTTTGTAAGTTACGATCACATGCGATCGGTACCAACTCCACCCAACGACATACTCTTGCATAGTTCTCAATATTCAAGTTTCCACAACACAAACTCCTTTATCCTCGTGATCACAAGAGAAGTGAGCGTAGCCGCCTTGTCGAAAGTCCTTCAGTTGCACTCCAACCATATCGAGCGAAGGGTTGGAACAATCCAGGAGTCAATCTCACGCCGCCCACTAACATCCATGGTTGCACTCACTGTCGGCCACCACATATGAACAAACACATCCATCGAAGGAGTGAAAACTATATCCTATACCTGCAGGAGGATCTAAACCCAGACCTCCCTCACGAACAGGCATTGCAGTCGCAGGTTCTCAGAGTATTTTCCGCCAGATCCCTCGATAGGGTATCTAGTTAGACGAGTAAATGAGATGGAAACATGTAGAGAGCTTTGCCAAGGTTCAAGTCTTCATGGAAGAGGTAATTCCCTATCCATGCTCGTGTATATTTCTTGCGTATAAGGGTTACAAAGATCGAGGGGCTGAGCAGTAACTGTAGGGTTTTGTATCCAATCAATTATCCTCACCCCAGCTATATGGTTTCTACTTGCTCCTACGGGATTGGTTGGGATTCCCTAAACTGAAGGGTGAAGTAGCCCAACAACAAGAATTTCCCTCAGTTAGAGAACCAAGATTATCAATCCAGTAGGAGCTCTTCCAACGAACAAACTAAGTAGTACTTGGACACGAAACACAGAACATACTTGTCCCCAACACGACAAGAGGGTTGTCAAGCCCCTTGTCTTGCTAGTCACAAGATTGGACACAAATAGATAGAGATAAATGATAGCAAAGATAAAATAGGGCAGCAAGGAGGATACCTATTTCAATAAAGCAGAATAGACTAGAGGACATAGGTTCACTAGTGACATCTTTCTCAAAAGAAGCAAGTGGAACGGTAAACAAATTACAATTGGCGAGTTATTAAATTGCAATATTTATATTTATGACAATCATCATTTATGATATAATCTCATAATTGCATTACGTCCAAAATAATTAGACCGTTAATCCAACTGCATCGACTACTAATGCTCCACTCAAAGACCGATATCTAGCATGCATCCCAAAGTATTATGTTTGGAAGAAATAAAGCATTGCAATAAGCATGTTGGCATAATGTACATAGTAAAACAACAATCAATATGACGAGACACCTCGTTTTATCCTTAGTGGCAATAGTAAGTACAATTTGTGGCTTGGCCCTTATTGTCAATGGGTTAGAGCACCTGAAGATTGAACCCACTACAAAGCACCACTCCCTCTGAAGAAAAACCCATCAAGTTTGGCCAGAGAAGATAGATAGATCAGAAAACATGCAAAGCTATTTAATTATATAGCAAGGAAACGTCAAAAGATTCAATTGATTCAATTAACAATCTGATCATAAAGTGACAACTCATTATATCCCAATAAACACACCACCTAATACATCGAATCGATCTTGATCATGTGAGGCAGCTCATGGGAACATGGTATTGAAAATCCAGAAAGACAGAGGGTTTTCTAGCTACTACTATGAACCCTAAGGTCCTAATGAAACTACAAACACATAGTCATGGATGCAGCAAGGTTGACGAAGAAGCCTTCGGCAATGGGTTCCCCCTCTAGCAGAGCTCCGGAATAGGTCTCCAGATTGGATCCTCGTGAAATAGGAACTTATGGCGGTGGACAAATTCTTCTAAAAATACGGCGGAAAGTTTCAGTATTTATAGGAATTTATGGCAATGGAATGGACAAAAGGCGGTGCAGGTGGGCCCCACATGGGCTAGCAGTTTGTTGTAGGGCTTGGCCATGCCAGGTGGTCTTGTGGCGCCCTTGGGCTCTTCTCGATCTCCCCCTAAGCTTTGTGTGTCTTTCGTTGCCTGAAAAAAATCATATTAGATCGGTAATTTATTTTGAGCCTCGTAGATATTGATTTCCTGTAAAAATAAAAAACATGCAGAAAACAGGAACTAGCACTAGCACTAAATTAATAGGCCAGTCCAGAAAAATATTATAAAATGGTATAAAAAGTATACAAAAGTGATAATATAGTAGTTTGGAACAGTACAAATTTACAAATATGTTTGAGACATATCAGAATCCCCAACCTTAATTCCTGCTCATACTCAAGTAGGTAAATGATAAACAAAGACAACTTTTGATGTGCAATGCTACCTACCATAATCTTGATCAAATGATGTATATGGTATGAACTCATGATAAAATTGATTCAAAGCAATACTCTATAATTGATAAAAAATCTAGTGACATCAAAATATCTAAACAAAATTACTCTTGTTTTTCCTGGTTCTTTGCTACCGCCGCATTACCATTGATATTTGCAAACTCACAAGGTTGCACGTGTGGTGCTATCCATTAAGGGTGCTCATAAGCAGTCCTTTGTGTGTTTCTGGGAACTTCTGGGCGAGCAGTCATCTCTAGACTGGCAACGAAGCAATCCACATAACATTTCATTGAAAATGGGCTTTGAAAAATGTCTGTGTGTATCACTTTTCAGCGAGCGTGCCATATCGCTCATAGAACAACTAGCACCCTTACCGGCTCTTCATGTTTAGGTAGTCAGGGTGAAAAAGCCAATCTCGGGTGTGAGGTTACTACATAGAGCATAGTAGGACAATTGCTTCATCATCAAATAGAGCTCAAACACACTTGAAGATAGTACACTCTAAGAGAGAGTGCCTCTGCGTAAGTGATACTAGCAAATGTGTCTGTCAGTTGCAACGGAAGAAACAAACTTTCACACATTCCTAGTGAGCTTGCCACCTTTCGCACATTACTAGCAAATGTGCCTGTCAGTTGCAATGGGAGAAACAAACTTTCGCACACTCGGTGCAGAGGTCGACGGTGGTCACGTGATCACATATTTATGACAAATGTGACAAGTCTCGAGGCGGTGAGTTTGGTCATCGCATTCTTACATGAGCTAATTAGTACTTCTTTCGTCCGGAAATAACTATCGCTCAAATACATCCATCGTGCGACAGTTATTTCCCGACGGAAGGAGTATAATATGAACATGTGATAACCCACAAGTATAGGGGATCGTTTGTAGCCTTCTTTGATAAGTAAGAGTGTCGAACCCAACGAGGAGCTAAAGGCAGAACAAATATTCCATCAAGTTCTATCGACCACCGATACAACTCTACGCACACTTAACATTTGCTTTATTTAGAACAAGAATAAAACTAGAAGTGCTCTGTACATGTAGTAGGATAGTTTTGCAAGATAATAAAGAGCACGTAAATAAAAGTACAAATAAATTAGTATAGAGAGTGTGGATTAGTGTGGTAGGATTTGCGGAATTGTCCCTAGGCAATCGATAACAAGTACCGATAATCATTCTTGCAATTTTATATGAGGGAGAGGCATGAGCTAACATACTTTCTCTACTTGGATCATATGCACTTATGGTTGGAACTCTAGCAAGCATCCGCAACTACTAAATATCATTAACGTCGTGAAACCCAACCATAGCATTAAGTATCAAGTCCTCTTTGCTCCCATACGTCTTACCCCCCTTACTCGGGTTTAAGCTTCTGTCACTCTAGCAACCCACTATAAGCGAACCATGAACATATTGCAACACCCTACAACGGGGGCCCTCACATTTGCGTGAGAACGGAGGGTACCATAGGACAACACCAACATAAAATATACAATCATACCACCAAGATCACGATTAACCCATAGGACAAAATAGATCTACTCAAACATCATAGGATGGCAACATAGTATTGGATAATAATATGAAGCATAAAGCACCATGTTCAAGTAGGGGGTACAGTGGGTTCGGGAGAGTGGACCGCTGAATATAGATGGGGGAAGGTGATGGAGTTGTTCGTGAAGATGACAGAGTTGTTGGATTAGATCGCCGTCACACGATCGTTGCCCCGGTGGCACTCCGGCGCCACCGGAAGCGAGGGAGAGAGAGCCCCCTCCTTCTTATTCTTCCTTGGCCTCCTCCTTAGGTGGGAGAAGGGTTTCCCCTCTGGTCCTTGGCTTCCATGGCATGGGAGGGGCGAGAGCCCCTCCGAGATTGGATCTGTCTCTCTGTCCTCTTCTGTTTTGCGTTCCCCAGATCTGGCCCTTCACCGTTTCTTAAATTCCCGGAGATCCGTAACTCCGATTGCGCTGAAATTTTAACACAATTTTTATCCATAAATTAGCTATCTTGCGTCAGAAGAAGGGCCCCAACCAACGTTGGAGGAGGGCACAAGACACCCGGGCGCGCCTGGGCCCTGGTCGGTTGTGGGCATTGTGGGCCTCCGTTTGCGTTGATTCCACCTCCTAAAAATCAAATATATTCCAAAATAATTCTCTGTAGATTTTTATCGTGTTTGGACTTCGCTTAATATGGATTTTCTACGAAACAGAAACATGCAACAAACAGGAACTGGCAGTGGGCACTGGATTAGTAAGTTAGTCCAAATAAACCATATAAATTGTTGCCAAAGTATGTAAAAGTTGAATAATATTGGCATGAAACAATAAAAAATTATAGATACGATGGAGACGTATCAACATCCCCAAGCTTAATTCCTGCTTGTCCTCAAGTAGGTAAATGATAAAAAAGATAATTTTTGATGTGGAATGCTACCTAGCATAAACTTGATCATATAACTAGTCATGGCATGAATATTAGGACATGAGTGATTTAAAGCAATAGTATATAGTTTGATATAAAGACATCAACACTCGGGCATCCCAACAAGCTGGACCCTGAGAAGTGTGTCTTCGGTGTTCCATCCAGCAAGCTTCTCGGTTTCTTTGTGTCATAGGATGGGATCGAGGCGAATCCAGACAAGATCAAGGCTATCGAGCAAATTGAGGCACCCAGGCGGATCTAGGATGTGCGTCGGCTTGCTGGCTGCGTTGCCGCCATGAGCAGATTCATCTCCAATTTTGCCGAGCGTGCCTTTCCCTTTTTCAAAATCATGAAAAAGGCGGGCCCAATGGAGTGGACCCCATAAGCCAAAGCAGCACTATAATATTTGAAGAAATACCTCTCCTCTACGCTAATACTGGTCGCGCCTGAACCCCAAGAGCCGTTGCTGCTATATCTAGCGGCGACGAATCAAGTGGTCAGTGCTGCGCTAGTAGCCCAGAGAGAGGTCAATTCGGAAGTAATAACAACGACAGAACCTGATGCCACTGGGGCAGAAGCGACGCAACCGAATGAAGTAGTGCAAAAGAACAAGATGATGCAGCACCCAGTTTACTTTGTCAGCTCCCTCTTGCAGGGAGCTAGGTCAAGGTACTCCGGTGTGCAGAAATTGCTCTTCCGCCTCCTTATGGCCTCGAGGAAGCTGCGTCATTACTTCCAAGCACATGAAATTACCGTCGTCACCCGCCTCCCGTTGCAGTGGATATTGCATAACCCAGACGCGACCGGGAGGATAGTGGAATGGGCCTTGGAACTGTCGAGCTTTGGTTTGAAGTTCGAAAGCACTTCGACGATTCAGAGTAGAGTCTTGGCGGAGTTCATTGCAGAATGGACCTCAACGCCCGACGAAGAGATCCAGGAGACCACTCTCCCCGGCAAGGAAACAAGTCACAACTGGATTATGTACTTCGACGGAGCTTTCTCGCTGCAAGGCGCCGGTGATGGTGTGCTGCTCGTTGCGCTCACTGGAGATCATCTCAAGTATGTGGTCTAGATGCACTTCCCCAGGGAGATGTCAACGAAAAACACTGCCGAGTACGAGGGACTGCTTGCTGGTCTCAGGATCGCGGCAGACCTCAAAATTAATAAGCAAGTTAACAAGGATTACCAGAGCCCGTCGATGGTGGCCTACGTAGATGAAGTGAGGAAGCTGGAGGAGCGCTTTGACGGCATACAAGCAGAGCATGTTCCCCGTGCGAAGAACAACATCGCTGACTACTTGTCAAAGCGCGCCGCCCTCAAACTACTTGTGGAACCAGGTACTTTTGTGCTTCGATTAACTCAACCATCTGTTGAACCATCGACCGAGCAGAACAAGCGAAGGAAATCAGGCCCCGGCAAGTACTTTCCCGCCGAGCTCCCATGGGCCGCCGGCAAAGATGTTGCCGGGGACGCTGAGCCTGCCGTAGGGTAACAGACTCCGGCAGGGCGTTAAGCCCTGGCCGTGGAGATGGCTGCTCCTATGGCAGAGGAGATGCCTTTAGTCCTTACCCTCGAGCCCCAGGCTCCGGCATGGGCACAACATACCGTCTGATTTCTCCAAACAAAGGAGCTTCTTGAGGAGCAGGAAGAAGCGGAGAAAGTAGCCCATCGGTCTGCCATGTATCAGTTCGTCGATGACGTCCTGTACAGAAAAAGGCCGAACATCGTGAAATTGATGTGCATTCCCTGGGAGGAAGGACTGGAGCTGTTGGCGGAGGTACATGGAGGCATATGTGGCTCCCACATAGGGTCGAGGGCCCTTGCCGGCAAGGCGTTCCGACAAGGTTTCTTCTGGCCCACTGCCCTCCAGCATGCAACGACACTAGTAACTGAAAGTGCAAGTTATCGACTAGAGGGGGGGGGGTTGAATAGGCGATTTTTATGAAAGTCTTCAAAACACGAGGGCTTTGAAGACAAACGATAGAAATGAACCTATATGATAAGTAGTGGAAGATAAACATATTCAGGCACAGCATAGTCAAGCAAGCATCATGAAGATAATACACATACTATTGACAGCTGGATAACATGGATCGAGATGGAAGATATAATTGAAGCTAAACAGTGAACAGTCTTCACATAGTGAAGTCAAAAAGATTAGACAAACAAGCAATGACTTCATGAAGACAAACTGAAATGTAAAGGAAGTTGGGGATAAAACCAGTTGCTCGGTGAAGACAGGGATTTGGTAGACTAGTTCCACTTGTTGTGTCAACTGTACATCTGGTTAGGGCGGCTAGGTATTCAAACCTGAGGACACACAGTCCCGGACACACAGTCCTCACCGTATTCCCCTTGAGCTAAGGACACACAGTCCTCGTCCAATCACTCTGGTAAGTCTTCAAGGTAGACTTCCGAACCTTCACAGACTTCGTTCACTGGCGATGCACAATCACTCTAGGACGCTCAAAACGTGACGCCTAACCGGCTGCGGGAAGCACAATCCTCAAGTGTAACAAGTCTTCAGATCACACAGACAAAAAGACTTCAGTGATGCCTAACACTCTTTGGCTTGGGGTGTTTTGGGCTTTGTCCTCGCAATGATCTTTTCTCTCAAAGGCTTCGGAGGTGGGTTTCTCTCGAACGACAAAAGCCGTGCACTAACTCTGAGCAGCCACCAATTTATGGTGTAGAGGGTGAGCTATTTATAGCCATGAGGCAACCCGACATGATATGTCTGAAATGACCCTTGGTCACTAAGGAACTGACACGTGTCCAACGGTCGGATTGTGAACACACGCGGCAACTTTACTTGAATTCCAAGTAAAGCTGACTTATCCAGCTTTGGATAAGATTTGCTCTCATTTTTCTTCGCTCGAAGACATAGGTGTCTTGGTTGAGCATCACTTCAGTCATTCGACTATGTTCACTTGGACCCCACTTAACAGTACGGTGGTTCCTATGACTCAAGAAAGAATAAAAAGAACAACGAAAGAAACTATGTCTTCACATTCTATAGTCTTCACTTAATGTCTTCATATGTCATTATCTTCACGCGAATATCTTCACGCGCCACCACTGTCTTCAATGTCTTCACACATTTTTAGGGGCCATCTCTGGAAGTTAAACCGAATCAGTGAGGGACTATTACCTGTGTTATCCTGCAATTCTCACAAACACGTTAGTCCCTCAACCACGTTTATCGTCAATACTCCAAAACCAACCAGGGGGCACTAGATGCACTTACAATCTCCCCCTTTTTGGTGATTGATGACAAACAGGTTGAAGTTTTCAACGGGTATAAAAATATGTGAAACTATAGGTAACACGGTTATTGTCTTCATGAGATTGAGAGGCTCCCCCTGAAGATGTGCATATAGGAAATTTGCTTTTCAATTGAAAGGCACATGGCATGTTTTGCTTTGTGGAGATCTCCTTCAATCTTACGAAGACAATCCATCATGCATACAAGGATGTAGTGAAGATAATGATATGCATAATGGAAAATGGGTGTCTGCTGAATGACTTCATGCACATGAGATAGATATTTAACCAAGCAGAAGAAACATCAGCAAATGTAGCAGACGACCATCAAGTTTAAGTGTTACAACTCAAGAGCCAGATGTTTCAAAACGAGAGTTGTAAGAACTTAGCAAAAATAATGCACCTGACCCATATATGGACCCATTTGAAGACTATCAACTCATATGCTTCTCCCCCTTTTGTCAGTAAGGACCAAGAAGGTTTGAAGACATAGATTATCTATGCGTTCCCAGGTAATGAAGATGCTGGTGCAGTCGGGTCGACGTTGCAGTTTGGTGGTGCAGAGGGGCCTGGCGCAGAATCATGATGCAGTGAAGCGATTGCTGGAGACGTGGCGTCGTCTTCTTCATCAATGACACGAGCAACAACAGTGACAGCCAAAGATGAATACTCAGAATCTTCAATGGATGGAGTGGGACGCCAAGTTACAGCTTGTGGAGGCCTGGAATCAAACTTGAAGCGCTCAGTGAAGCCATCAGCTTGAAGATCATCTTCAGAGCAGAGTAATGTAAGGCTCTTCCAAGACCGTCAACAGGCTTCATGAGCAACAAATGAGTTCTTGGTGGCCAAGTTGCGAATTCAATTCATACCAGTGAGAAGACTTTGCATCTGCCTCTTCATCCATTCACGGTGCTTATCCTGCTTCTGATGAAGCGAAACTAGAAGCTCTCGGTCATTCAGGATACGGGGATGCTTCTTAGGCCTTTGAGCAATAGTGCTACCAGTGGCATCAGTGTTAGCATGATGCGCGAGGCGCAGATTTCCAGCCAGAGGATAAGCAGTGACATTTGCATTTGGCACATAGACACTTTCAACATGCTGTGTGAAACTTAGGTGATTAACATTGAGCAGTTGAAGTGGTTGCTTGGCAGGCTCAGGATAGATGGTTTCATAAGACATATCAACCTTAGGCAAAAAGACAATATGATTGCATGCAGAGGCTTGATAGTTGACAGTTGAGTGAAGCTTAATGAGCCTCATTATCTAAGGAGCATAGAGCTTGAGGCCAAATAGATCAACACCAGATGCATCCAGTTGACGAATGAAGAAGTCATGGGTATTGAATCAGATGACATTGAAAATATAGAAGACCAAAGTCTTCATGACGCCTTCCAGTTTAGCTTTAGACGAGTGTCCCTTGACAGGCCAGAGAGTACGCCTCAGAATATGGTATATGGTGCGAGGCCGATACTCGAGGTCCTTGATGAAGAATTCCTTGGGAAGTTCATCATCAGGGGGCAATGGCTTCATCATGCTGAGCATTTCACTCATGTTGGGCTCAGCTTTCTTGAATATGCTTTGAAGCTCCTTCTGATACAGAGAACAATCCGCTTCATACAACTCACCAGGAGTGGGCAGGGAAGTAAGCTCAAGTAGTGTCTGAGCTTTGGCTTCATGATGAATGTGTAACATCCCAAATTTTCAATTTGGAATGTTATACATAGATCATATTGCAGGTCATTATTTTATCGCATTTGTGTGTTGCGATCCTCGAAATTCTAAGTAACTCAAGGACCCATGGAGAGAGTTGGGGATTTTACCGTTTTCGTATTTCGGTTTTTCTCAAATACCGGTACGAGGATCACTTTGGTTTTAATTATTTTTCTCTCTGAAAAATATTTCATACTAAAATATATGAGCAGAGATAATATGACTTCTCCGAAATAAAAGAAATATTGGAGGAAAAATATTAAAATCAATTTTGGTTTTTTTCAGATTTATTTGCAATTTTATTTGAATAGGAAAAATGCGCATTTTTCAAAATTGCATTTAGGTCCGAGACAAATGTTCACTTTGTCCTAAATATTATTAGAGGACGACGAAAATTTATTTCAGAATTTTTCGAGTCCGTTTAGTATTTTTTATCGCTCGTTTTGCCGCGTTAGGAAAATTTAGAAAAAAAAAGTGAACCGACCTAGCCGGGCCATGTCCGACCTAGACTCCTGTCACAGCCTGATTTTTGCCCTCTTTTATTTGCTTGAGTTTTATTTGGATTTTTGAATCTTTTCATATGGACTTAAACACTTGGGTACCCTTGGCTTTCACCCAAGTGCCTCATATCCATTTCAAATCATCTTTTCCCTCTAGTTCACTCTAATATAATTATTGGAATATTTTTCTTTATTGAAAAATATTCATTTTTCCCTCCAAAACCCTAGCTAAGCCCATTGTGCTCCAAAGCAACCCCTACTTTTCTGGCCCACAAAAATCTGAGGAAATTCATAAATATTCTTTGGACCCTAGGACACATTCCTGAGCAAAAATATTGCGCCACTTTTTAGAATATTTTTGCTACAGAAATTCTTTTCTATTCTCGACAGAAATGGTAGTTTCTACAGCAACTACCAATTTACTTGATCCATTGCTTCTGAAACTCCTTTTGCATCTTTACCTTAGTAACTTATGACTAGCCTCCAAAGCACAGCCTCCAACTCTTAGCCAATTTACCTCAGTAAACTCTCAAAGTTTCTGTCCAAAAACTTACCAGCCGTGTGAATTTCTTTCTATTGCGTCTGGAACCAAACTAACCTTGGGTAACTCTCACATCTACCACGAACAACACGCTAGACATGATCATTGGCACCAAGTAAGCCAGTAGGCAAAGTTCGCGCAGTGATCACGCGTGTGCACCATGCCATGGCTGCTTGCCGGCGCGCTCTGGATGCCGCCGAGTGCTCTGTTTTGCTCATGCTTGCTTCCGCACCTGCCAGACCTTGCTAAGCCACGCCACCATCTTCGTCTTGATCTCTACAGCGCCCCCCTGGCACTCGTCGATGCCGGAGCTCGCCCAGCAAGCACGGGCGCGGTCCGGCCAAGGCAACAGTGCGGTGCGCACTGTGCTCGTCGCCACTCCAGCGCCCCTATGCTTGTCTCCTTCCGTCCACAGTTCCCGCATGAACCCCGTCGCCTTCTCCCCCTCTCAGTGACGCCATTCGTCACCAGGCACAGCGTCCAGGTGTCGCCGGCGGAGCCCCGTCCCCCCCTCTCGGCTCGCCTATATATATGACTCCTCCCAGCCTCCCCGAGCACCCAGCTCCACTCCCACACACACCACGACTGCATAGAAGCCCGTGGCCCGGCCGGGCAGGCCCCAGGCCGCCGTCCCCGTGCTCGAGCTCGCCGGCGATCCCCTCAGGCCGTCGCGGTAGCTCCGGACCCTCTCAGGCCAGGGCAACCTTTCCAGAGCCTCCGCCACCCTATGGTGGTGCCGTTCCACCTAGTTGAGCTGCTGGAGTCGCCGTTGCTTGCCGTCTTCTTCAACTCCGGCGACCACTCCGTTCTGCCTCCGCCTGCGAGGTCATTGCCGACGCCGTCCGACCACCCCTAGCTACTCTACGGGTATGGGCAGGTGCGCCTCGACCTCCTCTATCAATCTATCCCTCCCATCTTGGCCAAGGATCCCGCGTCGCCGGCGTGTGCTCCGGCGAGGCCGCGGCCGCCCCTGTTCTTCTCCCTCCCCCCTCACCTGACTAGCGGGGCCCGCTAGTCAGCCTCTCTGTACCTGTGCAAAGCGGTACGAGTGGTGGTGCCTTGGGCTTTGACGCCTTCGACGTCACCCCCCTTTTCAGTCTATTTATTTAATTCCAAATTTAAATATATTCCAGAACATTTCAAACTGCAATAACTTTTTAACCATAAGTCCAAATGAATTGATTCTTTTTGCATTGTGTTCTTTGCAAAGAAATCTTGCAGCACACAAAAAATGAGACTATTTGGTGCTGTGTAGATTTTCTGGTGAATTTTTGAATGGTTCTTGATATTTTCTTTTTGTACTTTTAATTATTTTCAGAGGGTGAAGCTTTTCTTGAGGATCACGAGGATGCTTGTGAACCTCATTTGCACTAAGGCAAGCCACAAAAACATTTTCATAGTGCCAATTCAATATTTGTGATTTTCCAACTTGAATCAATAATTTGATTTATGCATATGAATTATTTTTTGTTAATTACTTTATGTTGGTTGATGTATTTAGATGTTTCATTTAGTTTACAGAAAATTGGAAATTGGTTTAAGTTATTAAGATAACTAGAAGAAAGTTGGGATCATGGAGAACTAATATGAGTATGCATATAAATAGCTCTAATATGAGTATGCATATAAATAGCTATGTGAAGTTAGTTTTCTTACATAAGAATTATGTTAATTTTTTTGCTAGAATATATTCTGTTTTTATTTAGAAGTAAATCATAACCAGAATAATGTTGAAGTTGTAATGCTTACATTTAGTAAAGTAAAGTTGACCCAGTTATTTCTTTTTGTAATGCATTTGGTATGTTGCATTCCATGCCATTTTATGACACCGGTTATTTATTTTCTTTATGTTGAAACTATTAATAACTCAACTTGAATAAATTGTTGACTGGGCCATGGTGCCACTGAATCGAGTTTTTCCCAGTGCAACCACATTTGCCTTTATGGGAAGGTCTTTATTCGGTCCGTTGTCATGCCTCTTGTCGGTACCTTCAAATAGGGAAGGTTATGGACATGTGGTACCCTGGCCTGGTAAGCAGACATAACCTTGTGTGCCCGTTGTTAAGTTTATGGTACCGAGTCCCCGTTTGGGAAAATTTCTATTTGGCCACGACGGTGGTCGGGGTGCCTTTGATAGGCACAGGGCCACCCAGGACTGTTCCAGTGGGGAATGAGTCGGAGTGCCCGGGAGAGTGTCATGGCAATGGAAGAGTTTTGTCGGGACGCCGTTGGTCCACCCGAATGGGAAAGCGAGGCCATGGGTGTCGTGGTGTGGGTACAGTGCACTACCTCTGCAGAGTGTAATTAATCTCTCGATAGCCGAGTTCACGGTCACGGACATTCTCTAAAGTAAGTCTCACCATGGGTCAACATAAAAAATAAAATTTTGCTCACTAAGTTATGAATTTTTGTACTGTAACCATGGTGGAAGAGCCACCGAGATGATTTTGAAACCAAGTGTGGTCAGGGTTGTGATCGCCGGAAAGATCACGATTTATGTCCTGTTGAGATGAACAAGTTTATAGTTTAATAAATATCACCATGGGTAAGTCAGACCGAGGGTCTGTTTTCACAAAGGAATGAGCACATAATGTTAGTTATATGTATATCCAAGTATGGTGCTGCATTTTAACAATTGATTAATTATCATGATATTGTTTGTCATTATGATTTTTGTTCGCTGTAAGCTTGCAAGTACATTCAATGTACTGACTTGGCGTGTCATGCCAGATTTCTGGAAAGTTTCGCTGGAAAGGAGTGCCGTCCGAGTCTAGACCGTGTCCACATCGGTGTCCCTGTGAGATGGAGTTCCGCTACGAAGTCGTTGTGCTGCTGCGTAGTTTTTATGACCGAGGCCTTTTATGTTCATTAAATAATGTACATATTGTCCAGCCGCACCCTGTGGGCCGCTCGGCCTCGCTACTTGTTGTAATGTAAAACCGTGATCCGCTAGCATCAATAAAGCGGTTGTTTTCTGTACCAAGATGTTGTGTGTTGCCAGAAGACAAGGTCTCTGGACTGGCAATGCAAGGTAAACCGGTCGCTCTGATCCAGGCTACCACAATGCTTGGTATCAGAGCCGCGCTGACTGTAGGACACGTTAGACTAAGACGTGCTAACTAAACGCTAGGTACGCGTTTAGGTTGAGTGCCGGTAGTCTGTATAGCTGGTTATTGCTTTGCATTGTCTTATTTTATTTATGCTAACCTAATGATGGTGCTGAGTGTAGATGACTCCAGTGCCGTATCCGTGCCGGTTGTAGCTGATGCCATACACGTCACCGCACCTCCTTCGTAACGTGTGGCGTCGACGGTACCCTCATGGAGACGACCTAGTTTATCGTGAGTATCGGGAGCGTCTAGCAGACTCAATATATGAATATCAGGCAGTGGAGACTCTACGCGTCAGTTCTGATTCCAGCTCTTACACTCGTACCTCTCGAAGCGGTTATGCTTCTACCGCTTCGCAGGCCGTCCAATTTGCTGCATTGGAGATCCTTGTTGAGCTCCGTCACAGCAAGGTCCGCATGCAGAACCACCCAGGTTTCCAATGCTACCCTTCTCTGCACGACAACAGTCGTGTTCATTTCCCTGAGATTGATACGGAGCCTGATAGTGTTGCTAGCCATCTTTCCTGTTATATTACAGCTAGCTATCTCATGATCCACGAGCTGGCTCGCGAGTTGACTAACACTCGTATTGCTTTAGCCACTACTAGGTCTATCACCGTTCCCGCCTCCATGGGATTTACCCCTTACGTCCCCAGTTCCATTTCCCCTATTTCACCAGTAACCCCTCCCAGTAGCTCGGGCGCCTCGACCATAACTCCTCTTAGTGCCCCTGCTGAGTGGATATCACTTCTCACTACCCCTATAGCTCGTATGATCCACCCTACTCCCGCCCCGGAAGGAGAGCCCCCGAGGCAGCGTCGTCGTGTTACCTTTAACCCTGAGATTTCAGTTAACCTCGTCAGTTCAGGATCCGAGTCCACTTCAGGAGAGAACCCCGCAGCACCCGCAGAGTAGTAGAGCTCCAGAGTATTTGCAGTTGTCAGACTGGTGTAGGAATGTGGTTGTACGAGTCATGATGTTTCATGTATGGGAGTAGTGGAACCGGGCATGTTAATTACTTTTCATGTACGAGTCCCTGTATAATTATGCTGAAGCTGTATTTCTTTTACTCGCTGTCTTTCTTCGCAATTTTGTTTTCCCTCGAGTTTTGTTGCTGGCCTTTCCCCAAATATGTCTTTTGAATGTTTCTCATCTCGGTTGCGTTGTCTTGGAAAAAATCCATAATAGGATGACGCGGGGAGGCAACAGTAGCAGCACTCACGAGGATGTCCCTGTTCATCGCTTCGCCCGACAGGCAGGACACTCCCCCAAGCCGTACATACCCCCGCCTCCACCGCCATATCCGCCCACCACTGAGAAAATTCTACGTATGTTTGAGGAAATAAGAAGCAATGATCTGCTCGAGATATTAAAAAGTGTTCAAGCTATGGTTGGTCAAAATGGAAATCAGAACGGTCATCATTCCAAGCTATCAGATTTTCAGAGAACTCAGCCTCCCAGTTTCAGTCAGTTTGTTGATCCTTTGGATGCCGACGATTGGTTATGGACCATTGAAAGGAAGCTTGAGATTGCCCGTACTGCAGAAGAGGACAAAGCTCCATATGCAACTCACTATCTTGAAGGCGCTGCTGCCATATGGTGGGAAAATGCAAAAGCCATGTGGCCTGCTGATGAAGAACTCACCTGGTCAAAAATTCAAGGATCAGTTCCAAAAATATCACATCCCTACTGGAATTATGAAAACCAAGCAGCGTGAATTTCTTGCACTCACTAAAGGAAATCTGTCCGTGGGTGAATATTTGCAGAAATTCAACCACCTGGCCCGTTATTCCATATATGATGTGGCCACTTAAGAAAGAAAGATTGACAGATTTCTTGGAGGATTAAACTCGCAACTCAGGTGCACTCTCAGCATGCTCGATTTTCTAGACTTCCAGACTTTGGTGAATAAAGCTTTCATTGTGGAAAGAGAACATAAGCTCGTAATGGACAACCGGCCTGCTAATAACGAGCACAAGCGCAAGTTTGAACCAAGGAAAGAGGGACAACCAGTGCAGAAGGCTCGAACCTGGCAGCAAACTCAGGTGGAATACAAGCCCAATTGGCAACAGAATGTTAACAAGACCACCACCCAAGTCAAGAATGTTGTCACCAACACAGTACACGAGGAGCGTCAGTGCAACAATTCTTGTTTCAGTTGTGGGCAAAATGGACACTATGCCAAGCAGTGCCCCAAAAACAGCAAGCCAAACGCTTTATTCCGGTCACAAGTCAACTTTATGGGGTCATACCCGAGCCAGCAAAACATCGCCGGGCACGTCCATCACCTCACCGCGGATGAAGCCCAAGAAAACCCCGAAGTAGTCATTGGTATGTTTTCTGTTAATGGCATACCTGCAATAATTTTATTTGACTCGGGGGCTTCCCACTCTTTTATTTCTCGGAGTTTTGTTGCCCAAAACAAATTTCTTGTTCTCTTTTGGGCAAAAATATGCTGGTACAAACCCCGGGATCTTTAATCAAGAGCAATCTGGTCTGCCGTGATTTGGAAATCAATATCAATGGGATGAGCTTTCCAACTTCCTTGATACTCATCGAGTCAGTATAGTTGGATGTTATTTTGGGCATGAATTGGCTGACCCAATATCAAGTATGCATAAACTATGCAACCCGAGAAGTCACTTTGACCAGTCAAGAAGGGCAGGCTACAAAATTCTACTCCCGCAGAAGCATACCAAAGAAGGGAATGCGATTCACCGCTGTGGCTGAATTGGAATTAATTCCTGTGGTCAGTGAATTTCCTGATGTATTTCCAGAAGAACTTCCAGGCATGCCACCAGATCGAGAGCTTGAGTTTGCAATAGATCTGGTACCCGGAACCGCACCGTTATTCAAGAAGTATTACAGGATGACCTCATCAGAATTAGTGGAATTAAAGAAGCAGCTTGACGAAATGCTCCAGAAAGGATATATCCATCCCAGTTCCTCACCATGGGGATCGTCTGCACTCTTTGTAAGCAAGAAGGATGGCAGCCTCCGCATGTGTGTGGATTATCATCAACTGAATGATGTCACCATAAAAAAAATCTGTTGCCAAGAATTGACGACTTGTTCGATCAACTCAGTGGGGCCAAGGTATTCTCCAAGATTGATTTACGAACCGGATACCATCAGCTTAAGATTAAAAAGGAAGATGTTCCTACGACCACATTCACCACTCGATACGGTCTTTATGAATATACAGTTATGTCCTTTGGTCTCACCAATGCCCCTGCGTTCTTCATGCACATGATGAACAAGGTATTCATGGATTTCCTTGATAAGTTCGTGGTAGTCTTTATCGATGACATACTTATATATTCAAAAAGTGAAGGGGATCACAAAGAACATCTCCGAGCAGTGTTACAACGACTCCGCGATCATGAGCTTTACGCCAAATTCAGCAAATGTGAGTTTTGGCTTAAAGAAGTTGGATTTCTTAGACACGTGCTATCCGCTAAGGGTATAGCCGTAGACCCAAGCAAGGTAAAGGATGTGCTCAATTGGTTGCCACCCACAACAGTATCTCAGATTAGGAGTTTCCTTGGATTGGCTGGATATTACCGTCATTTCATTGAAGGCTTCTCCAAGATTGCCAAACCCATGATAGAGCTACTCAAAAAGGACAAGAAGTTTGAATGGACTAATGACTGTGAGAAAAGTTTCAGTGAGCTAAAGATACGGCTGACCACCGCACCTGTATTAACTCTTCCAGACATCTATCGTAGTTTTGATGTATACTATGACGCATCCAGACAAGGACTTGGTTGCGTACTTATGCAAGATGGCAAGGTAGTGGCATATGCATCACGACAGCTGCGACCGCACGAAGGAAATTACCCTACTCATGATCTGGACTTGCCCGCAGTGGTGCATGCTCTCAAAATATGGAGGAATTATATCATCGGGAAGAAATGCCAAATTTTTACCGATCACAAAAGTCTCAAGTATATATTACTCAGCCAGATTCAAATCTCCGTCAGCGAAGGTGGTTTGAGCTGGTTAACGATTATGATCTTGGAATAAATTACCACCCGGGTAAAGCCAACGTAGTGGCTGATGCACTCAGTCGAAAGCCGGTCAGCCTAAACGTCATATTAAAATCTTTGCCGACTAAACTTCAAGAGGAGATTGCTAAACTTCACCTGAACATAGTTGAGGTTGGTCTCACTAATATTTTGGAAGTTACCCCCACGCTTGAGGAAGAAATCCGCAAGGCCCAGCCAGATGATCCTGTCCTACAAAAGCATGCCAAGAATATGTTGGCAGGACGTACCTCTAATTTCTCAAATGATCACTTTCGGACTCTCCGCTTTCATGGAAGGATTTGTGTACCAAATTAGTCGGACCTGAAAAAGAAAATCTTGTCAGAAGCACACGAATCCTCATAATCTATTCACCCTGGGGGTACAAAAATGTGTGAAGACCTTCGTCAAATATTCTGGTGGGATGGAATGAAGAAGGACATTGCCTATTTTGTGGCTTGTTGCAACATATGCAACAAAGTAAAGGCAGAACACCAGAAGCCAGTCGGACTTCTTCAACCACTGCCAGTTTCACAATGGAAATGGGATGACGTCTGCATGGATTTCATCACCGGACTACCCAAGACTCAGCGAGGCAATGATGCAATATGGGTCATAGTGGACACTCTAACCAAGGTAGCTCACTTTATCCCGGTCAAGACCACATATCGAGCAGACCAACTTGCACAACTGTATGTGTCCAGAATAGTCAGTCTGCATGGAGTACCTCAAACCATCACTTCCGACCAAGGTTCCCTCTTTACCTCCGCTTTCTGGACACGTCTCCATCAAGCCTTGGGGACAGCCCTGAAATACAGTACAGCTTATCATCCTCAGACTAATGGACAGACAGAGCGGGTAAACCAAATACTTGAAGATATGCTGCGAGCTTGCGTCCTGGCCCAAGGATCTAAATGGGAATATTGTCTGCCTTATACCGAGTTCTCCTACAACAATAGTTTCCAAACCAATTTAAAGATGTCACCGTACGAGACTTTATATGGCCGCAAGTGTCGTACTTCGTTAAATTGGTCTGAGACTGGAGATAGCCGTATCTTCGGAGCAGACCTCATGATGGAAGCTGAGAAACAAGTCAAGGAGATCAGAGATAGATTACAATTGGCCAAATATCGACAGAAGAGTTATTATGATGCAAAACACCGACAACTCAGTTTTGAACCTGGAGAACACATATACCTCAGAGTCACTCCTATGAAAGGAGTCAAGAGATTCCAGACTCGCGGAAAGTTGGCACCAAGATTTATTGGCCCCTTCCCAGTTATTTCTCGAGTTGGCACCGTTGCTTATCAATTGGAATTGCCCCTGGAATTGAACGATGTGCATAACGTGTTTCATGTCTCATAGTTGAGGCGGTGCATATCACCGCCTGAGAAAAGGACTACCCTGACCGACATAGAATTGGCAAAGGATTTAACGTATGAAGAAAGACTGTTCAAAATTGTGGATCAAATGGAAAGGGTCACTCGCAGTAAAGTAAGGAAGTTTCATAAAGTCCAGTGGGATAACCACACCGAGTCAGAAGCAACCTCGGAACAAGAAGAATTCCTATAGACATATTATCCGGAATGGTTTTCCCAAGCAACCAAATCTCGAGGACGAGATTCATTCTAAGTGGGGGAGGTTCATGACAACCTGACTTTTACCCTCTTTTATTTGCCTGAGTTTTATTTGGATTTTTGAATCTTTTCATATGGACTTAAACACTTGGGTACCCTTGGCTTTCACCCATGTGCCTCATATCCATTTCAAATCATCTTTTCCCTCTGGTTCACTCTAATATAATTATTGGAATATTTTTCTTTATTGAAAAATATTCATTTTTCCCTCCAAAACCCTAGCTAAGCCCATTGTGCTCCAAAGCAACCCCTATTTTTCTGGCCCACATAAATATGAGGAAATTCATAAATATTCTTTGGACCCTAGGACACATTCCTGAGGAAAAATATTGCACCACTTTTTGGAATATTTTTGCTACATAAATTATTTTCTATTGTAGACAGAAATGGTAATTTCTACAACAACTACCATTTTACTTGCTACATTGCTTCTGAAACTCCTTGTGCATCTTTACCTTAGTAACTTATGACTAGCCTCCAAAGCACAACCTCCAACTCTTAGCCTATTTACCTCAGTAAACTCTCAAAGTTTCTGTCCAGAAACTTACCAGCCGTGTGAATTTCTTTCTACCGCGTCTGGAACCAAACTAACCTTGGTTAACTCTCACATCTACCACAAACAACACGCCATACATGATCTTTGGCACCAAGTAAGCCAGTAGGCAAAGTTCGCGCGGTGACCACGCGTGTGCACCATGCCATGGCTGCTTGTCGGTGCGCTCTGGATGCCGTCGAGCGCTCTGTTTCGCGCATGCTTGCTTCCGCACCTGCCAGACCTTGCCAACCCGCGACAACATCTTCGTCTTGATCTCTACAGCGCCCCTAGCACTCGCCGACGCCGGAGCTCGCCACAGCAAGCACGGGCGCGGTCCGGCCAAGTCAACAGTGCGGTGCGCACTGTGCTCGTCGCCACGCCAGCGCCCCTGTGCTCGTCTCCGTCCGTCCACAGCTCCCGCGTGACCCCGTCGCCTTCTCCCCCTCTCACTGACGCAATTCGTCGCCGGGCGCAGCGTCCAGGTATCGCCGGCGGAACCCCGTTCCCCCCTCTCAGCTCACCTATATATAGGACTCCTCCCAGCCTCCCTGAGCACCCAGCTCCACTCCCACACACACCATGACTGCGTAGAACCCCGTGGCCCGGCCGGGTAGGCCCCAGGCCGCCGTCCCCGAGCTCGAGCTCGCCGGCGATCCCCTCGGGTCCTTGCGGTAGCTCCGGACCCTCTCAGGTCAGGGCAACCTTTCCAGAGTCTCCGCCACCCTCTCGTGGTGCCGTTCCACCTAGTTGAGCTGTTGGAGTCACCGTTGCTCGCCGTCTTCTTCAAATCCGGCGACCACCCCGTTCTGCCTCCGCCTGCGAAGTCATTGCCGACGCTGTCTGACCACCCCTAGCTACTCTACGGGTATGGGCAGGTGCGCCTCGACCTCCTCTATCAATCAATCCCTCCCATCTTGGCCAAGGAGCCCGCGTCGCTGGCGTGCGCTCCGGCGAGGCCGCGGCCGCCCCTGTTCTTCTCCCTCTCCCCCCCTCACCTGACTAGCGGGGCCCGCTAGTCAGCCTATCTTTACCCGCGCGAAGCGGTATGAGTGGTAGCGCCCTGGGCTTTTACGCCTTCGATGTCACCCCTCTTTTCAGTCTGTTTATTTAAATTCCAAATTTAAATATATTCCAGAACATTTCAAACTGCAATAAATTTTTAACCATAAGTCCAAATGAATTGATTCTTTTTGCATTGTGTTCTCTGCAAAGAAATCTTGCAGCACACCAAAAATGAGACTATTTGGTGATGTGTAGATTTTCTGGCGAATTTTTGAATGGTTCTTGATATTTTCTTTTTGTACTTTCAATTATTTTTAGAGGGTGAAGCTTGTCATGAGGATCACCAGGAGGCTTGTGAACCTCATTTGCACTAAGGCAAGCCACAACAACATTTTCATAGTGCCAATTCAATATTTGTGATTTTCCAACTTGAATAAATAATTTGATTTATGCATATGACTTATTTTTTGTTACTTACTTTATGTTGGTTGCTGTATTTAGTTGTTTCATTTAGTTTACAGAAAGTTGGAAGTTGGTTTAAGTTATTAAGATAGCTAGAAGAAAGTTGGGATCATGGAGAACTAATATGAGTATGCATATAAATAGCTATGTGAAGTTAGTTTTCTTACATAAGAATTATGTTAATTTTTTTGCTAGAATATATTCTGTCTTTACTTAGAAGTAAATCATAACCAGAATAATGTTGAAGTTGTAATGCTTACATTTAGTAAAGTAAAGTTGACCCAGTTATTTCTTTTCGTAATGCATTTGGTATGTTGCATTCCATGGCATTTTATGACACCGGTTATTTATTTTCTTTAAGTCGAAACTATTAATAACTCAACTTGAATAAATTGTTGACTCGGTCATTGTGCCACTGAATCGAGTTTTTCCCAGTACAACCACATTTGCCTTTATGGGAAGGTCTTTATTTGGTCCATTGTCATGCATCTTGTCGGTACCTCCAAATAGGGAAGGTTATGGACATGCGGTACCCTGACCCGGTAAGCAGACATAACCTTGTGTGCCCGTTGTTAAGTTTATGGTACCGACTCCCCGTTTGGGACACTTTCTGTTTGGCCACGATGGTGGTCGGGGTGCCTTTGGTAGGCACAGGGCCACCCAGGACTATTCTAGTGGGGAATGATTCGGAGTGGCCGGGAGAGTGTCATGGCAATGGAAGAGTTTTGTCGGGACGCCGTTGTTCCACCCGAATGGGAAAGCAAGGCCATGGGTTCCGTGGGCTGGGTACAGTGCACTATCTCTGCATAGTGTAATTAATCTATTGATAACCGAGTCCACGGTCACGAACACGCTTGAAAGTAAGTCACACCATGGGTCAACATAAAAATAAAAATTTGCTCACTAAGTTATGAATTTTTGTACTGTAACCATGGTGGAAGAGCCACCGAGATGATTTTGAAACCATGTGTGATCAGGGTTGTGATCGCTGGAAAGATCACGATTTATGTCCTGTTGAGATGAACAAGTTTATAGTTTAATAAATATCACCATGGGTAAGTCAGATCGAGGGTCTGTTTTCATAAAGGAATGAGCACATCATGTTAGTTATATGTATATCCAAGTATGGTGCTGCATTTTAACAATTGATTAGTTTCATGATATTGTTTGTCATTATGATTTTTGTTCGCTGTAAGCTTGCTAGTACATTCAATGTACTGACCTGGCGTGTCATGCCAGATTTCAGGAAAGTTTCGCTGGAAAGGAGTGCCGTCTGAGTCAAAACCGTGTCCACATCGGTGTCCCTGTGAGATGGAGTTCCGCTACGAAGTCGTTCTGCTGCTGCGTAGTTTTTATGACCGAGGCCTTTTATGTTCATTAAATAATGTACAAATTGTCCAGCCGCATTGTGTGTGCCGCTCGGCCTCGCTACTTGTTGTAATGTAAAACTATGATCCGCTAGCATCAATAAAGCGGTTGTTTTCTGTACCAAGATGTTGTGTGTTGCCAGAAGACAAGGTCTCTGGGATGGCAATGCAAGGTAAACCGGTTGCTCTGATCCGGGGTGCCACAACTCCGCCCTGGCCGGCCTCTTTAAAGGGCGAGGCCCAGCCCCTCCCCTTGCCTCAGCCCACCCCGCCGCCTCGCCGGAGCCCGCTGCCGCCGTTGTCGCCAAGGTAGCCGCCGCCGCCGGTTTTCCGAAGAAAACCGATCGATTTTTTGAAACCCTAGATCCATTTTTTAAGATCAGTTCATTTGGTTTTTCTCGGTTTAGTTAAATAGCGGACGTTCGCCCGTACATTAGTTTTAACGAATGTTGTTCGCCCGTCAGTCACAGACAACGAACATTCGTTCGTTAGCCTGTTCGTCAGTTTTTCTTTTTTAGGGGTTTTCCGCGATTATTTTCAATCGCGATTTCTGCCCTGATCTTCTTTTTAGTTTTTCTTTTCGCTCGTAAGTCGGAATCAGGCGCAAGCGCCTAGATCTTCGTCTCGAATCCTTCTTTCCGTTTCACCAACTTGAACAAGGTTTTGGTACTGTAAAATTTGACTTTAGTTCAATCTAGTAAACAAATCTTGTTTCTTTTGTAGTTTGAGTTTCGTTGCTCCGTTTCATTTGATTATTTTTGCAAACCGGAGTTCTTCAGTTGAACTTTCTGGTTAGATCTTCTTATTTAGAGTTTTACCTGTGCATCTTTGCTTGGTTGCTTATGTATGCTATTCTTTGCTTGCGATAGAATTCCCGGAGTGCGAAGCGTGCTACTACGAGTCCCTAGGTTTTGCGAATCATCAGCAATGCAAGTAACAATTTGATCATACCCTTTATTACCTAGATTTTATGCATTAGATCAAACCCTCACACATTGCATGAGTAGGATCTCTTTACTTGTGGGTCTGTGAAGTAGATTGAGGTAGAACCTATTACCTGCATTATTTTCAAACCCTTGGGAGTTACTTCTACGTTATGCTTAGGTTGCCATGCTATGATCGTAGATGTGGATTGGGTTTGAGAGTATCCATGACAGATATGAGATGTTAATTAATGGTTCAAACTTAAGGTGGCTACTTTAATACACATCTGGGTGGATTGGTTGCAGGGCACCTGGAGAATCCAGTGTTGTCCTAGGAAATCCCAGGGGTACCGTGTGATTTTTCCTATGGAATGCCACCCAGGCTCAAAGGGATCATAAAACTATTCATGGTAGAAACTTCCGTGTGCAGCCATAATGCCATTATGGGCTCTGGCATAATTGAGTATGTTGTGTGAGCTCTTTCGTGGTGGACTAGCAGATGTAGGGGAAAGTAGGTGTACCGGTCCACCTGGGGTAAAGAGTAAATGCTTCTGAAAGACTGTGTCTTGGTCATCCGTTTCTCAAACACCATGCAACGCGAGAAATCCAACGGAGGAGATCGAGTCTTGTGGGGAAAAGTGCGCAAACCTGTGCAGAGTGTACAAACTAATCATGATTAGCCGTGTCCCCCATGATGGACATCTTGAGTATCTGGTACTTGAATTATTGGTTGATCTCATCACTCTAAAACTAATTTGCTGGGCTGTTAATGACTACTTTAATTGGGAATGAGTTGGAGGTACCTTATCAATGATGTTTCAACTACCATGATAGTTACAATAAAGTTATTCCGTTGTTGTAGGAAAAAATTGGCTTTATGCAAAAACTTTAACCTTAGAGCCTCCACCAGCCAAATATGCATGTAGTGTTAGTCTTTATTCTGTTACTTGGTCTACTGTGTTATCTTGCCAGCATATTCCATGTGCTGACCCGTTTCGGGCTGCAACATGTTACGTTGCAGATTTTTCAGAAGAAGAGTAAGGTGTGCTAGGTCATTTGTCATGCACCCAGCTATGCCGTTGGAGTTGATGGACTCACTTATCTTCCAAGTCTTCCGCTGTTATCGTGTTAGATGGCCTTATGCCATATTATTTTTGTAATAAGTTGTCTTTTGAGACATTCGATGTAATAAGTGTGTGATTGCCACTCTGTTATAAATCCATCAAGTACTGTGAGTGTCAGCATTATCGATCCAGGGATGACACAGAACACAGAGACTTCGGTCCATTCGGATCGTGGTCGCTACAAGACGGCATTAGAGCACACGCTGAATGTAGGACACGACCATTAAGATAAACCTTAGGTCACTCTTCTCTACTCATTTCTGACTCCTCTCCATTTTCTACTGTTTAGGATGGTGGACCCAAGGAACAAGTTCACTCAACCGGATGAAGACGCACCTTTTGGACGACACTTGAAGGAAGTTACTAGGTACCTGAACATCGGAATACCAAGCTTCACCGGGACCTACACTGCCACTTTACCAGAAGAGGAGCGATGGAATATTCAAGTTCAAATTCCCGGGAGGACATTCACACCATCCACTGAGCCCATATAGTTTTCCTTTGATACAGCAACCTGGAGCCTAGGCAAGAGTATGGCAGCCCACATTACCATGGGACGAATTGGATAAGTCTACAAGCAGGAGCTGAAGGACACTATCTACTAGATATGTGGACGCCGAGATGAGCAACGGGACATGATCAGCACCCGGAAGGACAGGTCCATTGCAGCTTTCATCCAGGAGTTAAACCAGCACATTCACCGACAGGAGCTCCAGATGTGCGCAGGCATGATAGACTTGAAGAAGGCATTAACCAGGAACTCGGACCTGGGAAAGGAACTCAAGTCTACACGTGATAGATACGAGGAGGAAATGGCAATACTTGTGGAGAAGAATGACAACATGACAAGGAAGCTAGGAGTATTCATGGGAGATCCAACGCTAGGAGGAGAAGAAGAAAACCCTAGGAGATTCGTTCCGAGGACTACATCATCATCGACGACACCGACTCAGACCCTGATGATAGTGATGATGACTATGAAGATGAAGCTAGAGCAGATATCATGGAATCTTTCGCCGATCAAAATTTGTAGATGACCACCCTATGACTAGTAGTTTTTCCCCATAAAGTAGAATTTAGAGCACTTTTGTAACGTAGTTAGATCTTTTTTATGCCCTTGCTTGAAATTGATTGGTGTGATATGATTGTGTTTGTCTCATGTCCATATGGGTAGTGAATTTCCCCCTAGACCTCATTTCTATTCTAATCTCTTCCCTCTACACCCATCAGATGCCTCCGAGACGTGAGCCCGGATTTCAGTTTCCCCTTGAGCTCACTCAGTTGATCTAGCATCAGAACACTTTGATGTAACTTCTTGTCCAGAACAATCAGAACAACAACAACAACCCTCCACCACCACCACAAGTGGGCAACCTAACCCATTTCCTAAGGTTGTAACCACCGGTGTTTTCTAGTAGCATTGAGACGATAATTGCTAATGACTGGCTACGCAAGGTTGGAAGGGAGTTGACCACCGCAAATTGCACGGATGCTGAGAAGGTGCGTTTTGCCGCACATCAATTGGCTGGACCAGCAGCAGCATGGTGGGAGAATTACACAACCACTTTCCCTATAGCCAATGTCACTTGGGACCAGTTTCAGCAAGCTTTTCACACCGCCCATGTCTCAACTAGGGCCATGAGCATGAAGAAGCGTGAGTTTCGCAACTTGCGCCATGGAAATCATACTGTGGCTCAGTACGTAGATGAGTTTAGTACCCTATCTCATTATGCCCCCGATGATGTGGCCACAGATGCCGCGAAGCAGGAGAAGTTTATGGAAGGGCTGAATGATGAGATGAGCATACAGTTGATGGTGGCAACCTTCAACAACTACCAGGAGTTGGTAGACAAGGCTCTTTTGATTGAAGGGAAGCATCAGCAGATTGAGAGCCGCAAGAGGAAGTATGGACAAGGCAAGAATATTTCTGGAGCCCATCAGAAGCCTCGTTTCACCCCGAACTTGGGAGGATACACCCATAACCATGGAAGCCACACCCATAATGGAGGGAGTTCTCACAACCAAAATGGCCCCAAAAATGGGAATGGGAATGGATCGAGCAATAATCAGAACCGCTCTACTCCATCCACACCCGCCAAGAGGGATTTAAGTCACATTACCTGTTTCAAGTGCGGAAAAAATGGACAATATGCCGGAGAGTGCCCTAAAGCAAAGAATGGAAATGGCAATGGAAGCGCTGGGAAGAAGCCCAACCCTTTCAACAAAGGACAAGTGAACCACGTGACCGTGGATGAGGTTGAAGAGCAGCCTGATGTAGTTGTCGATAAGTTTTGGGTTAAGTCATTTACCGCAGTAGTTCTTTTCGATACTGGTGCATCGCATTCATACATTTCAAGGGGATTCGTGAATAGATATAGGTTGCCCACCCAAGTACTTAAGACCCCCATGTTAGTATGTTCCCAAGGAGCAGAGTATATGTGATAGCCTGGCTTATTAGGGATGATAGGGTACTCATATCAATAAGGAATTCCTTCATTTCTGGGAGTCCATTCGGAAAGAACTCCAAAGTTAAGCGTGCTCAGCTTGGAATAGTTTTAGGATGGGTGACCGACCGAGAAGTTGCTCCCGGGTGCGCACGAGTGAGGACAAAGTGCGCAGAAAAGACTAGTATTGATATGTGGGGCCAGTCTAGATCCCACCAGGAGTAATGACCACCGACGGGTGTGTCCGGGGCGTTACAGTATATGGCAAGTCAAGGATGTTTTCAGATGGCATTGACCATTGGATGCCATGTTTTCCCCTCAAACCTGACCGTTTTGGAATCGCAAGGATTGGATGCGATACTAGGTATGGATTGGCTATCGATGTATGGAGGGAACATCGATTGTGCTAGTAAGTCGATTTTACTTACCACCCCGGAGGGAAAAAGGATCAAGTATGTATCCATGCTTTCACCTAGGAGGACACAAGTAAATTCTTTCTCGGGAGTTGTTCAGGAGGAAGTGCCCGTGGTAAGGGATTACCCCGATGTATTTCCAGAGGAGCTACCAGGCATGCCGCCGGATAGGGACATTGAGTTTTTTATAGAGCTATTTCCAGGCACCGGACCAATATCGAAGCGACCATACCAGATGCCAGCGAACGATCTGGAGGAGATCAAGAAGCAGATTAAGAAGTTATTGGAGAAAGGATTTATTATTTGAAGTTCATCACCTTGGGGAGACCCAGTGCTTTTGGTCGAGAAGAAGGACGGATCTCTAAGGATGGTCGTTGATTATCGGGCACTTAACGAAGTGAAGATTAAGAATAAGTACCCACTGCCGATGATCAATGATTTGTTTGACCAACTTCAAGGAGCTAAACTATTCTCCAAGATTGATCTACGATCAGGATACCACCAGTTGAAGATCTGAGAGAAGGATATACCTAAGACATCCTTCACCACAAGGTATGGGCCATATGAGTATACGGTTATGCCGTTTGGATTGACTAACGCCCCTGCCTATTTCATCAGTATGATGAATAAGGTATTCATGGAGTTCTTGGATAAGTTTGTCGTCGTATTCATTGATGATAATTTGGTGTACTCGAAGAATGAAGAGGAAAACGAGGAGCATTTGCGTTTGGTTCTTGAGAAGCTTAGAGAACATCAGTTATATGCCAAGTTTAGCAAATGTGAGTTTTGGTTGAAGGAGAAGGTATATCAGTGGATCCTATCAAGGTGCAGGCAGTTACCGAGTGGTTGGCACCCACCTCAGTTGGAGAAATCCGTAGTTTTCTTGGACTCGCGGGATATTACCGGAGATTCATAGAGAATTTCTCCAAGATTGCAAAGCCTATGACAACATTTTTGAAGCAGGACACCTAGTTTTATTGGACTGAAGAGTGTGAAGAAAGTTTCCGGGAGTTGAAGAAACGTTTGATGACGGCCCTAGTGCTGATCTTGCCAGATATACTCAAGGATTTCCAAGTGTATTGCGACGCTTCACGTTTAGGACTTGGAGCAGTACTCATGCAGGACGAAAGAGTTGTTTCTTATGCATCTCGTCAACTTCGACCGCACGAGTTGAATTATGCTACGCATGATTTGGAGCTAGCAGTTGTAGTGCATGCACTCAAAACCTGGAGACATTTCCTTATTGGGAATCATTGTGATGTGTACACGGATCACAAGAGTTTAAAGTACATTTTCTCCAAGAAGTAGCTGAACCTCAGACATAGGAGATGGTTGGAGCTCAAAAAGGATTATGATATGATGCTGCACTATCATCCAGGCAAGGCCAATGTCGTTGCGGACGCTTTGAGCCGGAAGAGTTATGCCAATACCCTAGTAAATGGAGGATTACCAAAGGAGTTAGCAGAAGATCTCAAGGAGCTTCGTTTGGAGATAGTTCCTAGAGGATTTCTTGCAGCCTTAGAGGCTCAGTCAACATTACTGGGAAAGATACGAGAAGCCCAAAAAGATGACAAAGAGATTGCCAAAATAAAGGAGAAGATGAGTGAAGGAAAAGCCAAGGGTTTTCGTGAGGACGAACACGACACCTTGTGGTTTGAGGACCGGATCTATGTGCCCAACAACACCGAGATCAGGAAGTTGATACTACAGGAAGCACATGATTCACCATACTCGATACACCCCGGAATCACTAAGATGTATTTGGATTTGAAGGAACATTTCTGGTGGACGGGAATGAAGAAGGACATTGCCGAGTATGTAGCCGTATGTGATGTATGCCAGAGAGTGAAGGCAGAGCATCAGAAGCCAGCAGGATTACTGCAGCCTATGCCGATACCCGAATGGAAGTGGGATAAGCTTGGCATGGACTTTATCACCGGATTACCCAGGACCCGATCGGGATATGACTCAATCTGGGTAGTAGTGGATCGCTTGGCCAAAGTAGCCCACTTTATCCCCGTGAAAACCACATATACCTGTGCGAAGTTGGCCAAGATATACATGACCAGGATCGTATGTCTGCACGGAGTTCCGAGGACCATCGTATCAGATTGAGGAACACAGTTTACATCAAAGTTTTGGCATGAGTTGCACCAGACTTTGGGGACCAGGCTAGAATTCAGTACAACTCTTCACTCGCAGACCAATGGACAGACCGAGAGAGTCAATCAGATTCTAGAGGACATGTTGAGAGCTTGTGCGCTAGATTATGGATCTAGTTGGGATAACAACTTGCCCTATGCGGAATTCTCGTACAACAACAGTTACCAGGCTAGTTTGAACCGTTCGAAGCATTGTATGGAAGGAGATGTCGAATGCCGTTGATATGGGATGAAGTCGGAGACCGTCAGTTATTTGGACCGGATCTGATCAAAGTGTCAGAACAGAAGGTTAAGCTGATTAGAGATAGACTGAAGGTAGCTCAGTCCAGGTAGAAGAGTTACACAGACTCGAAGCGCAAGGAAGTAGTCTATGAAATCGAAGACAGAGCGTACCTGGGAGTATTGCCTACACGAGGAGTTAAATGTTTTGGAGTTAAAGGGAAGTTAGCCCCGAGATTTGTAGGGCCATACCGTGTTTTGGAACGCTTGGGAGAGGTTGCCTACAAGTTAGAGTTGCCCGAATGATTTTCAGGAGTTCATGACGTGTTTCACGTCTCTCAGCTTAACAAGTGCCATGATGAGATGGCCGATATTCCTCTAAAAGACACAGTGCCCCTGGAAGCAATACAGTTGGATGGTGATCTAACTCACGAGGAGAAACCGGTCAGGATCCTCGAGCATGCAAACAGAGTCACCCGCAGCAAGGTTATCATGTTTTGCAAAGTTCAGTGGAGTCACCATACCGAAGATGAAGCCACATGGGAACGAGAGGATGATCTACGCAAGGACCACCCACACCTATTTTCTAGCCAACCCGAATCTCAAGGGTGAGATTCATCCTAAGGGGGGTAGGTTTGTAACATCCCAAATTTTCAATTTGGAATATTATACATAGATCATATTGCATGTCATTATTTTATCGCATTTGTGTGTTGTGATCCTCGAAATTCTAAGCAACTCAAGGACCCACGGAGAGAGTTGGGAATTTTACCGTTTTCGTATTTGGGTTTTTCTCAAATACCGATACGAGGATCACGTTGGTTTTAATTATTTTTCTCTCCGAAAAATATTTTATACTAAAATACATGAGCGGAGATAATATGACTTCTCCAAAATAAAAGAAATATTGGAGGAACAATATTAAAATCAATTTTGTTTTTTTTTTCAGATTTATTTGCATAGGAAAAATGTGCGTTTTTCAAAATTGTATTTAGGTCCGGAAAAAATGTTCACTTTGCCCTCAATATTATTAGAGGACGGTGAAATTTTTTCGGAATTTTTTGAGTCTGTTTAGTATTTTTTTCGCCCGTTTTGCCGCGTCAGGACTATTTAGAAAAAAAAGTGAACCGACATAGCCGGGCCGTGTCCGACCAGGACTCCGCCCTGGCTGGCCCCATTAAAGGGCGAGGCCCAGACCTTCCCCTTGCCTCAGCCCGCCCCACCGCCTCGCCGGAGCACGCCGCCGCCGTCGTCGCAAAGTTAGCCGCCGCCGCCGGTTTTCCGAAGGAAACCGATCTTTTTTTTGAAACCCTAGATCCGTTTTTTTAGATCGGTTCGTTCGGTTTAGTTAACTAGAGCACATTCATTTTAACGAACATTGTTCGCCCGTTAGTCACAGACAACGAACGTCCGTTCGTTAGCCTGTTCGTCAGTTTTTCTTTTTCAGGGTTTTTCCGCGAATATTTTCGATCGTGATTTCTGCCCTGATCTTCTTGTTAGTTTTTCTTTTCGCTCGTAAGTCGGAATCAGGCGATTCAAGCGCCTAGATCTTTGTCTCGAAGCTCCCTTTCCATTTAACCAACTTGAACAAGGTTTTGGTACTGTAAAATTTGACTTTAGTTCAATCAAGTAAACGGATCTTGTTTCTTTCGTAGTTTGAGTTTCGTTGCTCCGTTTGATTTGATTCTTTTTGCAAACCGGAGTTCTTCAGTTGAACTTTCTGGTTAGATCTTCTTATTTGGAGTTTTACCTGTGCATCTTTGCTTGGTTGCTTATGTATGCTGTTGTTTGCTTGCGATAGAATTCCCGGAGTGCGAAGCGTGCTACTACGAGTCCCTAGGTTTTGCGAATCATCATCAAGGCAAGTAACACTTTGATCATACCTGAAAGCACATTTGCTCCCTGGGTGGTTTTGGTAATTAATGACAACATACTTTGTGGTTGGACTAATGCTTTTATCAAGTATGTTTCAGGAAATCCAATCACATTGGTATGGCAAGATGACTGAAGAAGTGGACCCCTCAAATGCTAAGGCAAGCATTGGCAAAAGCTCAAGACTCTATTTTTGGTTTAGTGATCCAAGATCACATTGAGTCCATAGGAAAGCCAATACTATTAAAAGGGGATGAGGTTGTGTTGATGATCTGGTTGCTCAAGTGCTTAGTGATTTAGCTCCTTCAACTATCAGCAACTTTCACTTCTATACACACCATAAGTAATCTCGGACAAACCGATTCTTCCAACTCAGTCCCACCGAGATGAACCACTTCTGCCATATTCCAAACCCTAGAAAAATCGGTCATTCCGAGTTTGAGATCGGTCTCACCGAAATATGGACTGCCAACCTTCTGTAACCATCTGACATCATATCGGAATAACCGAGTTTACATTTTCGGTCTTACCGAAATTGCCCAGGTTCTGTCTTGGCTCAAATCGGTCTCACCGAGATTGCATTTTCGGTCACACCGAAACTGGCTTGTCCCTGTCCTTTCTCAAATCGGTCCAACCGAGTTTTCTTTCTCGGTCCCACCGAAAACTCCAACGTTCATATCTTTTGCACTTTCGGTCTCACCGAGATGGTATTTTCGGTCCCACCGAAAATCCCAACGTTCACTATATTTGAACTTTCGGTCTGACCGAGTTTTCACTTCGGTCTCACCGAGATGGTCAAATATGTGTGTAACGGTTGGATTTTGTGTGGAGGCTATATATACCCCTCCACCCCCTCTTCATTCATGAGGAGAGCCATCAGAAAGTCTACCACTCCTACCATACACTTTCTGAGAAGAGAACCACCTACCCTTGTGTTGAGATCAAGCCATTCCATTCCTACCATATGAAACTTGATTTCTAGCCTTCCCAAGTTGCTTTCCACTCAATCCTTTCTTCCACCACAGCCAAATCAGTGAGGAGAGTTGAGTGTTGGGGAGATTATCATTTGAAGCACAAGAGCAAGGAGTTCATCATCATCAACAACATCTATTACCTTTTGGAGGGTGGTGCCTCCTAGATTGGTTAGGTGTCGCTTGGGAGCCTCCGTCTTTGAGATGTGGAGTTGAACCAAGAAGTTTGTAAGGGCAAGGAGATCGCCTACTTCGTGAAGATCTACCCCGAGTAAGGCTAGTCCTCCGTGGGCGTAGGCCATGATGGAATAGACAAGGTTGCTTCTTCGTGGACCCTTCGTGGGTGGAGCCCTCCGTGGACTCGCGCAGCCGTTACCCTCCGTGGGTTGAAGTCTCCATCAACGTGGATGTACGATAGCACCACCTATCGGAACCACGACAAAAATCTCCGTGTCTCCAAATTGCGTTTGATCTTCTCCACCTCTCTTTACTACATGTGCAATTTACTTTCCGCTGCTTATACTCTAGAATTGCATGTGTAGGATGTTACTTGAATTGATCTTAATTGTGAAACTGTCTAAAACTTTGCATAATCAAAAGGCAGATTTTTTATATTGTCAAGTAGTCTAATCACCCCCCCCTCTAGACATACTTCTTCGATCCTACAATTGGTATCAGAGCATTGGTCTCCATTGCTTTGGTTTACACACCATTGGAGGAAGATGGACGTGTCTACGGATGGGAGTGTTAGCCATAGAGTGCCTGTTCTTAATGGAAGGTTCTATAACTCATGGAGGTCTGAAATGCTTAGTATCTTTAAGATGTACAATTTGTGCAAATATGTTGAGACCCCCTATGTGCCTCCTTTTGACCCCTTGCACCCTACCATGGATGAAGAGCTTGATTTGCTTCGTAACCTTAGAACTGTAAATCTTATCATTAGAGGGTTACCCGATAACTTGCTTAATCTTGTTACAAACTTTGAGTGTGCCTATGCTATGTGGAAATTCTTGGAAGAACTTTATCCGGACTACTCGTTGAGAAGTCTTGATGAAATTCTACACAAGACTATTGAATTTGATAAGTTGCACCCCAATGATCCCAACTTTGATAAATGCTTTTTTGAGCTTCGTGATCTTATGAAAAAGAAGGGTGATCCCGGTCTTATCAATATTATCATTAGAAATGCTATTGCATTGCATTCCGAAGACTATTGTCACATTGACCAAACTAATGCAAGTACTTATCAAATTGACCTAGGTGTTGATGATGAACAATCTATGGGTCAATATGATGATGAGCATGAGCATGATGATGATTACTCCGATTCGGACACCGAGCTAGACAAGGTCATGAAGAGTCTCAATCTCATGGCAAATATGAGAGACTACATGTCCGGCGGAAAAGAGTGGATTCTTGATAGTGGATGCACCGATCACATGACCGGTGACAAAGACATGTTTCGAGAGCTTGCAAAGAACGATGGCCCACGCAAGTATGTGACTTTTGGAGATAACTCCAAGGGTAAGGTACTTGGCCTTGGTAGGGTGGCCATATCTCATGATAGCTCTATTCAAAATGTCATGCTTGTAGAATCTCTTGGATACAATTTACCTTCCGTGTCTAGATTAGCTGACTTTGGATTCAATGTGCTATTCACCAAAGTAGATTGCCAAGTCTTTCGGCGTGATAATCAAAACATGGCTTTTACCGGTATCCGTAGAGGTGATCTATATATTGTTGATTTCACTAAGAAAGCCCAACCTAGAGCTTGTTTCATTGCTAAATCCTCTAAAGGTTGGTTATGGCATAGAAGGCTAGGACATGTTGGTATGCGTAATCTAGACAAGCTAATCAAAGGTGATCATATTCTTGGTGTTAAAGATGTTCTCTTTGACAAAGGTAGACTTTGTAGTGCTTGTCAAGCAGGAAAACAAGTTGGTGGAAGTCATCCCGTGAAAAACATCATGACCACAAGGAGACCGCTTGAGCTTCTTCACATGGATCTCTTCGGTCCCAATGCTTACAAAAGCCTTGGTGGTAACTCCTTTGGTCTAGTTATAGTTGATGATTATTCCAGATTTACGTGGGTATTTTTCCTTGATGATAAATCTCAGGTTCAGAGGATCTTCAAGACCTTTGCCAAAAAGGCCCAAAACCAATTTGAGGTGAAGATCAAGAAAGTTCGGAGTGACAATGGAACGGAGTTCAAGAACGCCAATGTAGACTCTTTTCTCGATGAGGAAGGGATTCTACATGAGTTCTCGGCTACGTACACTCCTCAACAAAATGGAGTTGTTGAGAGGAAGAACCGAACGCTCATTGAGATGGCAAGAACGATGCTTGATGAATACAAGACATCGAAACACTTTTAGGGAGAAGCAGTCGAGACAGCTTGTCATGCTATCAACAGGCTTTATCTTCATAAGCTTCTCGGCAAGACATCATACGAGCTTCTCACCGGTAACAAACCCCAAGTGGGATACTTTCGTGTCTTTGGTTCAAAATGCTATATCCTTGATAAGCATCGTCGGTCTAAATTTGCTCCTAAATCTCATGAAGGCTTTCTCCTTGGTTATGGATCGAACTCCCACACCTACCGTGTCTACAATAATTTCACCCGAAAGGTTGAAGAGACGGTAGATGTGAAGTTTGATGAATCTAATGGCTCGCAAGTAGAGCAAATGCCTATTGATGTAGGAGACAAGGACCCATCTGAAGCTATCCAAGATTTATCTATTGGAAAGATCCGTCCCATGGAAGTGAAGGAGAGTACCTCATCTACATATGTGGATCCACCTACCTCACGGCGAGATGAACCTCAAGGCAACATGGAGGCCTCCACAAGTGGAACTCACCAAGATGAGGAAATGCAACAAGAAGATCCACCACAACCTCCTTCTCCACCACCTCAAGACAACACCAACAACAATGAAGAAGAAGAAGAGGAAGATGAAGATGATGAGGAAGCTGAGCCACAACATCAACACAAGCTATCCCGAGTTCGAGCAAGAGTCAAGAAGAATCATCCCGTGGAACAAATGATGAACGGCATCAACTCCGGGAGAATTACTCGCTCTAAAACTCGCTTAGCTAACTTTTGTGAGCATTACTCATTTATCTCTAGTATTGAACCTATGAAGGTAGAAGAAGCACTTGAAGACCCAGATTGGGTGAACGCTATGCACGAAGAACTACACAACTTCGAGAGGAACAAGGTATGGACTTTGGTAGAGAAGCCCAACGATGATCAAAACATCATTGGAACCAAATGGGTGTTTCGGAACAAGCAAGATGAGGATGGACAAGTCATCCGCAACAAGGCTCGTCTCGTAGCTCAAGGTTACACACAAGTCGAAGGTATGGACTATGGTGAGACCTATGCCCCCGTTGCTAGACTTGAGTCCATTCGCATTCTTCTTGCTTATGCCAATCATCATGATATTACTCTCTATCAAATGGACATCAAAAGTGCTTTCCTAAACGGTGAAATTGAGGAGGAAGTATTTGTGAAACAACCTCCCGGATTTGTGAATTCCAAAAAGCCTAATCATGTTTATAAGTTTCACAAAGCTCTTTATGGTCTTAAACAAGCCCCTAGAGCTTGGTACAAATGCTTAACTAGCTTTCTTCTTGAAAAAGGGTTTGAGATAGGAAAGATAGACTCAACGCTGTTCACAAAAAGGGTTAATGGTGAACTATTTGTGTGCCAAATATATGTTGATGATATTATCTTTGGTTCAACTAACCCCCATTTTAGCAAGAAGTTTGGACAGCTCATGTCGGAGAAGTATGAAATGTCCATGATGTGTGAACTCAAATTCTTCCTTGGGTTGCAAATCAAGCAATCTAAGGAGGGTACCTTTGTCTCACAAACAAAGTACACCAAGGATCTCTTCAAGAAGTTCAACATGCAAGAAAGCAAAGGTATGAGTACCCCCATGCCTACTAGTGGACATAATGACTTGACAAAAGATGGAGAACCCGTTGATCAAAGGGTTTACCGTTCTATGATTGGTTCTCTACTATATCTTTGTGCTTCTCGTCCTGACATAATGTTGAGTGTATGGATGTGTGCGCGATATCAAGCAGCCCCTAAAGAATGTCATCTTAAAGTTGTTAAAAGGATAGTGAGATACCTGATACACACACCAAACTTTGGCATTTGGTATCCTAAGAGAGCTTCTTTCGATCTTGTTGGCTATTCCGACTCGGACTATGCCGGTGACAAGGTTGATAGAAAGTCAACTTCGGGTACATGTCAATTCCTTGGTCGATCCCTTGTATCTTGGTCCTCCAAGAAACAAAATTCGGTATCATTATCCACTGCCGAAGCAGAATATATTGCTGCTGGTTCGTGTTGTGCTCAATTGCTATGGATGACACAAACGCTTAAAGATTATGGGATACATGTGAGACGTGTTCCCTTGCTTTGTGACAATGAGAGTGCAATCAAGATTGGACACAATCCTGTGCAACACTCTCGAACAAAGCATATTGAAGTTCGTCACCATTTTATTCGTGATCATATTGCCAAGGGTGATATTAATCTTAAGCATGTTCGTACTGACAAACAACTTGCTGATATCTTTACAAAACCTCTTGATGAGAAAGTGTTTTGTCGCTTGAGGAGTGAGTTGAACATCATTGATGCTTCAAACTTGGAGTGATAACTCCATTGATGCATGCAAGGCATGAGCCTCTTGACTAATCCTTGATATTTCTCTTATGATGGTGATCATATGTCTTGGACACATTTGCCTCCTTGTATTGCATCTAACTCTTTGCAGGAACTTGGATGATCTACATTCCACAAGATTACCACACACTCAAATCATGAGTAATCTTGTCATTAACCAAGTATCTAGCCCTTTGGGATGTTGAGTTCAAGGAACAAAATTCCACATATCCTTTTTGACATCTTATACATCTAGTATTTCACTCTTGTCATCTTGGATATCCTCGAGTATTTCCTTGCTTGCCTAACCTATGTAGGAAGATGATCTACACAAGTAGAAATGGCGCTCCAACTTCACATTCAATGAGCACCTACATCAAGTCTACCTACATGAGCAAAGCAACAACAAGCCCAAGGTATGTTCTTCACATCTTTAAGGAGCTTTACTCAAAGTCATGAGTACAAGCAACTTCATAAGATGTGATCACATCAAATGCTTAATCGAAAAATGGCAACCCCATTTTGAGCTTAAACGATGAGTATGACCTATGATCAAATGTCCTCATTTGACTCCTAAGTCAATATACTCAAACATAGGTGACTTTGTCGCCGACCTTTATCTAGATGAAATACATATGCTTTTGGAGTCTTTCTGTTTTCTCTTATGTTCTCTCATTGAGTTTTCTTTAAAAAAACCTTCATCTAGGAATCTTTTTCATTTCTTTTCTTATGTCCTTGTGAATATCCTTTTGGCTCTGATCAATTCCCCGAAAATCTTTTACAAATTCATTGCAAATCTTTTGAAACATTCCTCGCAAAGTGAGCTGAATTATTTCTGTATTTCCTTGGAATAAACTCGGCGTCACCGATTTGAAATTTTCGGTCTAACCGAAAAGGATTCGGACCCACCGATCCATCTAATTCGGTGTCACCGATTTATCTTCTAGGACATCTACTTCTACAGCTCCAGTCAAATTTTAAATCTTAAGGAGGAGAAGACTCAAATTTAAATTCTCAATGTTTCTCTATGAATGTTCTTATTTGCCCTGTTGTGATTCTTAAGGATCCCACTTCTTTCCTTCTTTCTTTCTTTCCATCTTTCCTGCCCTACCTAGTTTGCTGTCCTTTTCGGCACTTGATGTCAAAGGGGGAGAAGACTTAGGAGGAATAGGGGGAGTAGGGGGAGAAGAGAAGACTTAGGGGGAGAAGAAAATTAATCTTATCTTAAGGGGGAGAGAATCACGTCAAAGCTTTGCCGTATTTTACATTGGACATCATTCTCAATTGGCATCATTCTTTTGATTTTGCTATTTCCATCAAAACCCCTTGTTCTCATATCTTATGGAATCTTTTAGTTTAGGGGAGAAGACTTAGAGGAATCTTCACAATTGATATCTTATGGAAAGCAAAATCTCTCAGAGTTTATTGAAAATCTTTTAGCTTCGGAGACATGTTTGCTGATTCAAGCTTGTGCTCAATATGAGACACTCTTTATACATGTCCTCCCTGGCTTGGTACTCTTGATGTTCTTGCAGTTGGTTGAAGGAATACTCTTGTGTTATCTAACCTTGTTTTCTCAAGTTTATCCCTTCAGGTACAATGCCAAGGAACCTCAAGGTAAGTATATGCATCTTGCAGAATGTGCATGATGGTGACTTGCTTGTAAATACTTGTTTGCAAGAAATCACCATGCACATATGCATTATCACTCACTTCCTTTCATCTGCTCTGATGCATATAGCCAAGCTGCATGTAGCACATCTTGCTTATCTCTCTTGTGTGCTTGTGGTAGTCCAAAACCATAATCTATGAAAATCTTGCACACTTGTAGGGGGAGCCTGTGTACTACATGCTTGTCAAAGCTTTCGTGATAATTCTGTCTTTCTTTCAATAAGCTTTGATGTCTCGTTTAGTATAATTTCAGTGTGTTGCCATCAATTACCAAAAAGGGGGAGATTGAAAGCACATTTGCTCCCTGGGTGGTTTTGGTAATTAATGACAACATACTTTGTGGTTGGACTAATGCTTTTATCAAGTATGTTTCAGGAAATCCAATCACATTGGTGTGGCAAGATGACTGAAGAAGTGGACCCCTCAAATGCTAAGGCAAGCATTGGCAAAAGCTCAAGACTCTATTTTTGGTTTAGTGATCCAAGATCACATTGAGTCCATAGGAAAGCCAATACTATTAAAAGGTGATGAGGTTGTGTTGATGATCTGGTTGCTCAAGTGCTTAGTGATTTAGCTCCTTCAACTATCAGCAACTTTCACTTCTATACACACCCATAAGTAATCTCGGACAAACCGATTCTTCCAACTCAGTCCCACCGAGATGAACCACTTCTGCCATATTCCAAACCCTAGAAAAATCGGTCATTCCGAGTTTGAGATCGGTCTCACCGAAATATGGACTGCCAACCTTCTGTAACCATCTGACATCATATCGGAATAACCGAGTTTGCATTTTCGGTCTTACCGAAATTGACCAGGTTCTGTCTTGGCTCAAATCGGTCTCACCGAGATTGCATTTTTGGTCACACCGAAACTGGCTTGTCCCTGTCCTTTCTCAAATCGGTCCAACCGAGTTTTCTTTCTCGGTCCCACCGAAAACTCCAACGTTCATATCTTTTGCACTTTCGGTCTCATCGAGATGGTATTTTCGGTCCCACCAAAAATCCCAACGTTCACTATATTTGAACTTTCGGTCTGACCGAGTTTTCACTTCGGTCTCACCGAGATGGTCAAATATGTGTGTAACGGTTGGATTTTGTGTGGAGGCTATATATACCCCTCCACCCCCTCTTCATTCGTGAGGAGAGCCATCAGAAAGTCTACCACTCCTACCATACACTTTCTGAGAAGAGAACCACCTACCCTTGTGTTGAGTTCAAGCCATTCCATTCCTACCATATGAAACTTGATTTCTAGCCTTCCCAAGTTGCTTTCCACTCAATCCTTTCTTCCACCAGAGCCAAATCAGTGAGGAGAGTTGAGTGTTGGGGAGATTATCATTTGAAGCACAAGAGCAAGGAGTTCATCATCATCAACAACATCTATTACCTTTTGGAGGGTGGTGCCTCCTAGATTGGTTAGGTGTCGCTTGGGAGCCTCCGTCTTTGAGATGTGGAGTTGAACCAAGAAGTTTGTAAGGGCAAGGAGATCGCCTACTTCGTGAAGATCTACCCCGAGTAAGGCTAGTCCTCCGTGGGCGTAGGCCATGATGGAATAGACAAGGTTGCTTCTTCGTGGACCCTTCGTGGGTGGAGCCCTCCGTGGACTCGCGCAGCCGTTACCCTCTGTGGGTTGAAGTCTCCATCAACGTGGATGTACGATAGCACCACCTATCGGAACCACGACAAAAATCTCCATGTCTCCAAATTGCGTTTGATCTTCTCCACCTCTCTTTACTACATGTGCAATTTACTTTCCGCTGCTTATACTCTAGAATTGCATGTGTAGGATGTTACTTGAATTGATCTTAATTGTGAAACTGCCTAAAACTTTGCATAATCAAAAGGAAGATTTTTTATATTGTCAAGTAGTCTAATCACCCCCCCTCTAGACATACTTCTTCGATCCTACAATACCCTTTATTACCCAGTTTTTATGCATTAGATCAAACCCTCACACATTGCATGAGTATGATCTCTTAACTTGTGGGTCTAGGAAGTAGATTGAGGTAGAACCTATTACCTACATTATTTTCAAACCCTTGGGAGTTACTTCTATGTTATGCTTAGGTTGCCATGCTATGCTCGTAGACGTGGATTGGGTTTGAGAGTATCCATGACAGATGTGAGATGTTAATTAATGGTTCAAACTTAAGGTGGATACTTTAATACACATCTGGGTGGATTGGGTGCAGGGCACCTGGATAATCCAGTGTTGTCCTAGGAAATCCCGAGCGTACCGTGTGATTTTTCCTATGGAATGCCACCCAGGCTCAAAGGGATCATAAAACTATTCATGGTAGAAACTTCCGTGTGCAGCCACAATGCCATTATGGGCTGCGGCATAATTGAGTATGTTGTGTGATCTCTTTCGTGGTGGACTAGTAGATGTAGGGGAAAGTAGGTGTACCGGTCCACCTGGGGTAAAGAGTAAATGCTTCTGAAAGACTGTGTCTCGGTCATCCGTTTCTCAAACACCATGCAGCGCGAGAAATCCAACGAAGGAGATCAAGTCTTGTGGGGAAAAGTGCGCAAACCTCTGCAGAGTGTACAAACTAATCATGATTAGCCGTGTCCCCGGTTATGGACATCTTGAGTATCTGGTACTTGAATTATTGGTTGATCTCATCACTCTAAAACTAATTTGCTGGGTTGTTAATGACAACTTTAATTGAGATTGAGTTGGAGGTACCTTCTCAATGATGTTTCAACTACCTTGATAGTTAAAATAAAGTTATTCTGTTGTTGTAGGGAAAAATTGACTTTATGCAAAAACTTTAACCTTAGAGCCTTCACCAGCCAAATATGCATGTAGTGTTAGCCTTTATTCTGTTACTTGCTCCACTATGTTATCTTACCAGCATATTCCATGTGCTGACCCATTTCGGGCTGCAACATGTTACGTTGCAGACTTTTCAAAAGAAGAGTAAGGTGCGCTAGGTCGTTTGTCATGCACTCAGCTATGCCGTTGGAGTTGATGGACTCACTTATCTTCCAAGTCTTCCGCTGTTATCGTGTGGGATGGCCTTATGCCATATTATTTTTGTAATAAGTTCTCTTTTGAAACATTCGATGTAATAAGTGTGTGATTGCCACTCTGTTATAAATCCTTCAAGTACTGTGTGTGTCAGCATTACCGATCCAGGGATGACACAGAACACAGAGACTTCGGTCCATTCGGATTGTGGTCGCTACAGAGTGTCACCTGACATCTACTCAAGGACCTATGTCTTCGGATCCCTGCTATATCCTCTGATGTGAAGAGTAGCGTAGAATTGCAGGAGAATCTCTTCATTCCAGTGTTCCTTGGCAGTGACAAAATGAAGCAATCCAACATCTCTTAAGCAGTCAAGGGCTTCTTCAAGGCATGTCGGTCCAGCAATGGCATCACAATCAAGACTTCGGTGTGGAAAAATCCGGTCCTGATTGTATAGAATGCAAGAGTAATAGCTTCGTTGCTGAAAGCTCCACAACCGACCGGAAAGAGATCTTTGGCTTCTTGTATGGGCTCTTAGCAGAATCAAAGAAGGTGTTGTTTGCCCTAAAGCTATGCACACTGAATGATCCCTGTGTTTTTGCAGTACTGGGAAGTCGAGGCAATCTGGGCTTGGGCTTCAGGTTCTCAGGCCTCCACTCCACATGATAATCATATTGTGGGCCTGGGGTAGCAAGAAGCATCAGAAGTGGCCATTTGATAGTTACACGCTCGTCGTATTTATTGTAGGCTTGGGCCATGGTGTGAGGCACATGAGAAGGAGCAATGACTTCAGGAGCAGCAATGACTTCATGCTGCACATTGGCTTCAGCCATGACAGTGTCATTGGCTTCAGTGTTCATTGATGGGGCAGCCACATTTGCTTCAGATTCAGTGGCTTTAGGGAGAGTGGACTCATGCACAACAACATCTTGGAGAGTGGGTTCTTGCATGACAGGCACTTCTTCTTGGATAACAGTTTCTTGGGGAGGGGGAGTGACTTCACGAGTTTCTTCTTTTTCTTCATCGACTGATGCAGCCGGAATATCTTCAACTGCCTTGGCTTCAGATTCAGGAGCATACGCTGAAGGAATGGCATCAGGAAACACTTGATGTGACACTGAGCTTGAGTTTTGTTCTCCATCTTCAGGAATGCTTAACATGGAGGCTTGAGGCCTGAGACCTTTTTTTTGATAGAAAGACTGTAAGGGAACCCCCTACAGTATAATTGGTGCAACAAACCCAAATTGCAAGTACCATGCCTTGAACCTGGGTGGGTGGGAAGGCATCAGCCCCTTCCCACCACTAGGCTATGCCTTAGTCTGTGAGGCCTGAGACCTTTGCGAAGCCTTCGAAACTTGGGCGACGCAATGGGTGAAGCATTGGTCTGCTCCATGTCTTGTTCGGGTGTGGCGGTGGAGGTCTCGAGTACCGGAGTGGTAACAGGAGGTGGCGGAGAATGAGGAGTCTCTTCATGTATGGGGGTGTTAGGGGGTTGCTCTTCCCAAACATCATCTTGAGCAATTGGCGTGATGGGACGACCAATGCTTATGAGTTCACTGCTCGTTTGAGCAGGCGACTGAGCAGTTTGGGGTTCGAGCTGAGGAAGGACTTCATCATCACCAACATTGTCATCATGACCAATGTCTTCAGCTGCAGGAGAATTAGCAGCTGGAATCTCTTTAGTCAGATGAGCCTCTGAGGGAGCAGGCTCATGGACAACCAGACGATGCTCTCGGTTGGAGGAGGCAGGCAGGGCAACAGAAATGGGTTCGACCACCAACGGCTCTATTGAGGAGCCGTTAGGCTGATGTGAAGCTTTTGAAGCTTTTATCTCCTGCTTCTTCTTGGAGGGAGCAGCAGCAGAGGCATCAAGGTGCTTGCATTTCTTGGCTTCAGCTTCAGCCTATCTCGTCTTCTTTTGAGTAGAAGCTGCTGATGGGACCTTTGGCTTCGGGCTTGTCATGCTGTTAGGGAAGACAATGCTGGGTCTTTCCCGCCTTGGAGATTCAGTGTCTTCAGCAGCAGGCTTCTTCGTCTTCTTTGGCTTCTTGGCAGGCAGCTTGGGGTCAATGCCTGGACGGCCAAGAGCTTTCCTCTTCATAGCTTCATTGTGGGCTTGGACGCACTTCTCAGCATAGTGCTTGAGATGTTCCCTGGAGCCCCTTGCAACATCACGGACCTTGGCAAATTCAGCCTTGAGGTCTGTCATCATGGTCTTGAAGTTTTGAACTTCTTGTGCACTGAGTCTTGCCATATGCTTCTTGAACAGAGCTTTCTCATGATCAGTTTTGTTCTTTTGCTCAATAACCTTCTATGCAACAGTCAGTTCTTGACCAATGTAGCCTTGAAAGGTCACACTGATATCAATGGGAAGCTGAAGATCATCTAGTGAAAGAGATGTATCCTCAAACCATTCATCGATTAAGTTGTTGATGATATCAGCGTCAAAGAGAGGCAAATTATTGAAGATTTCGTCCTGTTGCTTGCTCTTAATTAGCATTTCAAGGGCATCATCAGCAAGATCTTCATCACTGGACAGATCAATGATATCATCATCATTGCGCAGTATGCTGCCAGGAGTGAGTCCTTGGCTAGATGGCTTCACAAGCTACTTTGACCTCTGAGAGATGCGAGAGTGATCCTCAGACTGCACATTGGGTTCAGGAGGTACAATTTTCAGGGGCTTCACACTTGAAGCTTTTGGGGCAGCAACAGGTTAGAAGCCTTTGATTTCTTCTTTGGCTTCACAAACTCAGGAACAACTTCAGGTTCCATGTCCTCAGCAACATCTTCCACAGTTGCTCGTTGAGCAGCAATGTGGGATAGTAATCCATCAAGGCCATTGAAGGGGCCGACGCGATTTTCATTGGCTTCACGTGTTCCATCAGACCGAGGCCGAGATGGGCCAGGATTGAAGTTAATGCCCAATTCCTTCCTGTTCTGGGTTGTAGAGGTCTTGGCAAATTTGTAGTTTTCCTCAAACAATTCATCATCATGACACCATCGGAGACTAGATGGGTCAGCATCTGAAGGCATTTGTCCTCTAACCATGCACGGATAGAAGTTCTTGGCAATGGCTTCAGACATAGTCTTCGGTTGAAGCTTCTTGTAGACGATATCACCCCATGGAGGGCGAATGGCATTATTGGAAGCATACTCAGGAGTCACAAATCTGTATAGAAACCATTGCTCTACCCAATACCTTCGTATCCATTGGATTCGAGATTTGCGTTCTCCATAGGTCTCTTCTGGGTTAGACTTGTACATGGTGAACATATTTGGAGGAAGATATTTGGCAGTGTCAGTACGTCTCTGCCTACCACCTTTCTTGGACTATTTTTCAGAAGCCATTGGGTTCAGACAGAAAGGCTTCACAAAGCATTTTGTCTTTCGACGACTGGTCAGACAGGAACTGGCTTCAGGAGATTCAATGTGACGCTGTAAGAATTCTGCATATGAATGCAGACTATGAGAACCAAGGGATTCTCCCATGGACATGTACCTGTGACAACATTAGAGATGTGAGGGAAGGGGAAGAGGTCATATGCATTCTCAGAAGATTTTGAAGATTAAATAAAATTTGAAGACATTGACCTCATCATGCGAAGACATTCACTTATATGGAGTGAGTTGGCTCCAGAGTTGCACGAATCCAAGAATAGGTACAAGTGAGGAATCTAACTAGCAGTTAATAATAAGTGAATATATTTGCATCATATGAGAGAAGGATTGAAAGGAACATCTCTCAGATGTATAGAAACCACTTGTGGTGAAGTTGTATGACTTTAACAGATCAAAACGACGGTAAAAAGAGAGATTTATTTACCGCACTGAAGAACTGCTAGACGGGAAGAGAAGGATGCCGAGCAGATTGGTCTTCCGTGCCCTAACATGGCGGCAGAAGACACCTACGATGGCGGCGGAGAGACGAGGTCCACGGCCGGCGGAAAGATGGCGTCGAAGAAGTCGCGGCAGCTAAGCGCTTCGTCTCTAGCGTCGACTGGAGCTAGCGGAGGTGCTAAGGTTGAGCAAGATGGCGAGAGGTGGGAGAGGAAATAATGACTGCGAGGGTGGAGTATTTATAAGGAGGGTTGACGGCGCAGTGCAACTACACAGGTGCCCCTGGCGGTTCACATATGAATGACACGTGGCTGGCATGCAACTTATGGAGAGTTGAGCCACGATCCCACGCATGCCTGATATGTCGGATGGACGTTCCGGTTTCTCTGAGCAAAAGAGATATAGCATTGAAAACAATTTTAAATGATTGTCTCTATATCTTCAGCTGACAAGGACACAGTGAAGACATTCAACATTAGAATGCATATGAAGAGATAGACAGAGTTGGAGAGAATAGCATAGAGAGGATCAGGGTCCAATCACATTCACTTAGATTAGAAAGTTTGAAGACATAGCTATAAGTGAATGTTGTAGAAGACAGAAGATACATATACATATACATATACATATATATATACATATATATATATATATATATATATATATATATATATGTGTGTGTG
>LR738714.1:553670043-553694865 GCA_902687465.1 Secale cereale
GTGTGTGACAAACCAAATGAATCAACATCGAGACAGTGAGTCTTGAAGACAAACCAAGTAAGATGATAAAACAGTCATGACGTCTAATGAAAACTTCAGAAAAGTTTGGTGGTGCCATTACCCATCGTATAGGAAGTATTAGACCAGGACACGGCGCACAATTATCATAGCGCTCCAGAGGCAAATTCCACATTAATGTATTCACACTCAGAGTGTAAGTCTCCATGAATTGAAGACATACGTTACTTAGTGTGTTGCACATCTAAGTCGTCAAAATGTATAAGCGTTAGGATGTGTGTCCAATCACATGCCATTTGAGGATTCTAGGATATTTAGCTCACACCGTAGCTTGCAAAACCTTTTCTTATCCAAGGGCTTAGTGAAGATATCTGCCAGTTGCTCTTCAGTGTTGACATATATGATTTCAATGTCCTTCTTTATCACATGATCCCTGAGAAAGTGATGACGAATCTCAATGTGCTTTGTCTTCGAGTGCTGAAAGGGATTGTGAGCAATCTTGATGGTGCTCTCGTTATCGCAGAAGAGAGGCACCTTTTCCATGTTGACGTCATAATCCTTGAGAGTTTGCTTCATCCAGAGAAGCCGAGCGCAACAAGATCCGGCAGCAACGTATTCAGCTTCAGCTGTGGAGAGAGATAATGAGTTTTGCTTCTTTGAAGACCAACAGACAAGAGATCGTCCAAGAAAGTGACATGTGCCTGAGGTGGACTTGCGATCAACTTTGTCACCAGCATAATCAGCATCTGAGAATCCAACAAGATCAAACATAGAGCCCTTGGGATACCATAATCCTAGTGTGGGGGTGTGAGCCAAGTATCGAAGAATTCGCTTCACAGTGAGGTGATGCAATTCATTTGGTGCCGCTTGGAATCGGGCACACATGCAAACGCTAAGCATTATATTAGGCCTAGATGCACATAAATAGAGCAAATAACCAATCATGGAGCGCTATACCTTTTGATTGAACTCTTTACCATTGACGTCGGAGCCCAATTGTCCTTTGGTTGGCATTGGCATCGTGTACCCTTTGCAATCTTGCATTCCAAACTTCTTCACGCAATCTTTGAGGTATTTCTCTTGAGATATGAAGATGTCATTCTTCTGTTGGCGAATTTGAAGACCAAGGAAGAACTTCAGTTCACCCATCATGGACATCTGATATTGCTCTTGCATCATGTATCCAAACTCATCACTGTATCTTTTGTCAGTGCATCCGAAGATAATGTCATCGACATAAATCTGACATAGGAACAACTCTGCATCATATGTCTTCGTGAAGATTGTGGGATCCAGTGATCCAGGTTTGAAGCCTTTGCTCTTCAAGTAGTCTTTGAGTGTGTCATACCATGCACGAGGAGCTTGTTTGAGGCCATATAGTGCCTTGTTGATCTTGTAAACCATGTCAGGACGCTTTGGGTCTTCAAAGCCTAGAGGTTGTGCAACATACACTTATTCTTCAATTTTTCCATTCAGAAAGGCGCTCTTCACATCCATTTGATACAGAAATATGTTATGGTGGTTGGCTTATGCTAGCAGTATAGGAATGGCTTCAAGTCTAGCAATAGGAGCAAAGGTTACATCGAAGTCAATTCCTTCTACTTGAGTATAGCGTTGAGCAACGAGACAAGCCTTGTTTCTGACGACATGACCATGCTCATCTTGTTTGTTGCGATAGATCCATTTGGTGCCAATGATGTTATGCTTCCGTGGATTAGGACGCTTTACAAGTTCCCATACATTATTCAGCTCAAACTGTTGAAGCTCTTCTTGCATTGCTTGAATCCATTCAGATTCCATAAAGGCTTCATCAACTTTCTTGGGTTCAGATATTGAGACAAATGCAGAGTGACCACATAAGTTGGCTAGCTGAGTTGCTTTTGAGCGAGTAAGCGGACCAGTCGCATTAAGGACATCGAATCTTTTCAATTTGGACTTCATTGGCAACCCGAGGATGAGTTGGGCGAAGACTTTGCTCAAGCTGTTGATTATCTTCTTGTTCAGGATTGGCTTCAGGCTGAGCATTGTCTTCAGGTTGACTAGGTGGAGAGATGATGATTTCCTCTTCAGTTGGTTCCTCGATGGGTATAATTTCTCCTGTACCCATTTGTTTAATAGATTCACTCGGATAAGCTTCATCTAGCACATTTGACAGGTTCTCTCTTTGCGAGCTGTTAGTTTCATCGAACCGCACATCTACGGTTTCAACCACTTTATAGTGAAAGAGGTTGAAGACCCAGTAGGTGTGTGAATCCTTTCTGTAACCGATCATAAAATCTTCATGTGCTTTCGGTGCAAATTTGGAAGTGTGATGCGGATCCTTGATCCAGCACACCAAATACTTTGAAATAGCTGACGTTTGGCTTCTTACCAGTCAGAAGTTCACATGATGTTTTCTTGAAGAACTTGTGAAGATAAACTCTGTTGATGATGTGACATGCAGTATCAATGGCTTCAGGCCAGAACCTTCTTGGTGTCTTCTATTCATCAAGCATAGTACGTGCCATCTCAATGAGAGTCCGGTTCTTGCGCTCAATGATGCCATTTTGTTGAGGTGTGTATGGAGCGGAGAACTCATGTGTGACGCCCAATGTATCAAGATAGGTGTCGAGCCCATCATTCTTGAATTCAGTTCCATTGTCACTTCTGATGTGCTTGATCTTGATGCCATAGTTGTTCATGGCTCGATTTGCAAAGCGTCTGAAGACATCCTGCACTTCAGTATTAAAAAGGATTATATGCACCCAAGTGTATCTAGAGTATTCATCAACAATCATGAAACCATATAAGCAAGCATTGGTAGTAAGAGTAGAGTAGTGAGTAGGGCCAATGTAGTCATCAACAATCACGAAACCATGTGAAGCAGCTCGAAGGGACGAGATGTAGTCATGATTGTATTTGAGGGATGCTTGGCCTAGTCATCTTTCCGACTTCACAAGCACCACACAGATGATCTTTCTTGAACTTGACGCCCTCGATGCCTATGACATGATTCTTCTTGACGAGAGTGTGTAGGTTCCTCATGCCAGCGTGACCAAGTCTTCGATGCCAAAGCCAGCACTCTGAAGCTTTTGCGAGAAGTCAAACAGCGAGCTGTGGCCCTGTAGAGAAATCTACCATATACAGATCACCTTTTCGATGTCCTTCGAAGACTAGAGATTTGTCAGATTCCATCAGCACAAGGCAACGAAATTTTCCAAATATCACAATCATGTTTAGATCACATAGTTTGGAGACTGACATAAAGTTGTGTCCAAGGGATTCAACAAGCATTACTTTGTCCATGTGTTGATCCTCTGAGATAGCAACTCTGCTAAGTCCCAGTACCTTGCTTTTACTAGTGTCAGCGAATGTGATGTGACTTTTGGGAGAAGGACGTAGAGTTGAGTCCATGAGAAGACGTCGATCACCAGTCACGTGGTTGGTACATCCACTGTCAATTTTCCATTCAGTGGCTTCCGAAGCAGTACCCTACAGATCAGGTAGCAGCATAGTCTTCACAAAGAGCATTGTGAAGCAGAAACATTTGACGAACAAGCAGGTTATTGAAGTTTAGGTCCTTGTGAGGTAAGATAGGAAGCTTGTCAACAAACCATGGGACGAAATACATGGTTAAACCATCTGGACATTTGATCTTGCGTCCCACAAGATGTTTAAGGTCCCCAACATTGGCGTCAGAAAATGATTTTCGGCTGGAGACCCTTCCCTGCAAGAGAAGTTAATTTTTCTTAACCACCCACATCTTTAGGGGTGGCTTAGAAGCAATAAGTCTAAGTGCAGCATCTGAGAATTTTGGCTTAGGAGCCCTAGCAAATAGCCTTGCAGGAGGTGAAGAATACTCATATGAATAAGCAGAAAAGTTTTTAGTTTTATGAACATAGCGGTTTGAGGAAACACGCTCATATTCATAGGTCTGAGTATGATTTTCCTGCAAAACATTGGCTTTAGGGTGACTCTGTTGAGTCCTCTGTCTGTATGTAGCCTTTGGACCATATGAAGCCTTTGGTCTGGGGTATGTCTTCTTCCCAGGTGGTGTCATGATGACGTTCACAGGAAGATTCTCAAGACAACTTTTGGGCACCCAGATCTTCTTCATATGTGGCCCATTCCTGTAGTTAGTACCGATATACCTGGCAAACACTTCACTATTTTGATTCTTAAAAAGTTTATAGTTTGCATCAAAGGATTCATCAATGATAATCGGGTTAGCACAGGTGAAGCCAGATAAAGTGGATGGATCTACTGGTGGACCCTTTGCAGCAACCCATGTGGTTTTGGGATACAGCTTAGGTTTCCAGTAAGAACCATCAACATTCATTTTCCTTTCGAACCCAACACCCTCTTTCCTATGGTTTCTATCGGATTACGGGCTCCGCAAAACCAAAGAAGTTCGAACACAGGGGTGTGAACAAAGATCTCTCCCGCTCACGTCTACCTAGCGCCACTCCCTCGCCCGGTGGTGAGATTCAAGCAAACAACAAGTAAAAGCACACACGAGTTTACCCAGGTTCAGGCCACCTTGTGGTGTAAAACCCTATGTCCTGCTTGAGTGGATTAGCCTCAGGAGGGCTTGACTATGAACAAGTATAGTGGTTCTTGAGCTCAGGAGGAGAGCTCAAGAGGGTCAGGAGGCAAGTGTTCATGCTCATTGAAGCGAAGGTGGGGTGTTCGAGATGAGGTCAATCCAGCTTCCACAGTGGAAACCCTAGCTACTTATATAGGCGGCCAGGTCCTCTTCCCCCGAAATTTTTAGGCGGGAAGGGATCCCACAACGACCATTTTGAGAGGGAACACAAGGACATTCCTATCCTGACAAAAGCGGTCTTCGCTTGCAAAGAGATCAGACGATGACGCGGTGGTGGGCTCGGTGGTGACATCTTCCCTGTCGTCCTTGCGGTCTTCGGTCTTGTTGCACCGAAGGGGAAACCTTTGTCTCACCCTTCGGGAACCTGCGCCTGTGTTGTCTCCTTTGCACCAAAACGGCAACTGCGCTGCTGGCACGCGCTGGCACCCGCTGGCGCGATGCGTCGCTGCTCGCGTCACTGCCTCCTCCTGAGGCAGGCTTGGCCTTGAGTTCTCCGCCCCTCCGGAGCAGCCTAGCCGAGGCCGCTCCTGAGAGGGTCTTGGTGTCATTCTCCTCACGAGGCCTAGCCCCCTCGCGAGGGTCTTGAGCAGCTAGTCGATCAGCTCGGCTGTACCAGGACGTAGTAGGAGCGCGTCGCGGGCCGCAGTCATGCAAGTCTGGGTACCCTGGTTCCCAGGACACCGACAGTAGCCCCCGGGCCCAAGGCGCGCACGGAGTTGGCTTTGGGGCGAAGCCTTAGTCGAGGACGAAGCACCGCGGGCCCCAAAAGACTGCAAGCCAGGCTGGTGCATGACAGTTGGATGGGACGTGGCGTCTCCGCTTCCCCAGGCAGCCTTGGTGACCGTGCGACTTGACAACTCCCCGACGTGGATGACGGGGTCAATATGGCTGTGATGCCAATGACTGGCGGTTGGGCTCCTCTGCCCTATAAATGGGACTAGGAGGGGGAGCCCCCAAGCCATCTTCAAGCCAGCGCCATCTGCTTTCTTGTTCGCTCCCTGTTCTTCTTCTCCCTGCGAGGTCTCCATGTCGCCACTGAGGAAGTTGTCCGCCGTGGAGAAACGGAAGGCCTCGAAGGAGCTGGCCTCGCCGCCGCCGAAGAGGGGCCGTGGCCGCCCCCGCACGTATGCCGCTACGCCCGCGGCGGCTCCTCGAGGAAGCGGGCGCTGCCTTCCGGGGTCTGACGCGGTCGCCGGCGGGAGGCGCGGCGCCTCTTCTCGCGGCGGAGGTGGTCGTGGCCGCGGTGGGCGAGGGGGTGCAGGACACCATCTGGTGGTTGTGCCTCCTCCGCGCCCACAGCTCCACTCCTTCGATGTGTCGTCGGAGTTCATGGTGTGGGCGGAGAAGCCTGGCGGTTTGTCGCTCTGGCTCCCCCGCTCGTTCGGCAACGTGCTGCCAGCCGGAGGCCTCGGCGGCCTCGGGCTGCAGACCGATGGCTGCTGCAGTGGAGCTTCCTGGGTGGAGGTTGACATTGCCCCCTCAGGTGACATGTTCCTAGAGCACGGCTGGCAGTCGTTTGCGCACGCACGCCGGCTGCAGGGGAGGTGCACGCTCCACTTCCGGTATGACGGTGTCTCAATGCTGTTCGTGAGGGTCTTCTCGGAGGACGGGAGCTGCCTTGGGTGCTTTCCCGAGGCCGACGACGACGAGGAGGGTGGCGACGGCGTCTGGAGGAGCAGCTCTTCCTCTGTAGACAAGCTTGGTCTTGGTGGGCTCTGTGGGTCCCCCTTCTGTGGCAGCATCGGCTCCTCCAGCAGCAGCGGCTACACTGAGCCACTGCGCAGCCGAGCTCGGCTCGACGAGGGGGAGAGTCGTCGCGCCGCCACGCCCCAGTGAAGCGGGAGGAGCTGGAAGACTCCGACTGAGTGGGGGCAATGGTGCCGAGCTGCGGCTCAGCGGGTCAACCTGTGCTTCTTCTTTTTTCTTCATTTCCTTCCTGTATCGAAATTTTAGGTTGCCTCGAGAAGGCGTGTAATGGACTATGGCATATGTATGAAACGAGAACTTGCTATTATGTTTTTGGTCTGGATGAGATTATTTAGCTTATGTGTTGCGACGTCTTGAGGCGAAGTGCTCCTGACTCATCGGCGTCATGAGCCCCCGACGGGTCATGAGGGTGGCCGAGTTCCAGGGGTCCTGACCTGCGGAGCCCCCGAGTATGAGTGAGCCGCTGCGGGCTGCCGAGGGCTTGCACCCTTGGGCTCGCTTGAGAGTGCCGACCATGGATTAAGGTGCCAAGGCCTGAGCAGGCTCGGCATAATAGGTCGTGTGGACTGAGAAGCCCGATGCCAGAGCCTAAGCAGGCTTGGCCAGGTGAGGTCACGAGATCGCGGCAGCTGAGAGCCGAGACTGATCGTGTCCCAGCCCCCACGCGCGAGGCGCACGAAGGAGAACAAGAGGCGTAGCTCCTACCTGAAAAGCTGAACTTAAAATCGGCGAGAAAAACTCCAAGCAAGACTCCCAACCAAACGCAAGAAACACGAGAACTTCATAGCACGGGGTAGAGGAAGGGCCGATAGCCAAGGAAGTAGAAAAGGATGACAGCCAAACACCAAGCCAAAAAAGGAAAAAGGTCGCGTCCGACCCCTACCCTATGTCTTCTTCCTAGCGCGGAGCTCAGGACTGTCACTGGGACGTGGGTGGGAGCCCCATCTGATGGCCCGCAGGCAACGCCCAGGAGACTCCGAGGCGTGTACAACCCCAACTCATTATTACGTGAGAGTGTCACGAGCGGAGACCTTCACGGGCACGGAGCCTAGATTACGGACAGAACCTCCTGAGGTGTTGAATGTTCCAGGAATTCTGGATAGGTACCCCATCCTGCGTCTCCAGGCGCACAACACCAGGCCTAGAGACACGGGCGATTCTGAACGGGCCCTCCCACATGGGCGAGAGCTTGTGTGACCCCTCCCTGGAGAGGACCCGTCTCAAGACCAAGTCACCAACTTCAAGTGTTCTTGTGCGGACGCTGCGGCAGTGGTACTGCCACAGCGCCTGCTGATATCGTGCTGCCGTAAGCGCTGCTCGACGGCGGCCCTCCTCACCGAGCATGAGGTCCATCCGCCGGGCGGCGTCCTGGCGTTCCTCATTAAAGCCAAGACCCATGGGGAGCGATGCTTGACCTCATGAGGGAGTACCGCCTCCGCCCTGTAAATGAGGAAGAAAGGTGTTTCTCCCATGGATTTGGTTGCGGTGGTACGGATTGACCACATCACGGACTGGAGCTCGTCGATCCAGCCCTTGCCGCAAGCCTCGAGCTTTTTCTTAAAGCTGCGCGTCTTGAGGCCACGCAAGACTTCTGCATTGGTGCATTCGGCCTGACCGTTGCTCCTGGGGTGAGCCCCTGAGACGTAGCAGATCTGCGTTCCAAGGTTAGCACAATATGACGTGAAGAGATTGCTTGTAAACTGCGAACCGTTATCCGTGATGATGCGGTTGGAGACTCCGAATCGCCTCACGAGGCCCTTGATGAACTTGACCGCCGACCCGGCAGGGATCGCGCGAACAGGCTCCACCTCCGCCCACTTGGTGAACTTGTCGATGGCGACTTACAGGAAACGGTAGCCCCCCGCCGCCTGGGAAAATGGACCCAGGACGTCCAATCCCCAGACCGCGAAGGGCCAGGAGAACGGGATCATCTGGAGGCCCTGTGCTGGTTGGTGGATCTGCTTGGCGTGAAACTGGCACGCCTCACAAGCCTGGACAAGCTCAGTGGCACCGCCTAGTGCTGTGGGTCAGTAAAAGCCGCTGTAGAAGGCCTTGCCCACGAGGGTGCGGGACGACGAATGGTGGCCGCAGTCTCCGCCGTGGATGTCGGCCAACAGCTGGCGTCCTTGCTTCCTCGAGATGCACTTTAGTGAGATGTCATTGGGGCGCCACCTGTAGAGCTCGCCGTCTTGGATGCAGTAAGCCGAGGCCTGCCGAGCCACGCACTTCGCATCTTCCTCCTTGTCTGGCAAGGTGTCGTGTAGCAGGTACATCTTGAGCTCCTTGGTCCAGCAACCCTCCTCGGGCTCCGTGATGAATAGCAGGCGGGCTCCGGAGGTCGGTCCATAGGGCGGAGCTCCGGCTGCGGGCGCCACAGGCAGCCCCTCCCGAGGGAATGCCAGCTCAGGAGCGGGCGGTGCTGCCGACGGCTTGAGCAACCGCTCCTCGAAGACGCCTGGCCACTGGGGTTCCCGCCTGGAGGCTCGTTTGGCGATGTCGTCCGCCTCCTTGTTCATGCCCCTTTGCATGTGCTGCAACTCTAGTCCTTGGAACCGCTTTTCCATCTTGCACACCTTCTCCAGATATGCCTCCATGTGCTCGTCCTTGGGCTTGTATTCCTTGTTGGAGAAGTTGACGAGGAGTTGCGAATCGCCTTTAATGGTGAGGCACTTGACCCCCAGTGCAGCGGCGGCCTTGGGCCCAGCAATCAGGCCCTCATACTCTGCTATGTTGTTGGAGACCTTCTCGCCTTGCTGGAAGCAAAGCTGCACGGCATAGTACAACTTGTCCTAAGTGGGAGATACTAACACGGTGCCAGCTCCTGCGCCAAGGCACGAGAAGGCGCCGTCGAAGTACACCACCCATCCGTCTGGGGCTTCATCACCGGGGGCCAGCGAGCGATCCTCGCCAGCCCCCTGTTCCAGCGCGTCGGTCCATTCTGCCACAAAGTCTACCGGAGCCGCTCCTTTGATTGCTTGCATGGAGCCGCTTAAGCGATGGCGACAGCCAGCCCAAACTCAACCGCAACACGAGCACCATCGACGATACTTAGCTATCAAGTATGCCAACGATACCCATACGCCGCCGAGAATCAGGTACTATTATCCAACGGCCGGCGCCTACGTTCACTTTCTTAGCATAAGCACCGCACCTTTGAATTTCTTCAGGGCATCATTCAGGTTTTCATGAGACGCGTTATTCTGCTTGCACCTGTAGGGCCATACTTCTGGCAGTGAACATGCTACATGTGCTAAATTACATACCAGTGCACATATAGTTAATATGCTTTAGTTTTGTCCTAAGTATTAATGTACTTCCTAGATATCACTGCCTACTATTTTACTTCTTGGATGCTATATTTATGATAATGGTGTTGTTCTGATGCCACCTGTTGGTTCCATCAGACTGCTTCATGTTCTCTATGCTTAATTACACATCAGCAAACTAGCATGTGGTTCCGCTGGTTTTTGTTTGTTTTACCCTACATTTTCTGATGCTAGATATTACATCACTGCTACAAGCCTCTGTTCATTACTTTTTTGTGTGTTCTTGATCTTCCCAAGTTGCATGACTAATTTGATGCTTCTATTAATTGTGGAGCTGCCAACCTCATCAAGCTAAATATTTGTTCTTTTCGGGCTGGCACTTCGAACAAGCATAAAAATAGAGGGAAGCAAATATATTGTCGTGTATGCACACACCCTTCTTTCATTAGTTTAGATGAACCATTGATGATCAATTCGAACCAGTGCATGCGATTAAAATTAATTGAGGTTGCAGAATAAACTACAACAAGTAGATTTGCAACCACGGGATGCTGACGATATCTTCAAAGAACATTGCAACAGCAGCGAGGCTTCACAACAACATATGGTAAGCCAGTGTGTTTCAATACATGTGAAATGTAATGCATGTGGGCTGCTTTCTTGGCTTGTGTGCCCTCAACCTGTAATCCTACAGAATAACAAATGGTTTAGTTGTCTGCTTTGCTGTATTGCTTGATTCGAATGCTTATTTGTTACTTGTTACGCTATACCTGAGTTGGCCAATATGTCAGCAGTGCCTGCTGTACTATCGTAAAGAAATGCATGCCTAGTTCATTTGAGTCCTTAACTTTTCCTTTGAACTTCATCACAAGACTATCTTTGTAGTTTATATGAGGCCACACTGTTAACTGCTTTCTCAAATTATTTCAACTGCTTAGATGCCTTGGCAACTTAAATATAGCGGTGGTACACTCCCTTTCAAGTTTTCATCTTACCATTTTAATTTCTTTTCGGCTGATGCTGCTTCGAACCATTTAAATATAGCTTGCCATGCTCGGCAATAATTTGTATGTCGTTCACCATGTAAGCTTACTGCCTGGATCATGCGATAACTATCTCTTACTTATGTCCAGCGGAAACCTTTCAGGATGCCGTTCACACTAGGACACAATGTACAACGCCAGAATCTATTTGTGGAAGCAGTGTGCCATCCATGTTACCAGATGGTATCAGTTCAGAGGCAACACCGCCGGAGAGCAGTCTGAGCACAGATAATATAGTTCTTGAGGCTCTACTAGAGGCAGAAAGAGATGGTGTGGCTGCCATGAATGAGGTAATATCGATCTTGAAGCTGGAAATTAAGCAATTAGCTGCACGCATTATGCAAGCAACCCAAAAATTGGAGGAATTAAGAATGTTGCATTTGAAGATGGAGGAGGTCCTCCTGCTTCTGCTATCTGAAGCCCAGGGTAATCCCAGTTGTTCTTTAGATAGCAGTTGAAATTGTCATTAGATTGTTGTACTTGCATGTTGTGTCATGTCTCTGAATGGATTATGTTGTAAGACCTCCTATGTTGTCCATGTGTTGTAATGATCCGAATTTTTTAGGCGAGGTAATCCTCAGTACTTGTATGATTGACATAAGGTGAACTTTTTTTCGTGTGACCGTATTGTATTGGATGAAATAACTGTTTGACTCAAAGTGTATCCAACCTATTGAATTCGAAGATCACGACATTTCTAAATAATAATCATATATAAAGGTGGAATAAATCTTTGTTGTGGTATTGAAGAAATAAATAACAAAACATAGAATTATCCGTGGATATTCGTAATCAAATAAAAATTGGATTTGGATTTAGTTGTCAGGTCCCAGGGCAGACGTGAATGCTAATTCTCCCAAGTTTTGAACGAAGCGGCTAAACACCCACTATCATTTGTGGGCTGCCCGAAGAAAGTGTTTACGAGATGGAAATTACTGTCTACCCCTGACACTTGACATCCTTATCGACCGGATTTACACTGTTGTCGATAGGGGTAGACTAGTAACTTCTATCAGACGTGACACGACGGCCTCTGAGCCCATTCAGACATGGTGGGCGCCAAACGTGGGCAGCAAAACACATTTGATTCAAGCTCGTCCGAAAGACATGTGTCTCTCCCTCCATTTCCCCATTCATCCACGGTGGGCGGCAAAACAAACTCTCCTCGTTCGAAATAGATGTAGGCTAATATTTTAAATAGGGGCAGATGTGTAACTTCCCTCAGACGTGACACAACTGCCCTACTTGTCAGCCCCATTCATACACCGTGGGCGCCAACCGTGGGCGGAAAAATACCCTCTCCTTGCCTGAAATCGTTACCTTCAAATATTTAGGAGATGCGAGATTACCGTCCTATCCCCAACCGACGTGATGTCCGAAATTTTAAACGGGGGATAAGTTCGTAACTTTGCCACATTTCATACAAGCGCGTCCCAAAGTTTGAGATCCCCCCTCCCCCTCCATTTCCTCATTCATACACCATCGGCGCCACGACAACCTCCCCACTGCGGCCGGCCTCCTCCGTCCACCACCCCATCTTCCACCTTGCCGGAGCCGCTACCCCTACCCCGTCGTCCACTGCAAGAGATGGACGTCTCTCATCCACGGCGCCGGACCAGGATCCTTTCATCGCTTTGTCTCGCTTCATCGACGCCGTAGTCCAATTCGTCGTTGCCGCTCCTACAACCGCCTCGTCCACGGCAACATGATTTATCCCCCAACCCGGTCGTCTGCCATCTAAAGTCTTCTTCCCCGCCGCCGACAGCCATTACACCCGCAGCACCCTCAAAGTATCAGCAGGGGCCTACAAGGCGTTGCAAGAGAGGTGGTACTCTTCCATATGTGCTTAAGTTATTGATCTCACCCGGAAAATAGATCTTAAATTGTTTACTGTACTTTTCTTGTCCGTACCAAATTGTAGTGGCTAGTTGAATGCAAACATTGGTTGCGAAGTAGCTTTGTCCGGTTTGCACCTTCAGATCCGCCATGTCATAGTCACTATAGTCGTAAAGCTTATGGTTTCTCCCCTTTATATTTACTACCATCATCGTAGGTGCTTCACTGCTTCGTCTCGTGCTAGCACTGCTCCTCAAGGCCTCAACCCATCAAGCAAAACAACATGCCACTCATAATTCCAAAGCTTACGTGTTGAAATACGAATCTGATATGATGCTCATATTACTAAAATAGAGAACGTTTAATTGGTCACCTAATGTTCCTATATTCGTTTCGAAAAGCATGTGCGCCACCCACTAGTCCAGCTAGTTCCACTTTCCTGATTTTACTCTTGATGCTTAGGGTTTTCCCCTTTTATCTACTCTACTATGATCTGCGTAGGTGCTTTCTGTCATACTAGCATTACTCCACCCTTCAAGCTAAACAACACAACACTCAAAATTCCAAAGCTTAGTAGTTCAAATATGATTGTGATATGATACTAATATTACTTAACAGACACATTTAATTGGTTAGTTAAAGGTCCCACTTGAGTTTCCAAATGCATGTCGCGACATATAGAGAGAGACAACAGAATTGCATTTCTTTGTCACTTGTTGACTGTGCTTTCTTGTCCATACCAAATCTTAGTTGTTATTTCAAAGCAAATATCAGTTGCTAACTACCATTTGCGCGGTTTGCAGCTTTAGATCTGCCATCCCACTGCCACGGTCAACACTATACTCATCATGCTTACGGTTTCCCCATTTTATGATGACCACGATCAACCTACGTGGTCTGTGTCATAATAGCACTGCTCCACCCATTGAGCTAAACAAGCTTAGTTGTACAAATTCAAATATGATATTATGATGATATTAGTAAAACTGGGAGATGTTTTCTTGGTCAGCTAAATGTTCCTACTTTAGTTTCGAAATGCATGTGAGCCACATATGGAGAGACCGGAAGGAATAGTATTTATATGTGCGCTCTGGTTCATCATGGGTAGCCAACCGACATTGTATAAAAAGACTTGTAATATCTTCAATCTGCTTGCTCTTCTGCTCTTCTTTAAGATGATCCTCTTCTCTTGTGGTCGACTGGTCAGGTCGAGTTATTCTCCCTTACTATATTTTGAATCTGTCAGGTCAGGTCGACTTGTTCTTCTTTATTATATGTTGAAGCTGTCATCTGCGAAGTATCATCACTTCTGCAGCTCTCATATTTTGAGTAGTAGGCCACATTATATTAATGCACACACCAAATTACAGCATGCATGGAACCTCTTAGAAGAATTGCAGAGATAGCACAAAGGGGTTTACAGGGAGGAAGTATTGGATTAGAATCACTTCTGCATTACAAAGATAATCTCACTTGTTTTTATGTTTTCATGCATGTCAGTTATTGAACATTACCAAAATGAATATGAGAATGGGTGCACGAGAGGAATATTGCGGAACAATCCACTGGCTAACAAACTTGGCATGGTGGAGGATGGCCTATCTTATTCACCCATCAAGGTGCATGCTCTAACTTGGCAAGGTTGTGTTGGTCGCACATATTTTGCATCTGGCCTCTTGCATTACTTCTACTTTGTTAGACCATCTGCTTAGTTTAAGCATCATATATGAGTATATGCCATACCTATCCATTTTCTGTACCTATTCCACGTGTCGTCATACTATGTTTTTCCAGTCAAATGTTGTTCTTTCGTAATAGATGTCCAAAAGGAAGAGGGTGATTGCAGATCCTCAAGGAGTACAAACTAGGTATTTGGAAAAGGTAGTGATACCTGTTAAATCAGATAGATCAGCTGCCACAGAAAACACAGACCCAACTATAAAAGACTTTACCCCCTACTCCAGTGGCCAAACCCCTATTAGAACTGCTGACAGCCCAGCGTCAGGTATTGTCTATGATATCAATTCAAAATTTGAACTCCTAAATTTCTACATGTGCCTTACCTTCTCTCTTGTATGAGCACTAATTTCAGAGGAATCTCCTTGCTCAAAGGATCATAGGATCTCACGACAATACTGGGCTCTGCATTGCTCTTGTCAGTACCTCTTGCCCTTTGTCAGCATACTTACACTCATTGCTGTTTGATTATGTAGCATCACTATAAATGTTCGCTTCTTGATCCTCCCTTTGCTTGAAATTATAAGATCTATATTTACTCTTCGATAAATGTAGAATTAACACAATGGTTATGAAGTTTTGGATTGCTCATCTAAGTACCTATTGTCATGTACTCCCTCTGTATCGAATTAATTGTTGATCAATTGGATGTATTTAGAACTTAATAGTGCTAGATACATCCATTTGAGCGACAACTAATAAGGAACGGTGGTGGTATTACTGTACATGCATCGTGAGATAGTTGACTGTCTAGCATTACTCTACATCTTATCTACCCTGCCCTCCACTTTCTCCAAATTATCATATCTACATTTACTCTTACCAACATGTTGAATAAAGCCAATGCCACTACACACGTTGATGTTTGCATTCCTCTTGTGAGTACCTTTTGCCTTGTAACGCTATACTTAATTAATTGCTATTTGATTATGTATCATCTGTCTGCACCTGAGCTTCATTACCCTCTATTTCTTCCAATATTATTTGATCTATATTTACTCTTTGCAAAATGTAGAATAATGGCAACGCTTATGAAGAATTTTCTTTGGGGAATTATTTGAATTGTCTTTCTATCAACATGGAGAAGGGTCCAGCCCGTGTTAACATGTAAGGTATGTTCATCCTTCTCAAGCCTTCAAACTTTGTTCTAGTATATATTTGGATAGGCATCATTTCCTCCACTGCTGTTTACATCTGATTGGATGTTTGCAACAACTACGAGTTTTAAATTGTAGCTGTAAAAACATGTTCCTTATGCAGAACATATCCATTTATTTGCGTATATAATTGTGAAACCTGTTACGTGTCTCCTTGTTTCTCTTTCAGATTCGTATCTCTTATGCCAGGCAGAACTTTAGGAAAGATAGTGAGCCAAACCATCTTGAGAACAGTGAGATGACCCCAAGGTCCTGTCTTGATGAAGACAGTGAGTTGAAGCTACTCACCAGCAAGTGTGAGACAACCTCTGTGCAGTCGCTGCCTCAATCAGTTTGACTTCTTCAGTCTCAACTTAAAGCGGAAAGACTTGCTTCAGCTCAGCTCCGACTTGAAGTCAAAGATGTAATGAAGATATCAGGGGACTGACTTGCGCACTATGGTGCCATACAGCTAGGGATGAAGCATCTACCGTTGACACAACTAAGGTCTCATCAGCTTGTTTGGCTACTTGCGGGGCCCAAGCTTGCCAGGTCTAGTGCCTTCTGAAGTGCTCTCAGTTTTGTATATTCTTTTGTCGGCGCGTTTATATGCACTGGTGGTGACCTTTGATGCCCAGTGTATGTAATCTGCGGTCATGTTGCGCTTTATCATCACCAGTAGCAGACTTTGATTCCTAGTGGATGTAATATGCTGTAATTTCTTTGTTGTATAGTCTAGGTTTATTCTTTGGTCGGTATGTTGTAATTTAGGCCGGAAGGTTTAGTGGATCTCAGTGTTGTCGGTCTTCAGGCCGGCCCGTGATACGTCTGCAATGTATCTATAATTTTTTATTGTTCCATGCTATTATTTATGATGTTTTGGATGTTTAATGGCTTTGTTATACACTTTTATATTATTTCTTGAGACTAACCTACTAACCCGAAGGCCCAGTCCAAATTGTTGTTTTTTGCCTGTTTCAGGGTTTTACAGAAAAGGGATATCAAACGGAGTCCAAATGGAATGAAACCTTCGGGAGAGATATTTTTGGAGAAAAACACGCACGGGAGACTTGAGAACAATGGAGTAGGGGCCACGTGGCTCCCACGAGGTTGGGGGGCACCCCCCCTAGGGCACGCCCCCTACCTCGTGGGTCCCACGTAAAGCCCCCGGTGCCCTCCTTCCTCCTATATATACCTACGTACCCCGAAACCATCAGGACAACAGAGAAAACCCTAGTTCCACCGCCGTAACCTTCTGTTCCATCTTGGGGCCTGTTTCGGAGCTCCGTCGGAGGGGGGATCTAACACGGAGTGCTTCTACATCATCATCCTCACCTCACCATGAGTTGTGAGTAGTTTACCAGAGACCTTCGGGTCCATAGCTAGTATGTAGATGGCTTCTTCTCTCTCTTTTGATCTCAATACAAAATTCTCCTCAGTCTTCGAGGAGATCTATTCGATGTAATCTCTTTTTGCGGTGTGTTTGTCGACATCCGATGAATTATGGGTTTATGATCAAGATTATCTATGGGAAATATTTGGTTCTTTTCTGAACTCTTTATGTATGATTATAATATCCTTGCAAGTCTCTTCAAATTATTGGTTTGGTTTGGCCTACTAGATCTATAGTTCTTGCAATGGGAGAAGTGCTTAGCTTTGGGTTCAATCTTGCGGTGTCCTTTCCCAGTGACAGTAGGGGCAGCAAGGCACGTATTGTATTATTGCCATCGAGGATAAAAAGATGGGGTTTATATCATATTGCTTGACTTTATCCCTCTACATCATGTCATCTTGCTTAAGGCGTTACTCTGTTCTTATGAACTCAATACACTAGATGCATGCTGGATAGCGGTCGATGTGTGGAGTAATAGTAGTAGATGCAGAATCATTTCGGTCTACTTGTCTCGGATGTGATGCCTATATATAATGATCATGCCTAGATAGTCTCATAATTATTCACTTTTCTATCAATTGCTCGACACTAATTCGTTTACCCGTCGTAGAATATCGCTATCATGAGAGAAGCCACTAGAGAACACTATGGCCCCCGGGTCTATTCTCAATATATCAATCTACACCTACTTTACTTTTTCCACTTTTACTTTCTGTTCTTATAAACAAAAATACCAAAAATATAAACTATCATCTCTATCAGATCTCACTTTCGTAAGTGACCGTAAAGGGATTGACAACCCCTTATCGCGTTGGCTGCGAAGTTCTTATTTGTTTGTGCAGGTGCGAGGGACTCGCACATGGTCTCCTACTGGATTGATACTTTGGTTCTAAAAAATTGAGGGAAATACTTACGCTACTGTGCTGCATCTCCCTTTCCTCTTCGAGGGAATACAATGCAAGCTCAAGAAGTAGCAAGAAGAATTTCTCGCGCCGTTGCCGGGAAGGCTTACACAAAAGTCATATACCAAGTACCTATCACAAACCCTTATCCTTCGCATTACATTTTTACCTCTTGTTTTCCTCTCCCCGACTTCACCCTTGCTGTTTTATTTGCCCTTCTTCTGCCGTGTGTTTATCGTTCGCTTTGCCCTCTCATCATGGCTAGCCCCTTATCCGCTCCTTTGTCTCCCGAGTTTGAAGTTCTTCACTTCAAGCAAAAGCAAGGAGAAAATTTAAAAGACTCTTGGTTTAGGATGATGGAATCTTATCGTAAGTGCACCTTAGAGGTGAATTTTAGAATCTTGCTTTGCAATTTCTATGTTGGATTGAATATGTCTCATAGACAACTCTTGGATTGCGTTGCCAAAGGGAATTTTATCGAAGTTGATCCTAGTATTGCGCATGAAATTATAGAGGGAATAGTGGGAACACTACCTCCCCAAAATGGGTCACATCCAACCCAGGAAGGGACGCAAGTTTTTGAGAAAATTTGCGAAGTAACAAAAATACTACAAAAGTCTCTTGAACCTCTTAAGAGTGTTAGTGGAGATCTGCACTGCATGAATATGTTGATTACCCTTTGTAATAAGCTATTGGATTCTTTATATCTAAAGATTTCCGAATATGAAGGGAAACGTAAAGAACCTCCCGGATTTGAGCTTGACCCCATTAAAAGGGTGAATATTAAAGATGGCAATACCTAGATCTATCCATGTATCGTGCCTAGCTAGGGGCGTAAAACGATAGCGCTTGTTGGGAGGCGATCCAATTTTATATTTTTTGTTTTTGCTTCTGTTAGGGAATAAATATTGCATCTAGCTTCTGTTTAGATGTGGTTTCATGTTTTGTTTAGTGTTTGTGCCAAGTAGAACCTTTGGGAAGACTTGTGTGAAGTTTATGTGATCTTGCTATGAAAAACAGAGTCGTTAGCGCTCGCTAGAAGGGTCATTAGATTTTACTGGAGCGTGCTATTTAGTTGATTCTTTTTGTAGATGATTAATAGACAAATTACTCACGTTTAACAATTTAGTTTGAATTTTTGGGAGTTACAGAAGTATGTGAAACCTGCAGATTACTACAGATTGTTCTGTTTTTGACAGATTCTGTTTTTCGTGTGTTGTTTGCTTATTTCAATGCATCTATGAGTAATATTGGGAAGTATGAACCATAGAGAAGTTGGAATACAGTAGGTTTAACACCAATATAAACATAGAATGAATTCATTGCAGTACCTTTGAGTAGTGGTTTGCTTTCTTATACTAACGGAGCTCACGAGATTTTTGTCTAAGTTTTGTGTTGTGAAGTTTTCAAGTTTTGAGTATTGCTTTGATGGACTACGGAACATAGAGTGGAAAGAGCCTAAGCTTGGGGATGCCCATGGCACCCCAAGGTAAAATTCAAGGACAACCAAAAGCCTAAGCTTGGGGATGCCCCGGGAAGGCATCCCCTCTTTCGTCTTCATCCATCGGTAACTATACTCGGAGCTATATTTTTATTCACCACATGATATGTATTTTGCTTGGAGCGTCTTGTATAATTTGAGTCTTTTCTTGTTAGTTTGCCACAATTATCCTTGCTGGACACACCTATTTGAGAGAGTTGAATATGGCCAAGGAATTGTTAGAACACTCTATGTGCTTCACTTATATCTTTTGAGTTGAATAGTTTTTGCTCTAGTGCTTCACTTATATCTTTTAGAGCACGGTGGTGAGAATATTTTGTAGAAATTGTTGAATTCTCATACTTCACTTATATCCATTTGAGAGTCTATTAAAACATCATGGTAATATGCTTATGCTATAAAACTAGTCTTCGCATGATAGACATCCAATATCAATGTAGTAAAAACTTTCACACTAAGTGCATTGAATATGATGAGATGCTGGATGCTTGATAATTGTTTTGAGATATGAGGATAGGGATATTAGATTCATGCTAGTGGAGTTATTTTGAAATTGAAATATTCTTGTGTTAAGGTTAGTGATTCCCGTAGCATGCACGTATGGTGAACCGCTATGTGACAAAGTTAGAGCATGAGGTATTTGTAAAGTGTCAACTTTGTGTGGAGGTCGCGGGCGCGCGATGGGTAACTCCTACCAACCTCCCCCCTAGGAGCATGCGTTGATTGCTTTGTTTTGATGACTCGTAGATTTTTGCAATAAGTATATGAGTTCTTATGACTAATGTTGAGTCCCTGGATTATACGCACTCTCACCCTTCCACCATTGCTAGCCTCTCTTGTACCGCGCAACTTTCGCCGGTACCATACACCCACCATACACCCACTATATATCCTTCCTCAAAACAGCCACCATGTTGTTCCTCAAAACAGCCACCATACCTACCTATCATGGCATTTCCATAGCCATTCCGAGATATATTGCCATGCAACTTTCCACCGTTCCGTTCATATGACACGCATCATATTGTCATATTGCCATGCATTATCATGTAGTTGACATCGTAGTTGTGGCAAGGCCACCATGCATTATTTTTCATACATGTCACTCTTGATTCATTGCACATCCCGGTACACCGCCGACGGCATTCATATAGAGTCATACTTTGTTTTAGTATCGAGTTGTAATATCGAGTTGTAATGCAAGTGTGATGATCATCATTATTAGAGCATTGCCCCATGAGAGGAAAGGCTAAATCAATAAAGCCCCTCCACAAAAAAAGGGGAAAGAAAGGCCCAAAAAAAGAAAAAAAGAAAAAAAGGGCCAATTGCAACTATCTTTTTCCACACTTGTGCTTCAAAATAGCACCATGTTCTTCATGATAGAGAGTCTCATACGATAGCCTTCAAGTGGGAATTTTCATTATAGAACTTGGCTTGTATATTCCAACGACGGGCTTCCTCAAATGCCCTTGGTCTTCATGAGCAAGCAAGTTGGATGCACGCCCACAAGTTTCTTTTGTAGAGCTTTCATACATTATTATCTCTAGTGCATCCATTGCATGGCAATCCCTACTCACTTACATTGATATCTATTGATGGGCATCTCCATAGCCCGTTGATACGCCTAGTCGATGTGAGACTATCTCCCTACTTTTTGTCTTCTCCACAACCACCTCTCTATTCCACCCATAGTGCCATGTCCATGGCTCATGCTCATGTATTGCGTGAAAGTTGAAAGGTTTAAAAGAATAGAGTATGAAAACAAGTGCTTGGCTGAAATCGGGGTTGTGCATGATATGAATATTTTGTGTGATGAAGAGGGAGCATAGCCAGACTATATGATTTGGTAGGGATAACTTTCTTTAGCCATAGTATTTTGAGAAGACATGATTGCTTTGTTAGTATGCTTGAAGTATTACTATTTCTTACGTCACTATAGACTTTTGTCTTGAATCTTTCAGATCTGAACATTCATGCCACAATTAAGAGAATTACATTGAAAAACTATGTTGGTTAGCATTCCACATCAAAAATTCTGTTTTTATCATTTACCTACTCGAGGACGAGCAGGAATTAAGCTTGGGGATGCTTGATACATTTGCAACGTATCTATAAATTTTTTATTGTTCCATGCTATTATTTATGATGTTCTGGATGTTTAATGGGCTTTGTTATACACTTTTATATTATTTTTTGGAACTAACCTACTAACCCAAAGGCCCAGTCCAGATTGTTGTTTTTTGCTTGTTTCATGGTTTTTACAGAAAAAGGATATCAAACGGAGTCCAAATGGAATGAAATCTTCGGGAGAGATATTTTTGGAGAATATCATGCCCGGGAGACTTGAGAACCACGGAGTAGGGGCCACGTGGCGCCCACGAGGGTGGGGGCGTGCTCCCCTCAAGGGCGCACCCCCTGCCTCGTGGGTCCCACGTAAAGCCACCGGTGCCCTCCTTCCTCCTATATATACCTATGTACCCCGAAACCATCAGAACAACTGGGAAAACCCTAGTTCCACCGTCGTAACCTTCTATTCCCGTGAGATCCCATCTTGGGGCCTGTTCCAAAGCTCCGCCGGAGGGGGGATCTACGACGGAGTGCTTCTACATCAATGCCATAGCCTCACCAATGAGTTGTGAGTAGTTTACCATAGACCTTCGGGTCCATAGTTATTAGCTAGATGGCTTCTTCTGTTTTTTGGATCTCAATACAAAGTTCTCCTCGGTCTTCGAGGAGATATATTCGATGTAATCTCTTTTTGCGGTGTGTTTGTCGAGATCCGATGAATTGTGGATTTATGATCAAGATTATCTATGGGAAATATTTGGTTCTTTTCTGAACTCTTTATGTATGATTATAATATCCTTGCAAGTCTCTTCGAATTATTGGTTTGGTTTGGCCAACTAGATCTATAGTTCTTGCAATGGGAGAAGTGCTTGGCTTTGGGTTCAATCTTGTGGTGTCCTTTCCCAGTGACTGTAGGGGTAGCAAGGCACATATTGTATTGTTGCCATCGAGGATAAAAAGATGGGGTTTATATCATATTGCTTGAGTTTATTCCTATACATCATGTCATCTTGCTTAAGGCGTTACTCTGTTCTTATGAACTCAATACACTAGATGCATGCTGGATAGCGGTCGATGTGTGGAGTAATAGTAGTAGATGCAGAATCGTTTCGGTCTACTTGTCTCGGACATGATGCCTATATATAATGATCATGCCTGGATAGTCTCATAATTATTCGCTTTTCTATCAATTGCTCGACAGTAATTCGTTTACCCGCTGTAGAATCTCGCTATCATGAGAGAAGCCACTAGAGAACACTATGACCCCCCGGGTCTATTCTCAACATATCAATCTACACCTACTTTACTTTTTCCGCTTTTACTTTCTGTTCTTATAAAAAAAATACCAAAAATATAAACTATCATCTCTATCAGATCTCACTTTCGTAAGTGACCGTAAAGGGATTGACAACCCCTTATCGCGTTGGGTGCGAAGTTCTTATTTGTTTGTGCAGGTGCGAGGGACTCGCGCGTGGTCTCCTACTGGATTGATACCTTGGTTCTCAAAAACTGAGGGAAATACTTACGCTACTGTGCTGCATCTCCCTTTCCTCTTCGAGGGAATACAACGCAAGCTCAAGAAGTAGCAGCCCGTTACTCATATGGCCCAAAACATGGGCCTATAATCATCTTGGGCCATTAGCAGGTGTAAACCTATAGTAGTTTCCCGCCTTTAACAGTCCATGGGCTACATATTTACTGTAGTGACGCTGGGCTTCTTACGAGCCATAGAAACAATGGGCCTTCTACGGTCCGTAGAAACAATGGGCCTTCTACGGGCCGTAGAAAGAATGGGCCCTCTACGGGCTGTATTATCAATGGGTCTTAGACGGGCCGTATGATCGATTGGCCAAACATGGGCCAAAAACAGACCGCATTATGGCCATAAACGGGCTAGAGTTGGAGCCATCCGTTCATGGGCCGACCATAACAGGCCGTCGTTTATAGGCCGTATTTGATGACGTATGAAAACGACCCAACGTATTAACGGGCCACAAACGGGCTGACTGTAACCACGGGCCGAATTTGGCCCGCAAGCAGAAAATGGCAGTAACGGGCCGTAAGTAACTGAATGCTGGAAATAGGCCCAAGAATAAATGGGCCTTGAGAAGGCCGAAAGATAACATGGGCTGCAAACGACCCAATGGATTAATGGGCCGTTAATGGGTATAAAGTGATACACTATTCATTACATGCCAGTTTCACCACGGGTCGTTAATGGCCCAAGAATAAATGGGCACTGAGAAGGCCGAAAGATAACATGGGCTGCAAATGGCCCAATAGATTAATGGGCCATTAATGGGTATAAAGTGATACACTGTTCATTACGGGCCAGTTTCACCACGGGCCGTTAATGGGCCAACAGTTACAAAGGGCCTCATATGGGCCGAAAGACGTCATGGGCCATACATGGGCCGGAACTTAAAATGGGCTAGAATTATATTGGACGGCCCAGATGACGCTACTGGGCCTAATTCGGATAGGTCGTAACGGGCCCTGGGTTAGCGGGCTGTAAATGGGCTATATGTGAACAGGTCATTAATAGGCTTTTCGTGGGCCGGCCCGCAACCATTTGACCAAGTCATGCGGGCCGGCCTTTTCACGGGAATGGACCTCTGTTGGGCCGTGCCACGTCTCGACGTATCATAGGTGCTTTGGGTGCAATGAGTGGATGACATCTCCCAACGGTGAACCGACACGTGTTTCCTCCAGCCAATGATGATTTTACACGTGGAAGATCCCCATTGGTCGGGGATGTTAACGGGTTATCGGATCCAAAACCGGACCCAATAGCTTAACGGTGTTCCGTTACGGTGGATGCCACGTGTCGGTCACCCTTGACGAAAGCACTTCTCTGACGCGTGATTTATCGTCATGGAAGTGGACACTTCCGTAATGATAACTTTGGTAATGTCATGGAACACTTCTACGACAGCACATGTATGACTATCTTGATTCTGTCATAAATTTGCCATGGATGTACATGCATGATAGAAAATGTGACCTACTGTGACAGACACGTATCATTACAGAAGTGTATTTTTTTGTAGTGATGATATAAACCCCATCTTTTTATCCTCGATGGCAACAATACAATACGTGCCTTGCTGCCCCTGCTATCACTGGGAAAGGACACCGCAAGACTGAACCCAAAGCCAAGCACTTCTCCCATTGCAAGAACTATAGATCTAGTAGGACAAACCAAACCAATAATTCGAAGAGACTTGCAAGGATATTATAATCATACATAAAATATTTTAGAAAAGAATCATATATTTCTCGTAGATAATCTTGATCATAAATCCACAATTCATGGGATCTCGACAAACACACCGCAAAAAGATTACATCGAATAGATCTCCTCGAAGATCGAGGAGAACTTTGTATTGAGATCCAAAAAGAGAGAAGTAGCCATCTAGCTAATAACTATGGACCCGAAGGTCTGTGGTAAACTACTCACAACTCATTGGTGAGGCTATGGTGTTGATGTAGAAGCACTCCGTGGTAGATCCCCCCCTCCGGCGGAGCTCCGAAATAGGCCCCAAGATGGGATCTCACGGGAACAGAAGGTTGCGGCGGTGGAATTAGGGTTTTTTCTGTTGCCTCGATGTTTTGAGGGTATATGGATATA
>LR738714.1:553701874-553723149 GCA_902687465.1 Secale cereale
ATTCTTTTATTTGTAAGCCCTTTATGTGATGTCGCTCAGACGTACGACTGTGGCATTCTTTTTATTTATAAGCCCTTTATGTGATGTCGCTCAGACATCCGACTGTGGCATTCCTTTTTAAGCCCTTTGTGTGATGTCGCTCAGGCGTCCGACTGTGGCATTCTTTTTATTCATAAGCCCTTTATAAGGTGTCGCTCAGACGCCCGACTGAGGCCTGTTTTCTTTCATCATTTGCTCACGAGGCGTCACTCAGACACTCGTTTGGTCTCCTTCTATTTATCTTATGGATTTCGGGAGGATTACTGCCTGACTTCTATTGTTGCATACAGCACACTATATTTTTCATCCAATCGCATTTTTGTTGGAATACTCATATGCATCATGTTGGCATTTGTTATATCTTAAGTCCGAACTGTCTTGCGAGTACATTCAAAGTACTCACCTGGTTTGTTGATTTGGCCAGATGTGGACGAAGGCGATCTCATGGATGAAGAGTTCGATAGCGAGTCCGACGTCTAGTGGAGTCCCGGTCAGTCTCTTGCGATCCTGGAATTGATCTCTGTGATATAACCGCTTCCGCCTACCACCAAATAAATTCATCGGGTCTCACTCCGACACTCGATGAACTGTAATATATTGGAGTCACGTCACCCACTTCATTGTGACATAACCACCACCATTTATAACGAGTTAGTAGTATGCCACCCTGCCTTTGTGTCATATCCGCCTTTATGTACTATATTGGCGCGCTTGTAATAAATTTGTTGAGCAACCCCAGCTCAACCTTGTATAATATTCAGTGTACTGGAATTCTGTATCAAGGAATTGTCTGCCAACAAGAAATAATCTTCCTCGTTGGTTTAATAGAAAGGTCGGTCTTCCTGTAATTATTTTACTGAAGGACCGGTCCTGACAGGAATCCCCAAGCTTAGGCTCTTGCCACTCTTTGTTCCATAGTCAATCAAAGGTATACTCAAAACTTGAAAACTTCACAACACAAAACTTAACCAAAAATCTCGTGAGCTCCGTTAGTATAAGAAAACAAATAACTACTCAAAGGTACTGTAAGGAACTCATTATTTGTTTATATTGGTGTTAAACCTACTGTATTCCAACTTCTCTATGATTCATATTCCCCAATACTACTCATAGATTCACCAAAATAAGCAAACAACACACGAAAAACGGAATCTGTCAAAAACAGAACAGTCGGTAGTAATCTGTAACTTTCGCATACTTCTTCAACTCCAAAACAATTGAAATAAATTGGTAAACGTGAGGAATTTGTCTATTAATCATCTAGAAAAAGAATCAACTAAATAGCACTCTCCAGTAAAATCTGGTAGCTAATCTCATGAGCGCTAAAGTTTCTGTTTTTCATAGCATGATCATATAAACTTCACACAAGTTTTCCCAAAGGTTCTACTTGGCACAAACACTAATTAAAACATAAAACCACATCTAAGCAGAGGCTAGATGCAATATTTATTCCTAAACATAAGCAAAAACAAAGAAAATAAAATTGGGTTGCCTCCCAACAATCACTATCGTTTAACGCCCCTAGCTAGGCACTGATATTTCAATGATGCTCACATGAAAGATAAGAATTGAAGCACACAAAGAGCATCATAAAGCATGTAAAAATCAGATCTAAGTCTAACATACTTCCTATGAATAGGCATTTTATAGGAAAACAAATTAGCAAGACAAGCAAGATCTAACATATGCAAGGAAGAAGAAAGAAATAATAGCAATCTCAACATGAAGAGAGGTAATTTAGTGACATGAAGATTTCTACAACCATATTTTCAATATGATCCACATGCATATGAAGTTGACACTCTTCCAAAATAGTGGGATTAACATTAACTAAATTCATGACCTCTCCAAACCCACTTTTATCAAAAAATTCATCAGATTGAACATTCTCCAAATATCTGGGATCTAAAGTTGACACTCTTCCAAACCCACTTTCGATATTATTGCAAACATTATTATCAATCTCATATATATCATGGGGCTTAAATAATTTTTCAAGATCGTAAGAAGCATCACCCCAATCATGATCATTGCAACAAGTAGTTGGCATAGCAAAATAAGAATCCCCAAGCTTAGGGTTTTGCATATCATTAGCACAATTGACATTAATATAATTTATAATAACATCATTGCAATCATCCTTTTTATTCAAGAAGCTATCATGAATCTCTTTGAACACTTCATCACAATTTTCAGATTCATGAATTTCAAGCAAAACCTCATAAAGATAATCTAGTGCACGCAATTCACTCGCAATTGGTTCATCATAATTGGATCAATTAAAGAGATTAGCAAGTGGATGAGGATCCAAAATTTAGCAAGCGAAGATGCAAGCTAATAGAGGGCACATAGCAACACAAGCAAACAGAAAGGCGAATAAAACGGCAAGGGTGAAGTGGGGGAAAGGAAAATGAGAGGCAAAAAATGTAATGCGAAGGATAAGGGTTTGTGATAGGTACTTGGTATATGACTTTTACGTAAGCCTCAGAAATTCTTCTTGCTACTTCTTGAGCTTGCATTGTATTCCCTCGAGGAGGAAAGGGTGATGCAGCACAGCAGCGTAAGTATTTCCCTCAGTTTTGAGAACCAATGTATCAATCCAGTAGGAGACCACGCATGAGTCCCTCGCGCCTGCACAAGCAAATAAGAACTTCATAGCCAACCCGATAAGAGGTTGTCAATCCCTTTACGGTCACTTACGAAAGTGAGATCTGATAGATAGGATAGTATGATATTTTTGGTATTTTTGGATATAAGAACAGAAAGTAAATAAAGCAAAGTAAAGTAGATGGAAGATTAATATGTTGAGAATATACCCGGGGGGCATAGGTTTCACTAGTGGCTTCTCTCATGATAGCAGAATTCTATGGTGGGTGAACAAATTACTGTCGAGCAATTGATAGAAAAGCGCATAGTTATGAGAATATCTAGGCATGATCATTATATATAGGCATCACGTCCGTGACAAGTAGACCGAAACGATTCTGCATCTACTACTATTACTCCACACATCGACCACTAACCAGCATGCATCTAGAGTATTAAGTCCATAAGAATAGAGTTATGCTTTAAGCAAGATGACATGACGTAGAGGGATAAACTCAAGCAATATGATATAAACCCCATCTTTTAATCCTCCATGGCAACAATACAATACGTGCCTTGCTGCCCCTGCTGTCACTGGGAAAGGACACCGCAAAATTGAACCTAAAGCCAAGCACTTCTCTCATTGCAAGAACTATAGATCTTGTAGGCCAAACCTAACCAATAATTCGAAGAGACTTGCAAGGATATTATAATCATACATAAAAGATTACAGAAAAGAATCAAACATTTCTCGTAGATAATCTTGATCATAAACCCACAATTCATCGGATCTTGACAAACACACTGCAAAAAGATTACATCGAATAGATCTCCTCGAAGATCGAGGAGAACTTTGTATTGAGATCCAAAAAAAGAGAAGAAGCCATCTAGCTAATAACTATGGACCCGAAGGTCTATGGTAAACTACTCACAACTCATTGGTGAGGCTATGGCATTGATGTAGAAGCACTCCGTCGTAGATCCCCCCTCCGGTGGAGCTTCGGAACAGGCCCCAAGATGGTATATCATGGGAACAGAAGGTTGCGGCGGTCGAATTAGGGTTTTCTCTTTTGCCTCGATGTTTTCAGGGTATATATATATATATATATATATATATATATATATATATATATATATATACAGCCGGTCTATTCTCATAACATTATGAGAATAATATTCTCATAACACTTCCGAACTGCATTGCAAAAATGCATTGGAGAACTATGCGGACTGCTTCCGTCTTCGGCTGTGCACCACATAGAGGTGCAGCAGGAAACATTCATCTAGCATCGTTTCTGGCTAGTTTGACTGATTTGTACTGGTTTATTCGTGCTTGCGCTGATTTAATTTGCGGTTAAGCACTGAATTCTGCGAGAAAACGACGGAAATCCTTGGATTTTGGCGGATCTGCGTCCGTTCGTCCGCCTTACTCTGTTTCTCTGTTCTCCCCAGTGCGGATCGAAATTGCTGTGTTTTGTTTGTAATGTTTTGTTGTTTTCGGCATTTACGGGCTGCTTTTGATCTATCCGTATAAATTGGAGCGAATTAAGTTGTTATTTTGGAAGAATTTTAAGTTTTTTGTCCACGTTTTTTTGCGGCGCGACTAGCTCTGGTCGTTTATCAAAAGATGTTCTTTGAGTTTTTTTGCATTATATAGTTGTTAGAACTGCATCGCAGGCTGTGTTTTTCGTCTGTGAATCGCGGTCAAGAGCGGTGGACTGCAGTAATATGCAAATGCGCGTTTGAATTTTTTATAGTGCGGCGAACTGCATTAATATGCAATGCGAGCCTGTATGAACTGCATTACAGCCACCGGGGTGTCGGGGGACTAGTTTGATTAGTTTTTTTTGCTTTTGTCAAGCGCGGTGGACTGCAGCAATATGCAATGCGGAATGCATTTTGTTATGTAACCGCACTGCTTTATTTGTCCTTTTTTTGTGTTGTTTGTTTTACATATATATATACTGGTGGGTCAATTGGCTCCCCTCCCACCTTATCCCTGGCGGCTCTCATCTCATCTTATCCGTGGCGGCGCCACTCCTGCTCGATCTGTTTTTTCTCCCAACCAGATCTGTTTTTCGCCTGGCAATGGATTGCGCGTGCGGCTGCCTGGCAAGGGTGGAGCCGATGCTGGAGACATGCGTTTTTTCTGAAGGTTTGGTTCTGAACCAGAAGCAGCGGCATAGCGCTCTCTGCTCTATTCTATATTCTTCAGGTATTGGATTTCGGGCTCCATTCGTCCATCAGTTGACTGACGATGATGTCAGTGTTTCATGGGTATGTATTTCTCGGATATTCTTTTTCATGTGTTGTTTGTAGTTAACGCTACCTGAATTTTTGTAGGAGTATTAGTTTTCTGAAGAATTTTTTTTGCTACCAAGTATAAGCGAACTGCTTTTCCTGTAGTAGTTTTTTTATGAACATTGTAGGAGCAGCAGCAATGTTTGTCTAGTCAATATTATTTCGTGTTGACATCAATATTTTTTTATGAAAGATTGTAATCTTTTTCTTAGTTGTTCTTATATTTTTTTCTGTTCTTGTTGTTTTTCTTTGCAGAAATTCCCTTCTGGTCTAGTGAGGGTAACAGAAAGCTGTGTTAATTTGGTGTTGGTCAGCAAGAATGGATATCATGATGTTGATGTTATGTATTCTGTTGGCTCTGATGATTGTTTGGTTCTCAAAGACGGCTGAAAGGAATTTGTGGAGGAAGCTGGTCTTCAGGCAGGGGATGTTGCGATGGCTATGTTTTTTAGGCATGCAAAGTGTTTGGAAATCAAGTTAAATTTGCTTTAGATCAGTCTCGCTTGAGCAGCAGCAGCATGAGACATTTTTGTTGTAATAATCTGACATTTTTTTGCGTGGCTTCTAGCGTTTTTTCTTATGAGAATTCTGAGTATAAGTGAACTGCCTTTTTACATAGTCTTTCATGTGCATCCTATGAGCAGCAGCAGTTTCCTTTTTTCTTAACCCACAGAGGGAACTAGAGTTTTTTTAATAAAAGAGCACTACATCAACCTTCTTAACAGGGAGCAGTTTTTGTGAAAGAATCGTCTATGTGAACTGCTCTGATAGTTTTGTTTTTTATGTGTATCCTAGATGCAGCAGCAGTTTTGAAGCAATATACATACTGAAAACATACTACGGAGAACTGCATATATTTGATAGATAGAAACCACGGTTCTGCGGTCATAATTAATATAGTACATCATCAAGCAAACTAACGCAACACAAGCAAACATTGTCCCAAAGCAAACTAGAACGAAAGCAAACTAATCTACATACGCAGAGGAAACTAAATCGAGCACTTGCGACAGGAATCGTTGGGTTTCAGCATCTGTCCTACTTCACCAGTTCCACCCGTTGGAGTTGGAGGTGGAAGTTGATCCGCCCTTGCCCCACCCCCTCCTGGAGGACCTCGGGCGCTTCCTTGTCTTCTCTGTTTCAGCGCGCGCGAGGCCTTTCTTCATGGTGCTGATTCTGTTCCATATCTCGAACGCAGCGTAGGCGTCCTTGGCAGCATACTCGACGTGCTTGGTGCTGAGAATGGAAGTCCACAGGCTGTGGTCGTGGTCTGTCATCTTCGTCTTCATGTCTGCGTACTCGTCGTCGATGATGGCAGCAGCTACATCGCCCAGCGAGTCCAGTGGCTTCGTTCCATCAGGCACCCTCCAGTTCGTCTGGATGTCGACGAAGTTGGCGACGTGGAGGTCGCTGGCTGCGAGCTTCTGCTTGTCCTGCTCGATGGCGAAGCCAGCGAACTCGAACCTAGGGAAAGTGAACCGCAAGTTATTCCTTTCGGAACTGCATACACGGGCATATAGAACTGCAACGCGTACTCGGCAGAGAGAATTGCTTACCTTGGGTCGTCGAGGAACCTGTCGAAGGGGACGCATCTCTTTCCCAATGTACCACATACCTGGAAAACAAGCACTGGCTGGTACTTGCCGATGGATAGTTGAACCACGGCCGCCCTGCGGTGGTCGGGTGTGTACTCCACGTCGATGCTGACGATCTTCTGGCGGCGCCGCTGGAGTAGTGTCTTGAATTCTTCGACGTACGTCGCCATGGCGGCGACGTCGGTGGTGTAGATCACCTTTAGCTTCGTGTTCCCGTGCGCATGCACGGCGTCGTAGGTCCTGCTGAACCCCATTGCTGCAAAGAGGACGAAGAGGAGGAGGAAGGCGCAGCGTCGTGTGTTTGTGCGGACGGTCTGTTCGATGGAGCGCGGGATTTAAATGGGAGCGGCAGCAACTTCTGCCGAGGCCACGATCTCGTCTCCCAACCGTGTAGGCGATCATGGGTTCGTGATGATCCTGGCGTTCGTGCGGCGTGCAACCGTCGGGATAGAGGAGGGGCGGGGCGCGGGCGCTTCGGGCGATAGTGGGCGCATTTATTTTAGGGAATGCGAACCGAATCGTCCGCCGTAAGCGAACTGCATCGCTTCAGAAGCGTAATCGTTTCCCGTAAGCGAACTGCATCGCTTCAGAAGCGGAATCGTTTTTGTTTACATTTTTTTGCACTAAGCGCACTGCACTGTGTACTCGAAGGTTACTGCACTGAAGCTTTTAAACGCACCACGCACGCACTGCAGTGTATTTGTTTATCCTAGCCTGACTCTATATTTTTTCTTTTCTATCTGCTTTTTCTGTACTGATTCACGTTCATGGTCAGATTCTATACGAGCAAGAGAACTGCATTTCTCAAAATGACATTCCGATGTCGGGTTTTTCATACAGAAGAGAACCGCATTATGAGAGTGGAATTCTCATCTTATTTTCTTTTTTCATATAGAAGAGAACTGTATATTATTACACGATAACGATATATATAGATGATGAAGTTAATATGTTTTTTTTAAATGCAAAACTGCATATGTGTTTTGATCTACGCCCTTTTCCTGGTGCTTCTTCGCAGATTGTGCACTGCATTTGTTTCAACGTTTGTTGTTGCTTCTGTCTTGCTCTTGTTGTTCGCGTTAGCCCTCGTAACGGGACCGTGCGACCGCGACGCGCCTACGCGCTGGATTATGCGTTCTGTCTCTCCCCTTCGTTTTTGATGATGGTTCTTCGATTTCTTCATCTGCTTCTTCTTCTTCCTCGTCTTCTTCTTCTTCTTCCTCATCTTCCTCCTCGGTTTCATCAGCTTTGCTCGCTTCGTCACTCTCTGTAATGCCCAGGATGGAGTTATACCTCCTACATGTCGAGGCACGACTTAAAGGCATAAGTTCATCCTAGAATGATCTCAAGTTTGGTAATCTTTGCACAACTCATGTAAAAGAGGGGATAGTAAACTGAAAATAGTTGGCTTACACTCGCCATGTCACAGAATTACAGTACAAGTCTCAAACATCATACATTAAGAACACTACAACCCTCTAAGGGCAAAAGCCAAATGTCAAAGAACCAAACTCAGATAAAGTAAACCACAGGTGGATCGAATCCTAGTAAGAGACTCCACTACTGATCGTCCGGGTAGCGCACATAGTACCGACTACGCTCCTCGTCGTACTCCCAATCCAGCTCGGTGCCATCACCTGGATAGCTCACAGCTGGACATCTGGTGTGTGAAGTAACTGTGAGCCACAGAGGACTCAGCAATCCCGTTCCTGGGTAACAGAACTATCAAAGCCTTTGGGTGAGGATAAGGCTGAAGAAAAGAATAAGTCTGCAGCAGCAACTAGCATCTAGCTTACGTAAGTGAGAGCGAGAAGAGAAGGCATCGGCGAGAAGTGATCACGAAGTGATCCTAGCTACAAGCTCCACAAACATAACCCCTCCGTGTTCAACTCCCGAATCCCTATTCGGAAATTGACAGTCACGGAACACACGCTGGTAGTGTATTAGTAACATTGTGTCAAGAATTCTACAACCGGAATTAACAAGCTCCCATCTGCCACATAACCGCGGGCACGGCTTTCGAAAGTTCAAACCCTGCAGGGGTGTTCCAACTTGACCCATTACAAGCCCACGATCCGCGGAGTCCCAACTCCAAAGTGGGAAGACCCGAGTATCCTCGGAATCCCGTGCTCAAGATATACCGAACTAAGGTAAGGCTAATCCAGCAAATCCTCCCGGCGTGTCGACACCCTGATAGTAGCCGCGCGTATCTAAGTCTCAGGACACGACCGGATGGGTGATTCCACAGGTTTTTACCAAACCTCGAGTTTCCTTAAGGTGGCCCCGCAGAACCCCCGTTTCGGACCAACACTCATGTGGAGCACTGGCCCGGGGTTGTTGATTAAGAAAGAGGGTTAATTACTCCCTATGCAAGTTTAGTTTGTTATTAGGCAAATAGTACCAATGTTGGGATTTGCTGGAAAAGACTTAGCACTTAGCGGTTTATCGAGGGGGTCCCATACACCCCAACCGTGTTAGGAACGCATAATCAAGGAACATAATACCGGCTTATACGGATCCTAACGGCATGAGTGGAACAAATCACCAAGCAAAAGGCTTAGCCTTCCACCCTTGCCAATATATAGATGATTTCATTTTAAGCATTTATATAGTGTGATATAACCCAACCAAACTTCAACATGGAGCAAGCATCTTCACTTCACCTGCAACTAGCAACGCTATAAGAAGGGCTGAGCGAAGTGTACTTAGCCAAGCAACGGTTTGCATAGGTAGGTTGGTTAAACATGGCAATTGGTTACAAGTAGGAGGCTGACAAGAAGAACATGGGCATCGAGGCAAAACTATAGATCGAGACTACTAGCAAAAGGCAAAGATAGTAATGTTATCGGGGTTCGGTCATCTTGCCTGAAGAGAAGTCGTTCGGATCGTAAGAAGGGTCCTCGTGCTCAACCTCGTTGGAAACCTCGTGCTCAACTTCGTACCCGGTCTCAGCTTCCGGCTCTAAACAAAACAATCACACCAAGCACCAATCAACAAGATGCAATGCGCACTCGAAAAACATGAATGCATGATGGATGCACTAAGGATGCACATGGAGCACGGAAAATATCACTCAAGCAAATCACCTCAAAACAAGATAACGAGCTGATATTATTAATCTACACAGAAAATCAATCAAGTTTGATATAAGATTCGCTGAAATTGGAGTTACGGGCTAAAAGTTATGCCCGAAACAAGATTTGAGCGAAAGCTGAAAATTACAGCAACATAGCATCTTTGGAGCTCAAAATAATTAAGCTACATCACCCAAAAAGCATGGCAAAGGACATGAACACAAACTAGACATATAGTACAACAACTAGGTCCAAAGTGCACCCCCAACGGAGTCACGGATCAATAGCAATGATCTTGGACATATGGAACTTGACAATAAAATTCTGGCAGCAGAATTTTATTGAAACTTTAGAGCAAAAGATAAACATGCTACAGCCACTCAAATGGACATGTGAGGACATGGATGGAAAGACAACAATATATACTACAAGGAACAATCAAAATCCACTCCAAAACTAACATGCTTTGTCCTAGAACATCACACGAACATGGCATCGGAACATTACAGATTTCAGACTTAGTGAAAATTCACTGTCCTAAAACAGCAATATCATCATAGCATATAAAAGAGCATGTTTAAGTCACCTCGAAACTAAACATGGCAAAGGGTAAGCACCTCATCAAAGTGCATATGAAGGTGATCCCGAAACACACAAGCATGCTTCATAGAGGTGAACACAACGATTGCAACGAGCTCATCAAGATGGCATATCATAACAAGCGAAAACACATCATATGAACATGGCACTTTGCAACGATGATAACAAGGCAATAATAAATCTACCATGCAACCTATCACAAGCATCACGTAGTTCGTGGCAAGACGAACACGTGGACATGTCATTTGCATCATTCGGACAAACGGGCTAAAAGATATCACATGGCAAAGGTGGCATGAAAATAACACATAACAGCAGTTTATATCATGATGCACTCTTGCAACAGCAAAACAAGCCCCTAGATGATCTCTAACATGCATGACAACAATAGGTAAAACGTAGAGCACATCTCCACGAACGTCTGGACATATTACACGCGCAAAACGGAGCATCAGGCAAAAAGTTACAGCAGTTCAAACTTTGCATCAGACAGATAAAAACTGGTACTTAGAAGGATTTGAAACAACCTCACAGATCAGATCTGAGGAAAAAAACGGAGACGGGCCGGCGGCTGCGGATCTGGCCCAACGAACGGATCTGGGCCCGCGGAGAAGGAAGTGGGCCGCGGCGGAGGCGGGAGCCCGCCTGGCTCGGCGACGCGGTGGAGGACGCGGCGGCCCGCGGTGCGGAGCGGAGCCGAGCGGCCCGTCGGCAGATGCGAGGGAGGCCCGCGGCGCGCGGCCCGCGGAGGCGCGGTTGGCGGCGCCCAGGCGCACGGAGGGAAGTGGGCCAGGCGGCGGCTGCTGTGGCCCGGAGGAGCGGTCTGCCTAGCTGGCGCGGTGCGGGAGGAGGGCGATGGGCCGGCGCGGCGAACTGGGCCCGGGCGCTGCGGGGAACTGGGGACCAATCCGGCGGTGTACGGGCCTGGCCCGAAGCGGCGATGCGGAGGGAGTCCAGGAGCGGGCGACGCTGTGGGAGGCGAGCCCGGTCGGTCGGTGCGGTCGGCCGCTGACCTGGCCATCGAGGGATCTGGATCCCAGCGGCGCGGTGCGGACGAGTTGACCCAGGCCGGCGGTTCGAAGGATCCCTCGGGATCCGGGAAGATTTTTCTTGGATCTGAGGAAGAAGGAAAAAAAGGGGGAGAGAGGAGGAAGAAGAAGGGGATGCCCAAAATAGACTAGGGGTCTATAAATAGCAGGGATTTAGGGTTAGGGAGAGTTTAGGGGCGCTAGGAGCCCTCCGATCGCGATCCGACGGATCCGATCGCGGGGATAGTTTTAGAAGGCCTAGGAGAGACAAAAGACTGCAGCAGGGGTGTTTCCGGGACACGAAGTGAAGGCACTTCGGACCCACACGGACAACGGATGGAAAAGTCAACGGAGTCCAAACGAGACGAGATTTGAGAGGCGGGTTGCACACAACAAAACAACAACACAGACAACAACCTCGCGGCACACCGGTAGCGTTAAACGCCCGAACAACAAAGTAGGCCTACGGGACGTCACGGACACGTGAGGGAGCTCCGGAACGCGAAACGGACAACGGGAAGAAACACGCGGAACCGGATGCAACCGCCAACACAAATGCAATGCGATGCACATGTCTACATGATATGAATGAATGCCACACACTCACACAACAAAACGACGAAAGCCCGAAAGACAAAGAACCCGAAATGGAAATAGATGAAGCCGGAGATATATTATATACCCAAAAGGGAAAGTATTACATCCGGGGCATTACAAACTCTCCTCTACTACAAAAAGATCTCGTCCCGAGATCTAGGACTGGAAAAAGGAAGGGTACTCGGAACGAAGATGATCTTCTCGTTCCCAGGTAGCTTCTCGGTCGGTGTGATGTGACCACTTGACTTTCAGAAACTTGATGGACTTGTTGCGAGTCTTGCGTTCGGTTTCTTCGAGAATTGCAACTGGATGCTCTCGGTAGGACAGGTCTTGTTGAAGATCAATCTCCTCAAACGGAATCATGCGCTCAGGTGCCTTGAAGCATTTGCGCAGTTGAGACACATGGAAGACATCATGAACATTTGCAAAGTTGGAAGGGAGATCGAGCTGATAGGCTAGATCGCCTCTTTTGCCAAGAATCTTGAAAGGCCCGACGTATCTAGGAGCAAGCTTTCCTTTGATACCAAATCTTTGGGTTCCTTTCATCGGAGAAACTCGGAGATAGACATGATCACCGATGTCGAAAGCCAAATCACGATGCTTTCTGTCATAGTAGCTCTTCTGACGCGACTGAGCGGCCTTGAGATTCTCACGTATGACTTTGCACATTTCTTCGGCTTCTGAGATCAAGTCATTGCCAAGAAGTTGGCGTTCACCTGTTTCAGACCAGTTGAGAGGGGTACGGCACTTTCTGCCATAGATAATTTCAAAGGGTGCTTTACCTGCACTTGCTTGAAAGCTGTTGTTGTAAGAGAACTCGGCAAATGGAAGGCACTCTTCCCATTTCATGCCGAAGGAGATGACACAGGCTCTGAGCATGTCTTCTAGAATTTGATTCACACGCTCGACTTGACCACTAGTCTGAGGGTGAAAGGCTGTGTTGAACCTGATCTTAGTACCCATGGCGGACTGAAAAGAATCCCAGAACCTTGATGTGAACAAGCTTCCATGGTCTGAGGATATCACTTGAGGAATGCCATGTAGGGACACAATTCTGGAAGTGTACAGCTCTGCAAGTTGAGCTGCATTGATTGATTCTTTGACTGGAAGAAAGTGAGCGACTTTGGTAAGCTTGTCAATCACCACAAAGATAGCATCATTGCCTCGCTTGGATTTAGGAAAACCAGTGACGAAGTCCATTTCAATGTGGTCGAACTTCCACTCAGGAATGGGAAGAGGTTGGAGAAGACCGGCTGGACGTTGATGTTCTGCTTTCACTCTTCTGCATACATCACATTCGTTCACGAATTGGGCAATTTCCCTTTTCATGCGTGTCCACCAGTAAGATTGCTTGAGATCTTGATACATCTTGGAACTGCCAGGATGAATGGAAAGGAGAGAATCATGAGCTTCTTCCAATATGAGCTTCCTGAGATCACCTTTGGGAACAACGAGTCTGTCCTCGAAGAACAAGGTATCTCTCTCATCAACACGGAAGCACTTGTATTTTGGAGTGCCCTTTGCAATCCCATGTTTCACTTTCTTCACCATGGTATCACTGAGCTGGGCCTCACGGACTTGATCTTCCAAGGTAGGAGCAATTTGGAGATTTGCAAGAAAACCCTGCGGAACAACTTGGAGGTTGAGCTTCCTGAAAGCTTCACAAAGCTCAGGCTGGTGTGGCTTGATAAGAAGGCTGTTGCAATATGCCTTTCTGCTTAAAGCATCTGCAATCACATTCGCCTTGCCTGGAGTGTATTCAATGCTGGGGTTGTACTCTTGGATCATTTCAACCCAACGAGTCTGGCGGAGGTTCAGATGCGGCTGTGTGAAGATGTACTTCAAGCTCTTGTGATCAGTGAAGATGTCGACCTTTCTGCCCAACAACAGATGTCTCCACGTAATCAGAGCATGTACCACAGCTGCTAGCTCGAGATCGTGTGTTGGATAGTTCTTCTCACTTGGCTTGAGCTGCCGAGAAGTATATGCCACACTTCTCTTATCTTGCATAAGCACACCACCAAGACCTTGAAGAGAAGCATCACAGAATACTTCATAGGGCTTGGTTTCATCTGGAGGAGTCAGAACTGGAGCAGAGACAAGCTTCTCTTTGAGGGTTTTGAATGCCACTTCACATTCGGGAGACCAAAAGTATTTGACATTCTTCTGAAGCAGGTTGGAAAGAGGCTTGGCAATCTTGGAGAAGTTTTCAACAAACCTTCTGCAATAGCTGGCAAGACCCAGAAAACTGCGGAGCTGCTTGACGTTCTGAGGAGCCTCCCAGTTGACAATTGCTTCAACTTTCTCGGGATTAACCGCAATACCGTCAGCTGAGATGATGTGGCCCAGGTACAAAACCTTATCGAGCCAAAACTCGCACTTGGAGAACTTGGCATAGAATTTATGCTCTCGGAGTCGATCAAGAACCAGACGCAAGTGCTTCTCGTGATCTTCTTCATTCTTGGAAAACACCAGAATATCATCCAGATACACGAGCACGAACTCGCCCGTATAGGGGTTGAAGATGTAATGCATCATCCTTGAAAAGGTAGGAGGAGCATTGGCGAGACCGAAGGACATGACGGTATACTCGTATGAACCGTAGCTCGTTTTGAAGGCCGTCTTGGGAATGTCTTCCTCGCGAATGCGAATTTGATGATAGCCCATTCGGAGGTCAAGCTTAGAGAACACTTTAGCTCCTTTGAGCTGCTCAAAGAGTTCGTTGATGTTGGGGAGCGGATACTTGTTCTTAATCGTCTTCTTGTTCAATGGCCGGTAGTCAACACAGAGACGCTCCGTGCCATCTTTCTTCTTGACAAATAAGACACCACAGCCCCACGGAGATGTACTCGGTCTGATGAGACCCATACTCTCCTGCTTATCAAGCTGCTTCTTCAATTCCTTCAGTTCATCCGGAGAGAGCTTGTAAGGACGCCGGCACGCAGGCTCAGTGCGCGGCTCGAGTTCAATGACAAACTCCACCTGACGGTGTGGAGGCATGCCTGGAGTTCTTCTGGAAAGACGTCTTGATATTCGTTCACCACTGGAATTTGTTCTATGGCATTAATTTCGCCCTTATCATTAAGAGAGAAAAGCCGAATAGTATTATCCCTGGAGGCGAAGATAATCACATCTTCATCAGAATGAGTGAACTTGACTTCCTTTTGAGCACGAACAATGTGAGCATCATGCTGAGAAAGCCAATCCATTCCGAGAATGAGGTCAATATCAGAATGACCAAGAATCACCGGAGAAGCCAAAAATCGATAATCGCCCATGCGAATAGAAACATCCGGAGCATATATACTGGAATGTATCTGCTTTCCCGGAGAAGAAACTGCCAACTGCTTCGGTAAAGCTGTTGTGGTCACACTATGCTTGGATGCAAACGGGTATGACATGAAAGAATGTGAAGCACCATAATCAAATAACACTTTAACTGGAAAAGAGTTCACTGGAAGGTTACCCAAAATGACATCAGAAGAAGCCTCCGCTTGTGCTGCATTCATCAGATTGACCCTTGCAGCCTTTGGATCATGCCTGACAATAGCTGAACTCACAGGTGGAGGAGGAGGAAGACGCTTCGGATTCGGACATCTGTTTGCATAATGACCTTTCTGAGTGCATTTGTTGCAAGTCACTTCTGAGAGAGGACGGAACTGAGAGCCACTGGACTTGGAGCCTTGAGACTGAAACTGCTTCTTCGACTGGTTGCTCGGGTTGGGTGGGTGGGAGAAACCACGACCACTAGAGTTCTTGTTGTTGGAGTTGTTGAAGTTGTTGGAGTTGTTGTATGGAGCTCGAATCACTGGAGGAGGAGGAAGCCAGAATTTCTGTTGTTTCGAGACCATCTGAGACGATGAGGAAGAGTGAACAGCATCTCGAATTCTCTTCTTAGAAGCCTCCATCTTAAGCTGAGCTGCTTCTTGTTTCAAAGCCATGTTATAGAACTTGTCGAACTCATCTGGCTCGAACAAAGTGAGAGCAAGCTGAAGTTCATCTTTGAGACCTCCACGGAACTGATAGATTTTACTCTTTGCATCAGGAATGTCTTGCTTTGCATAGCGAGCGAAGTTTTGGAACTTGACATTATACTGATAGACAGACATGGAGCCCTGCTTGAGGTTGCGGAATTGCTCACGCATACCCTCGATAACACTTGTAGGAATGTGATGCGAGCGGAAATCCTTGCAGAAATTCTCCCAAGAGATCACTTGACCCGGCCTTGAGTCTTTGTACTGCAGCCACCAGTCAGCTGCTTGATCTTTCAGTTGGAAGGCTGCAAACTTCACATAGTCATCTTCTTTCACGTTACTGCACTCAAAATGCTTTTTTATGTCGGTCAACCAATCCTCAGCATCAAGAGGGTCGACACAGTAACTGAAAGCTTTAGGATTGTTAGCTAGGAACTGGTTGAGAGTAGCATGGTGCTGCTGGAAGAAGTTGCCTTGGTTCACTGGAACACCCTGATTAGCTTGATTAGCTTGCATAGCTTGCATTTGCTGCATCATCTGCATCATCAACTGAGTGTTCTGAGCTGTAGTCTGCATAATTGCTCTCCAAGCCTCAGGCGGAGGAGGAGGGGAAGGAGGACGTTCTGGAACCTCTTCACCCTCTGGGTTGGCGTTCCGAACCCTTTTCGGAGCCATCCTGTAAGAGATGACCACGAATAAGCAATTGATTGACAAAAGGAATAAGCTGAATCAATGGAATGAATTGCAACAAGTCTTCACAATAATCATTCGAACAATAAGAACGAATGAAATCATCCGAACAAGAGGAACAAATGAATTTCTCAGTTAATTGATAACATCAGTCTTCACGAGAAGCCACATAGGGAACAAAAGGATAAAATAAGTAAACAACAAGGTACAGAAAGGAACAAACACAAGAGAGGAGTTTCGTTCTAACATCTTTGTGCTGAAAGCATATGAACGCGTTACGAAAAGGTTTTGCAATCCCCGGATCAGCATAGCCAAGGACCCTTTAAGATGCAACTCCTGATAGTAACATCTGTCATATAACCCCTTCACTCAATGTCGAATCCCGAACTCACTAACCTGCATTCGTTGGAAGAATGCCTACGATCTACTGGATAAAACCCACCTATAGTTTTCCGAAAGATTCCAGTTATGCAATCAGGTGTTGGGGATACACGAGAAGCACCGCGCAATCAACTCTAAACCTACATCCAGGTGTATCCATCCTTCAACACATAACCAGTCTTTCTCGGAAACTGTGTACCTCGGACCTTCGAAAAGCATCCACTATAACAAGCTATGGCAATACTCCCGAACTACCTCCCCAGTACTGGGTGATGTCGGGGTTATCTTACCACTGGCCGTATAGGGGAGATTTTCGATGTCGGCCGTCTTAAGTATTTAGTACTGCCGCGATATGATTGTGTCAATGATACCCCGAAGCTCAACTCCTCGGTAACAGGAGGCATCGAGAACAATATCCTTGTCACAAGAACATCGAAACAATCCCAGAATACTCGCGGGATTCCTAAAAAAAATTGTGCAAATTTTGAAGATAGGAGAGACAAGAGTAGACGTCAGGAGTCCTCACCAAAGAGAAAGGGGATGAGAAGCAAAGAAATCCTACTCTCCGATATAATATAGGACTCAAAAAGTTTTCAGTGTGTGCCTAGACTCGACCGTCAACGATTCGATCAAACAGTGGGGGCTCCTAGGTCGGAGAAGGATCTGAATACCAACTTGTAATGCCCAGGATGGAGTTATACCTCCTACGTGTCGAGGCACGACTTAAAGGCATAAGTCCATCCTAGAATGATCTCAAGTTTGGTAATCTTTGCACAACTCATGTAAAAGAGGGGATAGTAAACTGAAAATAGTTGGCTTACACTCGCCACGTCACAGAATTACAGTACAAGTCTCAAACATCATACATTAAGAACACTACAACCCTCTAAGGGCAAAAGCCAAATGTCAAAGAACCAAACTCAGATAAAGTAAACCACAGGCGGATCGAATCCTAGTAAGAGACTCCACTACTGATCGTCCGGGTAGCGCACATAGTACCGACTATGCTCCTCGTCGTACTCCCAATCCAGCTCGGTGCCATCACCTGGATAGCTCACAGCTGGACCTGCATCTGGTGTGTGAAGTAACTGTGAGCCACACAGGACTCAGCAATCCCGTTCCCGGGTAACAGAACTATCAAAGCCTTTGGGTGAGGATAAGGCTGAAGAAAAGAATAAGTCTGCAGCAGCAACTAGCATCTAGCTTACGTAAGTGAGAGCGAGAAGAGAAGGCATCAGCGAGAAGTGATCACGAAGTGATCCTAGCTACAAGCTCCACAAACATAACCCCTCCATGTTCAACTCCCGAATCCCTATTCGGAAATTGACAGTCACGGAACACACGCTGGTAGTGTATTAGTAACATTGTGTCAAGTTATCTACAACCGGAATTAACAAGCTCCCATCTGCCACATAACCGCGGGCACGGCTTTCGAAAGTTCAAACCCTGCAGGGGTGTTCCAACTTGACCCATTACAAGCCCACGATCCGCGGAGTCCCAACTCCAAAGTGGGAAGACCCGAGTATCCTCGGAATCCCGTGCTCAAGATATACCGAACTAAGGTAAGGCTAATCCAGCAAATCCTCCCGGCGTGTCGACACCCTGATAGTAGCCGCGCGTATCTAAGTCTCAGGACACGACCGGATGGGCGATTCCACAGGTTTTTACCAAACCTCAAGTTTCCTTGAGGTGGCCCCGCAGAACCCCCGTTTCGGACCAACACTCATGTGGAGCACTGGCCCGGGGTTGTTGATTAAGAAAGAGGGTTAATTACTCCCTATGCAAGTTTAGTTTGTTATTAGGCAAATAGTACCAATGTTGGGATTTGCTGGAAAAGACTTAGCACTTAGCGGTTTATCGAGGGGGTCCCATACACCCCAACCGTGTTAGGAACGCATAATCAAGGAACATAATACCGGCTTATACGGATCCTAACGGCATGAGTGGAACAAATCACCAAGCAAAAGGCTTAGCCTCCCACCCTTGCCAATATATAGATGATTTCATTTTAAGCATTTATATAGTGTGATATAACCCAACCAAACTTCAACATGGAGCAAGCATCTTCACTTCACCTGCAACTAGCAACGCTATAAGAAGGGCTGAGCGAAGCGTACTTAGCCAAGCAACGGTTTGCATAGGTAGGTTGGTTAAACATGGCAATTGGTTACAAGTAGGAGGCTGACAAGAAGAACATGGGCATCGAGGCAAAACTATAGATCGAGACTACTAGCAAAAGGCAAAGATAGTAATGTTATCGGGGTTCGGTCATCTTGCCTGAAGAGAAGTCGTTCGGATCGTAAGAAGGGTCCTCGTGCTCAACCTCGTTGGAAACCTCGTGCTCAACTTCGTACCCGGTCTCAGCTTCCGGCTCTAAACAAAACAATCACACCAAGCACCAATCAACAAGATGCAATGCGCACTCGAAAAACATGAATGCATGATGGATGCACTAAGGATGCACATGGAGCACGGAAAATATCACTCAAGCAAATCACCTCAAAACAAGATAACGAGCTGATATTATTAATCTACACAGAAAATCAATCAAGTTTGATATAAGATTCGCTGAAATCGGAGTTACGGGCTAAAAGTTATGCCCGAAACAAGATTTGAGCGAAAGCTGAAAATTACAGCAACATAGCATCTTTGGAGCTCAAAATAATTAAGCTACAGCACCCAAAAAGCATGGCAAAGGACATGAACACAAACTAGACATATAGTACAGCAACTAGGTCCAAAGTGCACCCCCAACGGAGTCACGGATCAATAGCAATGATCTTGGACATATGGATCTTGACAATAAAATTCTGGCAGCAGAATTTTATTGAAACTTTAGAGCAAAAGATAAACATGCTACAGCCACTCAAATGGACATGTGAGGACATGGATGGAAAGACAACAATATATACTACAAGGAACAATCAAAATCCACTCCAAAACTAACATGCTTTGTCCTAGAACATCACACGAACATGGCATCGGAACGTTACAGATTTCAGACTTAGTGAAAATTCACTAAGTCCTAAAACAGCAATATCATCATAGCATATAAAAGAGCATGTTTAAGTCACCTCGAAACTAAACATGGCAAAGGGTAAGCACCTCATCAAAGTGCATATGAAGGTGATCCCGAAACACACAAGCATGCTTCATAGAGGTGAACACAACGATTGCAACGAGCTCATCAAGATGGCATATCATAACAAGCGAAAACACATCATATGAACATGGCACTTTGCAACGATGATAACAAGGCAATAATAAATATACCATGCAACCTATCACAAGCATCACGTAGTTCGTGGCAAGACGAACACGTGGACATGTCATTTGCATCATTCGGACAAACGGGCTAAAAGATATCACATGGCAAAGGTGGCATGAAAATAACACATAACAACAGTTTATAACATGATGCACTCTTGCAACAGCAAAACAAGCCCCTAGATGATCTCTAACATGCATGACAACAACAGGTAAAACGTAGAGCACATCTCCACGAACGTCTGGACATATTACACGCGCAAAACGGAGCATCAGGCAAAAAGTTACAGCAGTTCAAACTTTGCATCAGACAGATGAAAAACTGGTACTTAGAAGGATTTGAAACAACCTCACAGATCAGATCTGAGGAAAAAAACGGAGACGGGCCGGCGGCTGCGGATCTGGCCCAACGAACGGATCTGGGCCCGCGGAGAAGGAAGTGGGCCGCGGCGGAGGCGGGAGCCCGCCTGGCTCGGCGACGCGATGGAGGACGCGGCGGCCCGCTGTGCGGAGCGGAGCCGAGCGGCCCGTCGGCTGATGCGAGGGAGGCCCGCGGCGCGTGGCCCGCGGAGGCGCGGCTGGCGGCGCCCAGGCGCGCGGAGGGAAGTGGGCCAGGCGGCGGCTGCGCTGGCCCGGAGGAGCGGTCTGCCAAGCTGGCGCGGTGCGGGAGGAGGGCGATGGGCCGGCGCGGCGAACTGGGCCCGGGCGCTGCGGGGAACTGGGGACCAAGCCAGCGGTGTACGGGCCTGGCCCGAAGCGGCGATGCGGAGGGAGTCCAGGAGCGGGCGACGCTGCGGGAGGCGAGCCCGGTCGGTCGGTGCGGTCGGCCGCTGACCTGGCCGTCGAGGGATCTGGATCCCAGCGGCGCGGTGCGGACGAGTTGACCCAGGCCGGCGGTTCGAAGGATCCCTCGGGATCCGGGAAGATTTTTCTTGGATCTGAGGAAGAAGGAAAAAAAAGGGGGAGAGAGGAGGAAGAAGAAGGGGATGCCCAAAATAGACTAGGGGTCTATAAATAGCAGGGATTTAGGGTTAGGGAGAGTTTAGGGGCGCTAGGAGCCCTCCGATCGCGATCCGACGGATCCGATCGCGGGGATAGTTTTAGAAGGCCTAGGAGAGACAAAAGACTGCAGCAGGGGTGTTT
>LR738714.1:553728815-553760535 GCA_902687465.1 Secale cereale
AGGAGGGCATCAGGGGAGCCAGAGGGGGCCGACGAGGGTGGGGGGCGCGCCCTGTAGGAGGGGGCGCGCCCTGGACCCTCGTGGCCACCTCCTTCGTTCCCTCGCGTGTACTCCAAGTCTTCTGGGTAGATATGGTTCCAAAAATAACTCTCGCGAAGGTTTCATTCCGTTTGGATTTCGTTTGATATTCCTTTTCTGTGAAACCCTGAAATAGGCAAAAAAAACAGCAATCTGCACTGGGCCTTGGGTTAGTAGGTTACTCCCAAAAATAATATAAAAGTGTATAATAAAGCCCATTAAACATCCAAAACAGAATATATAATAGCATGGAACAATAAAAAATTATAGATACGTTTGAGACGTATCAGTACCCCTCCAGCCAGCACATGCTCTAAATACAATGCCCAGGAGGGTAAACGGTGCCACGCGCCGCATCGTTCGATCTAGGAGACCCATATCTAGGGTTTCCCCAAGAGTAGCATGGGTGGGAGTACGAAAATTGCGTCCATGATGCCTCCAACAAGGAAACGACACAAATATGCCACCATCGCTCGCCATGATCAAAGTCGGGTCGGTTTTCACCTACACATGTAGGTTAATTATCGCACCCGTTTATTCCTTCTTTTAGTTTCAGTTCCTTTCCTAGCCCATTTATTTAATCAGGGTCCTCTCCCTCCCGTCAGCCCATGCAGCTATAGTACTCGTTTGTTTGCTCCAGAACAATCCTGGAACTTCCGTGTTGCCTCGTTACGATCCTGATAGTTGCAAAACTGGTCCATCAACGGTCCTGCGGCAGGCCCACATACGTACACGACTACATGACCTGCCACAGCAGCACAGGACGATGCGGGTCGATTCAGTTTTTCCTAACTTGAGCGAAAAAAGAGGAAATCCCCCCATTTGATCCCCAAAATTAGATAGAAATTGCTAACCCTAGAACCGTTGGTGGCGTGGCGGCGGCGGCGACAATGAGACCTACGGTAGCTTCGTTTCCGTCCCCGACAAAAGCAGGAGTCCTTTTGGGCCGAGGCGGTGTTGTCCCAGCTTGCACCGGCTAGAATAAGGAGCACAACTTCCTTCTTATGCGGGCAGAGTTGAAGCTGTCCCAGCCGTGACCCACCTCGGCTAGAGGACGAGTGCCGCTCCCTGTGCGGGCGGAGGCAAAGCTATCCCAACAGTGGCTCACGCCCGCAATTCCACCGTCCACCGATGGCATGTGATACGTCTCCAACGTATCTACTTTTCCTAATGCTTTTCCTCTTGTTTTGGACTCTAATTTGCATGATTGAATGAAACTAACCCCGGACTAACGTTGTTTTCAGTAGAACTACTATGGTGTTGCTTTTGTGCAGAAATAAAAGTTCTTGGAATGGAACGAAACTTTGCGAGGATTTTTTATTCAATAAAAGAAAAATATCGTAGCCAGAAACCACCGGAGGGCGGGCACCTGGGTGGGCACAACCCACCAAAGCACACCCCCCTCCTAGCGCGCCCTGGTGGGTTGTCCCCACCTGGTGGCCCCGCTGACGCCAACCCTGATACTATAAGTTCACATTTTCAGGGAAAACAATCAGGGAGAAAGAATTATCGCGATCTTCATTCTTCATCATCACCAACCCTTGTCCATCGCCGACTCCATGATGCTCCCCACTAGGAGTGAGTAATTCCTTCATAGGCTCACTGCTCGGTGAGGAGTTGGATAAGATTCATCATGTAATCTAGTTAGTTTTGTTAGGGCCGATCCCTAGTATCCATTATGTTCGGAGATTGATGCTGCTGTGACTTTGCCATGCTTAATGCTTGTCACTTTGGGCATGGGTGCCATGATTTCAGATCTAAATCGTTTATTATAGTATCATTAAATTCATGTTTTAGATCGAATCTTGCAAGTTATAGTCACCTAGTACGTGTTATGACCCGTCAACCCCGGAGTGACAATAACCGGAACCATTCACGGTGATGACTTTAGTTTTAGGAGTTCATGTATTCACTATGCGTTAATGCTTTGTTCCGGTTCTCTGCTAAAAGGAGGCCTTAATATCCCTTAGTTTGAAATATGGACCCCACTGCCACGGGAGGGTAGGACAAAAGATGCCATGCAAGTCTTTCCATAAGCATGTATGATTATTTACGGAATACATGCCTACATTATATTTATGAACTGGGCTAGTGTCGTATCCCCCTAGGTTATGACTGTCACATGATGAATATCATCCAACAAATCAACGATCCAATGCCTACGAATTTATCCTATATTGATCTTGCTAAGTTACTACTGCTATCGTTACTTCTGCACTTGTTACAAAACTATTGATATCATGGTTACTGTTACTGTTACTCCTGCCATTACTATGAAAACCATCGTATTACTGTGCTACTGATCACTTTTCTACAGATAATTAATCTCCAGGTGTGGTTGAATTGACAACTCAGCTACTAATACTTACAAATATTCTTTGGCTCCCCTTGTGTTGAATCTATAAATTTGGGTTGAATACTCTACCCTCGAAAACTGTTGCGATTCCCTATACTTGTGGGTTATCAAGACCTTTTCCTGGCGCCGTTGCCGGGGAGCACAACTATATTTGTTGAGTCACTTGGGATTATTATCAATATATCACTATGAAGAATCTGAAGGATGCTAAGACTAAGATTTATCCCTCTAAGACGAGGGGAGGTAAGGAACTTCCATCCAGTTCTGCTTTAGATTCACCTTCTATTATAAGTAAACTTGCAACACCACAACATGCTATTACTTTTGATATGTCACAAGTTGTTGATGATGCTACTTCTACCACTACAGGAATCAGGAACTTTGTCGTCCGCCATGGCTGACGGCAAAGGCATGCCTAGCGGTCGACAAAGGCCTTTGTTGTCCGTCTGCAGACGGCAACAGGTCCGGCTGAACAGGCTATGGCGAAGGGTCCTTTGCCGTCTGCTGGCGGACGGCAAAGATGAAATGGTATTTGACGTCTGCTAGCGGACGGCAAAGGACCTGGACATCACATGTGGCAGCTTATGGCTGTCAAGGGGTTAACGGTGCGCTTTGTCATCTGCTGGCGGACGGAAAAAACACCATTGCACCTTTGTCGTCTGCCAGCGGACGGCCAAGTAACCAAATAGGCCAGCCCCCACGTGCTGCCAGTGCCCCCAGGTTGCATAGGTAGCTGCCACGTGGCACCTTTGCCATCTACTGGCTGACGGCAAAGAGCCCCTGTTTTTCTATTTTTTTTCTTAAATTCATTCAATATCAACACACAAGTTTCAACACACAAATTTCACACCAGACATATGACATATCCTACACACAAGTTTCATCATATATACATACATAACCAACACATAGTTCCATCCATACATATTACAATAGTTTCACATTGTTCATCCAACACCTATCCATCCATCCATATAACAAGTTCCACATTGTTCATCGATAAAAAGAAAAGAAGAAAGGGAAAAGAAGCACTCCATCTAGGCAAGCTTCCGTCAAGTAAATGAAATCTGCAAAATGGGAACAAGAAAGTTAGAAGAAGAAGACTAGAAGAAGAAGAAGAAGAAGAAGAAGAAGTAAGCATACTTAGGTGAACTAAGCATATTATGCCATTTTTGATATTAAGCAGCTAAGTATAGGTCTTTATTGAGCTAACCTAGGTAACTAAGCATATTAGAGCTAACTTAGAGCTAACTTAGGTCATTTTGGAGAAGAAGAAGACGAAGAAGAAGAAGAAGAAGACGAAGAAGAAGAAGAAGAAGAAGAAGAAGAAGAAGAAGAAGAAGAAGAAAAAGAAGACTAGAAGAAGAAGAAGAAGAAGAAGAAGACTAGAAGAAGAAGAAGAAGAAGAAGAAGAAGAAGAAGAAGAAGAAGAAGAAGGTTTTTACGCTTCTCCATCTCATTCTTCTTATTTATTCTTGTTTTTCTTCTCTTTCTTCTTCTATTCTTTCTTTTTCTCCTCTTCCTTGTTTTTATTATTTTTATTCCTTATTTGTGTCATTTTAGAGCTTACATGGGTAAAATATGACATATATGAGGTTACCAAGATTGTTATGCCATTTCAAACCTAAGTTAGCTAATCATGCAATTTTTACATAAATAAGCCAAGTGTATGTCATTATTGAGCCAACCTAGGTAACTAAGCATATTAGAGATAACTTAGCATATTAGAGCTAACTTCGGTCATTTCGGAAGAAACAAAGCTAAGTATATATAGATCATTTCGGAGATCTGACATGCCTGACATAGTTTAATCCTCCTTCTTCTCCTTCTCCTTCATCATCCTGATGCGCTTAGAGCGGCGAGGCAGTGGGATGTAGTCTTCTACCACAATTGGCATGGTCATTTCGCCCAGCTGTGGGATCGCTGGCGCCACCACCATCGCGAGGTCATTGTCAGGCACCACCACCATCGCGAGGCCATCTTTAGGTAGCACCAGCGCTAGGTCATCCTCATCCACCACCATCTCTTGCCCATCGTCAGCCACCACCATCGCTTGGCCATCGTTAGCCACCACCATCGTGAGGTCATTGTCAGACAGAATAGGCTGCACCTCCTCATCCCCATGCTGCTCCTCTTCTTCCCAACTCCATTCCGGATCATCCTCGATGCTGCTTTGGTTGTAGCCAGACTCGCTGCTAGTTTTGCTGTAGCCAGACTTGCTGCCGCTGCTCCGATTGCCTGACCAAATGCAAGAAAGTTCTTTTAACAATCATTGTGAGACAAAGCCAAATGAAGAGGAAGAAGAGGCAAAGCATACTAGCATCATCATTGCCCTGGTAGCGCATGCGGCACATAGTCGTGTTGAACACCTTCATGGTGAGCATGGCGTCGCCATCGTACCTGAAGACAAGGAAGTACTCGTGCCTCAGGTCGTAGGCACGGACGAACTGCTCCTAGCCATGACACAGGTACATGTGGTCATTCCTGATCACCACCTCCACGTCCCAAAGCCTGCGATGCCCGCTGCCGGCCTGTCGAAGCTTCACATTCTTTGGCCGATGGTCATCCAGCATCTCCATATAAGTGGCAGGCAACCTTTGCAACGTGGGTCAAGGAGTGATGTAGCAAACAACAGAGTTATGATAAAGAGATGGGTGAAGGGGAGATCTCTCCTTTTATATACCTGCCTCTAGGAGGAATTCTGTAGTATGATCGTGAAGAACTCGAAACCTTCCAAGTCGTACTCCAGTGTGGGTGTCGTGGTTCTAAGTCTGACATTAAGGGTAGGGGGTACGAATGGAGAGGCAAGGCCCTAGCTATGGTGATGTTGTACACAAGGTGTTTTCGAGTTCAGGCCCTTCTCGGAGGAAGTAAAAGCCCTACGTCTCGGTGCCCGGAGGCTTGGTCGACTGGTATGTGTATATGTGTGTTACAAAGGTGCGAACCCTTGTTCTGGAGGAGGGGGGTGGCTTATATAGCGCGCCAGGACCCCAGCCATGCTCCACATTACCAAGGGTTCAATGTACATTAAGGCAGGTGTTACTGATAACGCCTGCAGTAAAGGGTAATTAAGGTGTTTTACTACGGTGAGTAAATACAGGACCGTTGCTGTCTCAAGTGAAGCTTGACCTTCGGAGGTCGAGTGCCTTGGATCGGTCGAGTGGGGATGAGTCGTCTTGCGTATGGGGTTCAGTCGAGTGGAATGTCTTCTTGGACCGTCTCAGTCGACTGCCTCCACTGTCATAGGTCTTGTCTTTTGATCTTCTAGGGTAGTGACCTTGGGTGGGGTACCTTGATCGGGCATGTGACCCTACCCTAGGTCTGTAACCTCGTCAGTGGGAGAGCGTAGTCTGTGGTGGTGGCCTCCCCCCATCTATGATAATCAACAACATAGTAGCATACCATCATGACTAATAAAGTACTTGCAGTTAAGCATCCATATGGCAATGAATCCATAAAAGCAGTTGTGTAAAAAAATCAATAAAAGCACAACCCAAAACTCCTAATATGTAAAGAATGCACAAGTTGTTCTGAAATTTTGCACTCATTAGCAACCACTTCAGATAACACGAAGCAGCACCATTTATATCCAATCAAAGAAAGGACTCAACAATGTTTCCAAATTAGTGGGTTTTTGGACCACCAGAACACAACTAAACATGAAACAACAACTTATAAGTGCCATCTAAAACCCTACAAATGATAGGATCCTAAAAGTGCCAAATAATAGTACACTACACTCAGGAGCACAACACTCTTCCTCAGAGATTAGTGTTAACAAACAAACGCAATAACTCCACATCAACTTGTAAAAAAAAGCAATCCCCTGTACTCAGAGTTGTACTACCGGAAGTGGTAGATCTGAGCATGACAGATGGCAAGACCGATGTACCCCTAAGACTAATTTACCACACTCAGTCACACGATCAAAAATAGCCATCTACCTGTCCAACCACAACTCCCCGGAACACACTCCTAGCGAGCAAAGCAACTACCGGCAACACGAGAGCATCGAAGTGATTTTACATAAGTCAATACTCAATAAACGTGTGTTTATAACACGTTTGAATCTGCACATGATGCATCCATAGCTGAAGCATCAGAAGAAAAAAATCAATGATTTGGTAATGAGCCAGGTAATCAATACCAATATATGAGAGCTACTTTCTCCCCCAAATCGAGAATGGCAAAACCCATGACCTAACTACAATCAGATTTAACCAGGCAACCTTTCTTGATTTCTACGCCTTCCCGAAAATAAAACAAAAATTCATGTCGATCCGTGACGCATGAGCGAGGAATCAAAACCATAAAGCCAACCTATTATTTGGAGGAAATCATGTGGAACAGCTCACGCAATTCGATTCCAGGATTCGAGAAGTAGCATCACCTCACCAAGAAACTAACTAAAGAACTGCACGCGGATAACTGAAATGCGGGCACACCGATTCGCAGTGAACAGAATTTAACTCCTCAAATTTTGTGGTCGGGGTCGGGGTAAACCTAAACCTAAACCTGAAATTAGAGAGAGAGAGAGAGAGAGAGAGAGAGAGAGAGAGAGAGAGAGAAGACGGAGGGAAGAGGGAGGGTTGGTGGACCTCGGTGTTGGGGACGACCAGCGTTGGGGTCTGGTGCAGCATCAGAGGGGCCGAAGCTTAGGGCGGCGGTGGTCGGGTTCGGCGATGGCATCGGAGAGGCGAGGCAGAGGCCTTGGGCGGTGACGCGCGGGGGCGATGACGGGGCGGGGCGGAGCTTGGCGCGGCGGGGGCTGGGGGGTCGGGGCGGCTGGTCGGGGGTGTGGGGCGGCGGCGCGGGTGAGGTGAGGGCTGGGAGAGAGAGGGAGGGAGAGAGGGGTGGGGCACCGGCACTTAGTGGGGTGGGGCCGGGGGGAAACGGCCGTTAAAACGGCTAGTGTCTTTGCCGTCCACTGGCTGATGGCAAAGAAGCTTTGTCGTCTGCTAGCAAACGACAACGAAACTGACCGTTAGGTCGTCCCTATAGTCCGCTACCCACCATCTTTGTCGTCCGCTAGCAGACGATAAAGGTTCTATGCCGTCAGCTAGCAGATGACAAAGAGCAGGCTGACAGCAAACACCTTCTTTGTCGTCCACTCTTTCTTTGCCGTCAGTTAGCCGATGGCAAAGAGCTGGCTAACGGCAAAGATCCTGATGCTAGTAGTGTATTATGAATGATACTTATGATGATGCTAGTACCTTGCATGATGATGATTTGCCACTTGGTGACTTTCTTGATGAACAAATTACTAAAGTAAGACAACATGATGTTGTTGAATATGATGATGAGCTTGAAACTGAAAATTATGAAACACCTGCTAGAACTAGCCTTCTTAGATATGAATTGCCTAAAGTACCCGAAGGCTATGTTATGAGTGAGGAAACAACAAGAGATATTCTTGCTTGTAATAATAGAGATGACCTAGAAAAATTATTATGCAAGTATAAAGAAAAGTCTCGGAATGCCAGAATGACATATGATCCTAAGTTTGCTACCTCACCTATCTTTATTGATGATAAGGATTATGAATTCTCTGTAGACCCAGAGTTATTCACTTTGGTTGAGTCTGATCCTTTCCACGGTTATGGAACTGAAACTGTTGTGGCACATCTCACTAAGTTAAATGACATAGCCACCCTTTGTACTCATGATGAGAAAACCCGTTACTACTACATTCTCAAATTATTTCCTTTCTCATTAAAGGGTGATGCTAAAGCTTGGTACAATAATCTTACTCCTGGTTGTGTGCGTAGTTGCTACTTCTCGAGCTTGCGTTGTATTCCCTCTAAGAGGAAAGGGTGATGCAGCATAGTAGCGTAAGTATTTCCCTCAGTTCTTGAGAACCAAGGTATCAATCCAGTAGGAGACCACGCGCGAGTCCCTCGCACCTGCACAAACAAATAAGAACTTCGTAGCCAACGCGATAAGGGGTTGTCAATCCCTTTACTGTCGCTTACGAAAGTGAGATATGTTAGTTCGATATTTTTGGTATTTTTGGATATAAGAACAGAAAGTAAAAGCGGAAAAGTAAAGTAGATTGTAGATTGATATGTTGAGAATAGACCCGGGGGCCATAGTTTTCTCTAGTGACTTCTCTCATGTTAGCGATATTCTATGGCGGGTAAACAAATTGCTGTCGAGCAATTGATAGAAAAACAAATAATTATGAGACTATCTAGGCATGATCATTATATATAGGCATCACGTCCGAGACAAGTAGACCGAAACGATTCTGCATCTACTACTATTACTCCACACATCGACCGCTATCCAGCATGCATCTAGAGTATTAAGTTCATAAGAATAGAGTAACGCCTTAAGCAAGATGACATGATGTAGAGGGATAAACTCAAACATAGTGATATAATTCCCATCTTTTTATCCTCGATGGCAACAATACAGTACGTGCCTTGCTGCCCCTACTGTCACTGGGAAAGGACACCGCAAGATTGAACCCAAAGCCAAGCACTTCTCCCATTGCAAGAACTATAGATCTAGTAGGCTCCCTCAGTTGTGTCTTGGTCGCCTTGATTGATTCTGAAGCCGTCGAGTGAGTTAGTTGCTTCTTGTGTCGACTGGACTTTGCGCTAAGCGTCAGGCTCTGTGAGCACGTGCCGTTTTCGACGGGATTGGTTGCCCTTCGGTCGCCGGATTCGGCGGGGCTTTCGAAATTTGGGGAAGTGCGTGGGACGGGACGTGCCGCAGCAATCGTAGAGATGCGCTTCAAACGCCTCGATCCCCGCGCCTCCTTTTTCGCCACGTATCGCGCTAGCGTCTGTTACGGGATTTGATAAGATTGCTCGGGGCCACCGGTCAACCACTCGACCGGGCTACTATAAGAGTGCGCCGAGCCCGTAGCGGGGGGGCACTGTGCGCCCAATCTTTCTCCTTCCGCCTCTGCTTCTCTGCTGCGCCCCTGCTTCTCCGTTGCGCCCTTGTTTCTTCTTGCCTCTCTCCACAGCGACCGCCAGCGTGCGAGCCATGGGCAAAGACAAGACCGCGTCCATGGAGCGCTCGAAGAAGGCGGCGTCGGGGAAGGGGAGGCGATCTGGCCGGAGTGGTTCGTCGTCAAGGTCCGGACTCCCCGCTGGATGGATCCAGGGAGATTGGATCCGGTCCACCGTCGTGGCAGAGGATCTGGAGGAGCTGGAGGAGGAAGGGTTGATCGCCCGCGGCTCCTGGCGGGCACCGGGGGGAGAACTCGAGCCCCGGCCGCGGGAGGGCGAGTGCGTCCTCCACGCTACCCACGTCAACCGAGGTTTTTCTATGCCCCCGCATCCTTTCTTCCGCGCGTTCTTGATCTTCTTTGGTGCCCAGTTGCACTACTTCATGCCCAACTCCATCGCCTTCCTCTCTGCCTTTGTTTCTATATGCGAGAACTTCCTCGGTTGCCGACCGCACTGGGGTTTGTTCAAACACATTTTCATCTGCCGCTCGCAAATCGTTAAGAGGGTGAACCCGATTGACGGCAAGACGCACGTCCTCCAGGCGTGCGGCGGACTCGGGATCCAGCTTAGGAATAGGAGCGATTTTCCCCCCATGATCTTTCTGGAGTCGATTCAGGGCTGGCAGTCGACCTGGTTTTACTACAAGGACAGTCCGACTCCGGCTCAGTCGACTAGTCTTCCTCCATTCACTCTAGGTCGAGCCAGCCCAACTCCTTCGATGATAGTGGGTAAGGCCGAGAGGGCCGAAGTGGACATGTTGGTGGAGCGGGTCGTCCAGTTAGTCCGCAAGGGGGTCACGGGGATGGATCTGTTGAGGCGTATCTCACGCAGAGGATCCAGCCGCTCCAAGCCCGGGACCACCCGATGTGGTTGTATTCTGGCACCGACGACTTGTCGCGAGTCCACCCGGAGGCGGCCGACCCGAAGTACGTGGTGCAGTGCTTGAAGTGCATCACTAGGAATAAAGACAACCCCAGGGGATCTGGGAGGGTCATCCTGTTCGATGCTGACCATCTTCCTGACAAGGTTAGTCTTCTGCTTCCGAGTGATGTTTCTGTCGACTGGCTTGCAATTTGTTATTGACGGATCCGACTGATATTTGGTCAAACTTCTCTCTTTGCAGATCTACACAGAGATGTATTCGCTGCCCAACGGGGACTTGGTCCAGGAGGGCGAAGAGGGCATGGGCGACGCCGCCGAGTGGAAGTCGGAGGAGGAGACCGAGGAGAGCGAGGACTACAGCAGCGGGGAGGAGGTCGAGTCACCTCCCCGTGATGAGCGTCGATCCAAGGAGAAGTACGCTCCAGGGGCCGCACGTCTTCGGGCGGGTCCCTCGGGCTCTCGGACGCCCAAGCGCACTCGAACGGCCACTCCAGACCCCGCCGAGAAGATGCCCAAGCAGCCCAAGGTCACCACCACCAAGCCCCGGAAGGCCTTGCCCAGGATCAAGGTGGATGTTCCCATCGCCTCCACGTAAGTGCTGCTTGGTCTTGTTTCTTTCTGCTTCTTGGAGGTCGACTGTAACTTCTGTCGACTCACCTCCTGAATGAACTTTTCAAAGCTGCCGCTTCCACGACCTCGATGGACATCGACCGGGGTCGAGACGACGAGGAGACCGCGGACGCCGCGACATCCCGCGCAGGTGTGGGTTCTATGAAATTTGTCTTATTCTTATTTTCTTTCGCGGGCGACGGTCGACTGAACTTAGCTCGCTGCTTGACTCGAAGTGCCGCGCCTCGTCATAGAGCTTCCGGATGACGATGAAGACGAGGAGCGGTTGGGAGGAAACCGTCGGCGCACAGGGAAGAAGGGCCGGAAGACGCCTTCTGGCTCAAAGGCCCAGCGACAGGAGGATGCGGCCCGAGCCACGGTCTCCTTCGTCGTCCCTGCGTCGACCGTGCGTTTGGCGTCGACAGCCGTCGACCCATCGCCTGCGTCGATCGTCGACCCAGCGCCCGCTCCAGTCGCCGACCCAGCACCTACTCCAGCCGTCGACTCAGCGCCAGTTCGTGCCGTAGACCCAGCGCCCGTACCTGTCGTCGACCCTGCGCCCACCGCTTCGTCAATTCTCTTCTCTTCCTACCGCCTCCCGGAGGATCCTGTGGGGCGGCTCAAGAAGCCGTTCGCCAGGCGGAGGTGATGATGGAGAGGACGAAGGAGGCGTATGAGGCCAGCATGGCGGCTTATGATGCCAACTCTGCTCTTTGGGCCAACGTCCAGGTACGTTGTCTTCATTGAAGTAGTCTTTGGTTTTGAGAGAATCCGTTGTTTTGTTTCGTGAGATACCACACCCACTGGGTGTTCTCCCTTTTTTTTCCTTTGAGCTCGAGCCGGACTGATCTCGGCCGAGTGAAACCAGTGGGGGCACGCTCAATGCACCCACTGGGTGTACTCCCCGAGACCGTGGTCGACTGCTGGCGGTCGGCCCTGGTCTTACTATAGAACTTTTCCTCGCTGTTGTTTTTTTTGCGCTCGAGCCGGACTGATCTCGGCCGAGTGAAACCAGTGGGGGCACGCTCAGTGCACCCACTGGGTGTAGTCCCCGAGACTGCGGTTGAGTATTTTGACTCGAATGTACTCTTATAATCTTGCTTTGTCGTGTTGATGCAGAAATCTTGCGAGTTTGGGGCCAAGTTTGCAGACCTTGAGAAGAAGCAAATCCAGCTTAACCTTGACTTGCAGTTGGCTCGGGACCACCTGAAGAAGACGCAGGACGATTCGGCTGGTAACTGACCCCGACCTTTTGTCGACTGACTTTTTGAGAGATGTGCCTTGTGTTCCTTCATGTTCAACTGTCCAGTGGCGGCTTTGGTAGGTCAACTGAAGGCGGCCTTGGAGCAACAGGATCTCGACCTGGCAGCAGCGCAGCAGGCGGCTCAAGAGAAGGCTGAACTGGCGGCGTAGAAGTTGGCTTCCGTGGGTGCGCTCGAGGCGGAGGTCATCAGACTGAGAGGCTCGCTCGATGCAGCCAATCAAGAGGTGACTCAGCTAAAGAACTCCAAGGCTGTCCTGAACGACAAATACGAGGCTCACTTTCGGAAGAGGGTTTATCTTGAGGCGTATCTGGGCGACATCACCAAAAAAATGGTACCTCGAGCTTGAAGGTACGCCTCCTTCGGCTTGGTTAACGTTGGATCGGTCAACCCATATCTTGTCTGTTGACTCGACTTGTTGTTTTCGGTGCAGAGTTTTGCCGTAACTTTGAAGAGGAGACTGGACGGGTCGAGCCCGGCTTGGAGCCAACCAACTCCATCGTGAAGGACGAGGTATCCATGAATATACTGAGGATGGAGTCCCGCCTCACTGTGGCCACGGATTATCTGGGACGACTAAAAGCAGTGATGGCCCGAATCGACAATGCACTCTTGAGGGGGATCGTGCAGGAGAACGACCTCGAGTCCCTGATGACTCGACTCAACGAGATCCCCAGCCGAGTGCAGGAGTGGAAGAAGTCGGCAGCCCGGGGAGGAGCCTACGTGGCACTGTCCTTGGTCCGTGTGCACTGCAAGGAGGTGAAGGAGAGGAAGCTTGCAGCGCTGAAGGTTGCAAACACGAAGGAGCTCCAATTCTAGTCGTTTATGGAGACTTTGTTGGAAATATGCCCTAGAGGCAATAATAAAAGTATTATTATTATATTTCCTTATTCATGATAATTGTCTGTTATTCATGCTTGAATTGTATTGTACGGAAACAGCGATACATGTGTGAATATATATAGACTACAATCAGTCCCTGGTAAGCCTCTAGTTACTAGCTCGTTGATCAACAGATGGTCACGGTTTCCTGACCATGGACATAGGATGTCAGTGATAACGGGATCACATCATTAGGAGAATGATGTGATGGACAAGACCCAATCCTGAGCATAGCACGAGATCGTATAGTTCATATTGCATAAGCTTTTCGGTGTCAAGTATTTATTCCTTAGACCATGAGGTTGTACAACTCCCAGATGCCGTAGGAATACTTTGGGTATGCCAAACGTCACAACGTAACTGGGTGACTATAAAGGTACGCAACGGGTATCTCCGAAAGTGTCTGTTGAGTTGGTACGAACCAAGACTGGGATGTTGTCACTCCGTATGACGGAGAGGTACCTCTGGGCCCACTCGGTAAGACATCATCATAATGAGCTCAAAGTGACTAAGGAGTTAGTCACGGGATGATGGATTACGGAACGAGTAAAGAGACTTGCCATGACGAGATTGAACAAGGTATCGGGTATACCGACGATCGAATCTCGAGCAAGTACCGTACTGATACGTCTCAAATGTATCTACTTTTCCAAACACTTTTGATATTGTTTTGACCTCATTCTTGCATGATTTGAACTAAACTAACCCGGACTGACGCTGTTTTCAGCAGAGCTGCCTGTATGGTTTTATTGTGTGCAGGAAAACGGATTTTTAGGTATCTCAGAAAATTCCACGAAAAATCACAGAAAATCCACGCACCCGAAGGAACCCGGAGCCAGAAGAGGGGCCAGAGGGGGGCCAGGGGGCCCCAGGCGCCCTGGTGGCGCGGCCCACCCCCTGGCCGCGCCGGGGGGTCGCCTGGGTGGGCCCCACCTCCCCTGGTGCCCTACTTTGACTCGTATTTTAGCTCGTGACGGAAAAATCCTAGATCAGAAGTTCTTTTCCCAGTTTTCGTCGCGGAGCCGCCGCCACCCTCTGTTCTTCTTCGGGAGGGCTAATCTGGAGGCTGAATTGGCCTCCGGAGAGGGGAGATCGTCGCCATCATCATCATCATCACCACTCCATCATCCCTCCATGACTTCTCCTTCCATGAGTGAGTAATCCCCTGCTGTAGGCGAAGGGGATGGTACGAATTGGATGAGTTAGATCATGTAATAGTTTGTCAGATCGTTGGGGGCATGTTGCCTATCATCTACTATGGTGTTTATCATCTTTGCTTCAACTAGTTATTCTTAATGCTTGTCACTTAGGGCCCGAGTGCCATGATTTCAGATCTGAACCATATGTGTTTGCATGAATATATTTGTGTTCTTGATCCTATCTATGAGTTGTTAGCACCTATTACGGTTCGGAACCGGCGATCCCAAAAGTGACAGCTTGGGACACCAAAGGGGATGGTCCGTAGTTTGAGGATTACATGTATCCATTGAGTTTATTGCTTTGTTCCGGTGCTCTTTGACAGGAGCACCTTAATCTCCATAAGTTCCTTTTGGCCCCGTTCATAGCGGGACGGTAGGACAAAAGATGTTGTGCAAGTTCTTATTGCAAGCACGTACAACTACCTACGGGATACATGCCCAATGTTTGATATTTGCCTGGATGATCATTACTTTTTCGTGTGCCTTGCCCCAAGTTAGAATCATGATATATCTCATCCATGCAGCGCCCAACCATCCGTCTCCCTAGCCTACAGTGTTTTAAATCCTGCTGGTTACTAGTTGCTATTTTTGCCATTTACTTTTGCTATTTACTTTTGCTGTTTACTTTTACTATCACTATCATCACTATCATATCACTGTTACCACTTATCTTTTGTTGCAAGTAAGTATATTTTAGGTGCGGTTGAATTGACAACTCAACTGTCAAAGCTTATAAATACTCTTTGGCTCCCCGTGTGTCGAATCAATAAATTGGGTTATTCTTACCCGCGAAGACTATCTCGATCCCTTACGGCTGAGGGTTATCAAGTACCGTTTTCTGGCGCCGTTGCCGGGGAGCATAGCAATATTTACAAGTCTACTTGAAGTATCCTACCCGCTGCACTTCATCTGCTATGGGTAAGAAAGGAGACCCCAAGGTTCCGATCTTACTATCCACTACAAGAAGAGGTACTGTTCTGAGCACTAGTGCTACACTTGATTCACCTTCTGTTATGAGTAAGTTTGCCTCACTGCCACCACATGATGCTCCTACTGAATCTGTTACTATGTCCGATACTCTTGATGATGCTTCTACTATTGATGATATTAGTTCACTCGGTTATGCTCTTGAGAAACAGATCGCTGCTGCTGCAAAAAAGTCTAGAATTGAAATTCCTGCTACTCGCTACCCTATTGGTGAAACTTACGATTATCCTGATTTGAGTAAACTCAAGGAGAGAATCCTTGATGATGATTACTATATGCTTGATGAAGATTTATGCAGGGAACTGACAGAGTTTTCTGGCTCTGACCCTGAAGTTATTAAGAAGCTGTTTGAAAAAACACTCTTTGAAGAACAAAACCGTTCCTGATCCTGAATTTGCTACATTCCCTATATGCATTGATGATCCTGATTATGATTTCTCTGTTGATCTTTCACTTATACCTATGGTTGAAGCTGACCCCTTTTATGGCAGAGAAAATGATGATGCTATTGCACACCTGACTAAACTCGGTGAGTTGGGTGGCATGTTTACCACAGATGAGAAGATACGATACTTTTATGTGACCAAGCTTCTTCCTTTCTCCTTGAAGGAAGGTGCTAAAGCATGGTATGATTCACTCCCATGCGGTTCCATTAAGAGTCCTCAAGACTTAGCTCACTCTTTTGTTGATAAGTACTTTCCTGCTCACATGCAACATGCTGCTTTACAAAGAATTTATAACTTTAAACAGTTGTAGGATGAGTCCCTCCCTAAAGCTTGGGGGAGGTACTGCGGTCTGATTCGGGCTAGACCAGGACATGGAGTCCCTAAGAATGAATTAATCGATATATTCTATGTTGGTCTAACTGATGAATCCAGGTCCTATTTGGACAGTTGTGGTGGTTGTGTTTTCAGGAAAAGGACGCCAGAAGATGCAGAAGATTTGATGGGCAGGATTGCCAAAAACCATGAAGATTGGTCCGTCCCTGAACCACCTCCACCACCAAAGAAGAGGGGCATGTTTGTTCTAAGCCCCGAAGATATGCGAGAAGCAAAGAAGTCTATTAAAGAGAAAGGTATTAAAGCTGAAGACGTAAAGAATCTACCCCCTATTGAGAAGTTGTGTGAGCCCACCACTCACCCTCCTATGGTAGAGGTAGACTCTCTTTTAGATTTCAACGCAAGTGACATCCCTCATGGTAAGCCTCCTGATCAATGTTTAGATGAGTTTGATAATTTTATTATGAAACAAAATCATTTTAATGAGAGGATACAAAGTCAGTTGCATGATAATTCCCTTGCTATCAAAAGTTTGCTTGATGTTCTAGGTAGAACAGTTAATGATGTTCACTGTCTTGTGAAGCATTTTCATATGGTTCAAACTCAGCTTGAGGAAATTTCTAATGTGCAAAAAGATTTGTTTGCTAACAATGCCATACAAGATGATTTGCAGGCCTTCGGGATTAAGACCCGAGGAGGAACTAGCACTCAAGATCCTCTCTATCCAGAGGGGCATCCGAGGAGAATCGAGCAAGATTCTCAAATGCAGGAAGAAGAAATTGTTGGCTCTCCAAAAAAGAAGAAGAAAACATAAGGAGGCTGACAATTCCAATGATCCTATTACAGATGAAGAGCCAGCTGTTGATCCCAACAGTGTATCTATCTCCGATGCTGAGACTGAAGACGGTGCTGAACCTGAAGATAAGGATAATGAGAAGAATGATCCGCCTGAAGTTCGAGAAGAAGAAGCACCTGACAAACGTAAGAGGTACACTAAAGAAGATTTCATCGCAAGAAAACATGGGAAGGAAAGAGAACCATGGATACAGAAACCCATGCCCTTTCCAGGTAAGTCCATCAAATCTAAAGAAGAAGAGCATTACAATAAGTTTTGTGAGTGGATTAAACCTCTTTTTCTTCAAATTCCTTTGACTGATGCTATTAAGTTACCTCCTTATTCAAAATATATGAAATATATTGTCACTAATAAAAGAAAAGTTCCTAATGAAGCAATATCTACTATGCTTGCTAACTACTCTTTCAGTGGCAAGATTCCTGAGAAGCTCGGTGATCCAGGTATACCCACCATTCCTTGCTCCATAAAGAATAATTATGTCAAAACTGCTTTAGGTGATCTTGGAGCAGGAGTGAGTGTTATGCCTCTCTCTTTTTACAAGAGGCTTTGTTTAGAGAAACTAATTCCTACAGATATCTCTCTTCAGATGGCTGACAAGTCAACCGCCGTTCCGATAGGTATTTGTGAGGATGTTCCCGTAGAAGTTGCTAATTGTTTGATTCTTACTGATTTTGTTGTGCTTGACATGCCCGAGGATGGGAGCATGTCCATTATTCTTGGTAGACCTTTTCTTAACACCGTAGGTGCTATTATTGATTGCAATAAAGGGAAGGTTACCTTCCATGTGAATGATAAAGAACACACGGTATATTTTCCAAAGAAGACCGACAGGAGGCATGGCCTCAACTCTATAGAAAATATCGAGACCGTGAAAATTGGAGAATGGGACTGTCCACTACATGTGCATCACAAATACAAAACTATTATGGTGGGGACAATGTCCATCAAAGTAAAGGTTCAGTGATTACTTCATAAGAGGTGAGACTTTTTGCTCTATATATCGCCTGTTTGTTGGTAAGACTTGATCAACCTTACTAGTAAACATGTTTTATATAGATAAAAAGTTGAGCTTGTTATGTTTTCATTTATTTTAGTTTTTGTTCTACTTGCTGTACCAAGTATTTATGTTTTGAAGCTTCACAATACTACTCATTGCTTCAAGTTTTCAGAGAGTTTCATAGCTTTTTGAACTTCGAAAAAATTTCAACAGTGAAGTTTTCAGAAAAATTCCAGAAAAATAAAAATAAAAATTTCCACGTCGGGAGTGACCCAGAGGGACCTGGGGCCAGCCAGGGGGACCCACCAGTGGCCCAGGCGGCCAGCTGGAGCGGCCTGCCCCCTTGCCGCGCCCACAGGGCGCCTGGGGCCCACAAGGCCCCCCTGCAGGTAAGTCTTCTTCCTCCCTCTCTCTTTTTCTCCAAAAACGCGAGTTCTACACTTGTTCTTGCGTTCTTGCTGTTCTTGGAGGCGATTCTTCGATCTCTCTCTACAGCCCACCATTTGAGCTGAGATTTTGAACAAATACTCCCTGGTATGTGACTCCTCCACCCCTCCAATTAGATTTCTGATTGGTGGCTTCATTTGTGAGTATTTAGTAGTTCTTGGTGTTGTATAGATGAGCTTGCATGCATGTGTAGAAAGTTATTTTCCAAGTTTTGATGCAAGTTTATGCCTTGGGCAAGTGAGTTGAGTAGTTTGCCTTAACTCACCTTGTTTTAATCCTCATTTTTGTAAATTGCCAAAAATTTCAGAAATGAGTTTGGTAGGAAGAGCAAAAGGGTAGCTTGAGAAGAGGAGGTCCACGCACTCCGATCGAGTTACTAGAGCCGCAGCTTCACCCTCGACTGCTAAGGTGAGCTATAATGAAGATCATGTGCCCCTGGAGTTGTTGGAAGACACAAGTCTAGCACGTGCTATGACGTTTCCTTGTGATGAATTCCTTGAAGCTGCGGGAATCAAGGATGAGTTTTATAATCTTTGTGCTAATGCAGGTCTGACACGGCTCGTCACGTGCCGTGTTACTCAGTATCAAAAACTCACCTCCAGTTTCATTAACAGTTTTAGATATAAACCTGATTCAGGTGCTATTGAGTTTAAAATTTACAATGATCTTATCACCATGACTTTGGGAAAGTTTTGTGAAATAATAGGTGTGCCAAACGTTGGGAGGACGGCTAGGATGACCACTCAGCCCTCCGAGCTGAAAACCGTCTTCAACTCTCTCTGCAACATGGGTACGAGGGATATTCATCGGTCGAAGATCTCCAGCATCTTATTCCCTCACCTCAGGTATTTTGCATATTATGTTGCTAGAGGGGTGTTAGCTCGTGACAACACGAGCAACACTTCTGCGCCGGATATTGCTATCCTGGCAGCAGCCCTCTCAGGGAGATCTGATTATAATCGGGTGCCTTGATTGCTCGACGCCTTGCTATGAACGGTAACAAGGGAGACTTATATGGTGGCGTTTATGCTACACTTATCTTAGAACATCTTGGAGGCACCCCACACCCTGATGATAATCTTTTTACTTATTTAAGCTTTGATCTTGCTGCTATGAAAAGGCATAAGTTTGTTACCATGGCTTCTGAGCTTGATAATCTTGTTTATATCTTGCGTTTCGGAACTACTGCGGAACGCGAGATCCGTCTACCTGCACCTCTTTTGTTTGATTTTTCTCGCAGGAACGGATGGTCCTTTGATGTTTTCCAGTTCGATGAGTTCATGGCCCAGCATCAGTTTCATAACCCCATGGAGGGGGTTGTGCCCGACGAGGAGGAGCACGGTGAGTTACCACCTTTTCAGGAAGAAACCGCCACCGAGTTTGGTGAAGGGTCTTCCTCTGCTTGGCGTATGGACCCTTCCTCGTGGGAGACTCCGAGGAGTTCGGTGTACGCGCCAGCATCCTTCTACGACCCTTGGACTCACCACCATACCCCCGGAGTAGGAGGCTCCTGGGGGCAGTAGCTGCTACCAACTTAGGCCGAAAGCCTAAGCTTGGGCGAGTACGTGCCCCTCCCACTTTTCCATTGTATTATCCATTTTATTCGCTTTGATCTTTTCGAAGTTTTTGCCCGTTCTTCTCTATTTCTCTCTTTGCAAAAACAACAAAAAGATTTTCTCTTTCTTTTGCTTTCGTTCAACCTTTGAAATAATCCAAAAAGATTTCCTTTCTCTCTTTAGTTTGCTTTGTTTTCAGAGTTCAGCTCGAGTCCGTGATGGCATTTAATTATATTTCCTACGTTCGATCATGCAAGTGACGAGGCAGTAATGACGAAGATCGACTGAAGGGAAGCAACAAGGAAGACCGGTATGAACTCTTCTTGTTTCTACTTTTGTACATATGCCTGTACTTATGATCTAGAGACCAGCTTGTAGCGACATAGTGCTATGTTTACAATGCTCTTCCAGTGGTTCATGCTTTCCTTGTGGCTAGTCTCGAATAGCTAGAGTATATAATGTGTTATTTAAATGATCTACATGCATTGCATTGTTCATAGTTCGGTATACTAAGGTGGTATTTCCCTTTAGAGAATTTTTGGATTGACTTGGCACATGTTTACACATGTTTAAGACTAAAAAGTCTGCTCTGCCTTGATGATCTTTGAGTTTCAGAATAGTTATATCACTTTCATGCCCGATTCAATGTTGCTTTGTCGCTCTGCATGATTATGGCCGTTATTGCTCTCTAGTTGGTCGCTTCCCAGTCTTTTGCTAACCTCCACCTGTACTAAGCGGACTGACTGCTTGTGCATCCAAAATCCTTAAAACCTGTTATGCCATATGAGTCCACCATACCTTCCTATACATGGTATTTACCTGCCATTCCTAACGAAGACTTTCGTGTACCATCTCGAAATTAATCAAAAGCATTTCTCTTTTTGTGCCTCTATTTTAGCTCATGAGGAAGTAGTAGTTAATTCATGATCTTTCTAAGTTGGACAAGTTTCACCCCGGGATTGCATGTCTAATGTGCAAACCCATAATACGAGAAGGAACTGGCATAGAGTGCGCCCGGCTCATAACAGATAATACAACAAACAAACCCTCCTTCACGCTTTGTTCATGAGAAATCAGAAAACTTTGGCAGTGATAAACAAAGGAGATTAAGAGGATGTGATCGTCCTCATGCGGGAGCCGTTCCTCGAAACTTGTCCAGCTCAAGAAGTGATTGAGTTATCTGCTAGCATTCGTTGACGAAATATGCACCTATCAAAAATATTTTTACCTCTGTTTTAGAACCAAGAGCTCTGGTACATGTTTAGTTTTTGTTTCCGACCACGGGTTTTCAACCTTGCCAATAAAAGCCACGGTTCGAGAGTCTCCACCTTTTTTCTTCAAAGCACCAACTAGGAGAGCATAATTGTCATTCTGAGTGTAATGTGCATTGTCCCAAAGTATTACATTGTCTTCTGCATGCTTGTGATATTATTTACTCTGAAATTTTTAGCTCTAGTCTCCTTTAAAACTCTGGAGGAGTTTCTGCATTTATGTTTTGCTTCACTCATGGAGGCTAGCGAGATACCACCCTAATATGCTCAAGCTATGTGCAATGTAATCTTGTCTTGATTTTCAGTAGTATATTATTTACTTTTAGGTATTTGTTATTGGTCACTTGAAAGAAGGATTGCTCCCTGCATTGTCCTCATAGTACTGTTTCAATACCTGTTAGACTCTTTTCGTAGTACATGCTTATATACATCTAATGAAGCAAAAGAGTTTGTCAAAGTTTTCTTTGTCACGTCCAGTTCGTTGAACTGAATTGCTTGAGGACAAGCAATATGCTAAGCTTGGGGGAGTTGATACGTCTCAAACGTATCTACTTTTCCAAACACTTTTGATATTGTTTTGACCTCATTCTTGCATGATTTGAACTAAACTAACCCGGACTGGCGCTGTTTTCAGCAGAGCTGCCTGTATGGTTTTATTGTGTGCAGGAAAACGGATTTTTAGGTATCTCAGAAAATTCCACGAAAAATCACAGAAAATCCATGCACCCGAAGGAACCCGGAGCCATAAGAGGGGCCAGAGGGGGGCCAGGGGGGCCCAGGCGCCCTGGTGGCGCGGCCCACCCCCTGGCCGCGCCGGAGGGTCGCCTGGGTGGGCCCCACCTCCCCTGGTGCCCTACTTTGACTCGTATTTTAGCTCGTGACGGAAAAATCCCAGATCAGAAGTTCTTTTCCCAGTTTTCGTCGCGGAGCCGCCGCCACCCTCTGTTCTTCTTCGGGAGGGCTAATCTGGAGGCTGAATTGGCCTCCGGAGAGGGGAGATCGTCGCCATCGTCATCATCATCACCACTCCATCATCCCTCCATGACTTCTCCTTCCATGAGTGAGTAATCCCCTGTTGTAGGCGAAGGGGATGGTAGGGATTGGATGAGTTAGATCATGTAATAGTTTGTCAGATCGTTGGGGGCATGTTGCCTATCATCTACTATGGTGTTTATCATCTTTGCTTCAACTCGTTATTCTTAATGCTTGTCACTTAGGGCCCGAGTGCCATGATTTCAGATCTGAACCATATGTGTTTGCATGAATATATTTGTGTTATTGATCCTATCTATGAGTTGTTAGCACCTATTACTGTTCGGAACCGGCGATCCCAAAAGTGACAGCTTGGGACACCAAAGGGGATGGTCCGTAGTTTGAGGATTACATGTATCCATTGAATTTATTGCTTTGTTCCGGTGCTCTTTGACAGGAGCACCTTAATCTCCATAAGTTCCTTTTGGCCCCGTTCGTAGCGGGATGGTAGGACAAAAGATGTTGTGCAAGTTCTTATTGCAAGCACGTACAACTACCTACGGGATACATGCCTAATGTTTGATATTTGCCTGGATGATCATTACTTTTCCGTGTGCCTTGCCCCAAGTTAGAATCATGATATATCTCATCCATGCAGCGCCCAACCATCCGTCTCCCTAGCCTACAGTGTTTTAAATCCTGCTGGTTACTAGTTGCTATTTTTGCCATTTAATTTTGCTATTTACTTTTGCTGTTTACTTTTACTATCACTATCATATCACTGTTACCACTTATCTTTTGTTGCAAGTAAGTATATTTCAGGTGCGGTTGACTTGACAACTCAACTGTCAAAGCTTATAAATACTCTTTGGCTCCCCGTGTGTCGAATCAATAAATTGGGTTATTCTTACCCGCGAAGACTATCTCGATCCCTTACGGTTGAGGGTTATCACGTACCGATGGACAAAGGGAATAACATACGGGATTGAGTGAATCCTTGACACAGTGGTTGATCCGATGAAGATCATCGAGGAACACGTGGGAACCAACATGGGTATCCAGATCCCGCTGTTGTTTATTGGCCGGAGAGTCGTCTCGGTCATGTCTACGTGTCTCCCGAACCCGTAGGGTCTACACACTTAAGGTTCGGTGATGCTAGGGTTGTAGAGATACACGCACGTGGAAACCCGAATGTTGTTCGGAGTCCCGGATGTGATCCCGGACGTCACGAGGAGTTCCGGAATGGTCCGGAGGTAAAGAATGATATATATGAAGTCAAGTTTCAGCCATCGGGTGAACTCCGGGGTTCACCGGGAGTGTCCTGGGACCACCGGAGGGGTCCCGGGGGTCCACCGGGTGGGGCCACCCATCCCGGTGGGGCCCCTAGGCCGCAAGGGGAAGGGGGCCAGCCCCTGGTGGGCTGGCGCACCTATATGGGCCCCCACCATGCGCCTAGGGTTGAAACCCTAGGGGGAGGGGGCGCCCCTATGCCTTGGGGGGAAGTTTCCCCCCTAGGACGCCGCCCCCCTGGAGATTAGATCTCCCAGGGCCGGCGCCCCCCCTGGCCCCTATATATAGTGGGGGGGAGAGGGCAGCCACACCCAAGCCTCTGGCGCCTCTCCCCCCTCCCGTCACACTTCCTTCTCCTCCGCAGGGCGCCGGCGAAGCCCTGCAGGATTTCCCGCTGCATCCACCACCACGCCGTCGTGCTACTGGATCTCCGATGACCTCTCCTCCCCCCTTGCTGGATCAAGAAGGAGGTGACGTTGCTGTACCGGATGTGTATTGAACGCGGAGGTGCCGTCCGTTCGGCGCTAGGATCATCGGTGACGAAGAATGCTGAGAGTACGACTACTTCATCCACGTTGCTTCGAACGCTTCCGCACGCGATCTCCAAAAGGGTATGTAGATGCACTCCAGTATGCTCGTTGCTAGATGACTCCTTAGATTGATCTTGGTGAAAGCGTAGAAATTTTTTGAATTCTGCTACGTTCCCCAACAGTGGCATCCGAGCTAGGTCTTTGCGTATCATCTTGCACGAGTAGAACACAAACGAGTTGTGGGCGTTGAGTTTGCTCAACTTTCTTACCGTTACTAGTCTAATCTTGATTCGGCGGCATCGTGGGATGAAGCGGCCTGGACCGACCTTACACGTACGCTTACGTGAGACTGGTTCCACCGACAGACATGCACTAGATGCATAAGGTGGCTGGCGGGTGTCTGTCTCTCCCACTTTAGTCGGATCGGATGCGATGAACAGGGTCCTTATGAAGGGTAAATAGAAATTGACAAATCACGTTGTGGCTTTTGCGTAGGTAAGAAACGTTCTTGCTAGAAAATCTTTAGAAGCCACGTAAAACTTGCAACAACAATTAGAGGTCGTCTAACTTGTTCTTGCAGCATGTGCTATGTGAAATGGTATGCCCAAGAAGATGTGATGAATGATATATGTGATGTATGAGATTGATCATGTTCTTGTAATAGGAAATCATGACTTGCATGTCGATGAATTTGACAACCGGCAGGAGCCATAGGAGTTGTCTTAATTATTTTATGACCTGCGTGTCATTGAATAACGCCATGTAATTACTTTACTTCATTGCTAAACGTTAGCCATAGTAGTAGAAGTAATAGTTGGCGTGACGAATTCATGAAGACACAATGGTGGAGATCATGATGATGGAGATCATGGTGTCGAGCCGGTGACAAAGATGATCATGGTGCCCCGAAGATGAAGATCGAAGGAGCAAGATGATATTGGCCATATCATGTCACTTTAATTGATTGCATGTGATGTTTATCATGTTTATGCATCTTGTTTACTTAGAAAGACGGTAGTAAATAAGATGATCTCTCACTAAAATTTCAAGAATTGTGTTCCCCCTAACTGTGCACCGTTGCTAAGGATCGTTGTTCCGAAGCACCACGTGATGATCGGGTGTGATAGGTTCTAACGTTCGCATACAACGGGTGTAAGCCAGATTTACACACGCAATACACTTAGGGTTCACTTGACGAGCCTAGCATGTACAGACATGGCCTCGGAACACGGAAGACAGAAAGGTCGAACATGAGTCATATAGAAGATACGATCAACATGAAGATGTTCACCGTTGATGACTAGTCCGTCTCACGTGATGATCGGACACGGGCTAGTCGATTCGGATCATGTATCACTTAGATGACTAGAGAGATGTCAATCTGAGTGGGAGTTCATTAAAATTTGATTAAGATGAACTTAATTATCATGAACTTAGTCTAAAATCTTTACAATATGTCTTGTAGATCAAATGGCCCACGCTCATGTCACCCTCAACTTCAACGCGTTCCTAGAGAAATCCAAGCTGAAAGACGATGGTAGCAACTACACGGACTGGGTCCGTAACCTGAGGATCATCCTCATAGCTGCCAAGAAAACTTATGTCCTAGATGCACCGCTAGATGACGCTCCCGCCCCGGCAAACCAAGATGTTATGAACGCTTGGCAGTCGCGTTGTTATGATTACTCCCTGGTTCAGTGCGGCATGCTTTACAGCTTAGAATCGGGGCTCCAAAAGCGTTTTGAGCACCACGGGGCATATGAGATGTTCCAAGAGCTGAAAATGGTTTTCCAAGCTCATGCCCGAGTCGAGAGATATGACGTTTCCGACGCATTCTACAGCTGTAAGATGGAGGAAAACAGTTCTGTCAGTGAGCACATCCTCAAGATTTCTGGGTTGCACAACCGCTTGTCTCAGTTGGGAATGAATCTCCCAGACAAAGTGGTCGTTGACAGAATCCTCCAGTCGCTCCCACCAAGCTACAAGAGCTTCGTTTTGAACTTCAATATGCAGGGGATGGAGAAGTCCATTCCCGAGGTGTATTCAATGTTGAAATCAGCGGAGGTGGATATCAAGAAAGAACATCAAGTGTTGATGGTCAATAAAACCACTAAGTTCAAGAAGGGCAAGGGTAAGAAGAACTTCAAGAAGGACGGAAAGGGAGTTGCCGTGCCCGGTAAGCCTGTTGCCGGGAAGAAGCCAAAGTATGGACCCAAGCCTGAGACAGAGTGCTTTTATTGCAAGGGAACGGGTCACTGGAAGCGGAACTGCCCCAAATACTTAGCGGACAAGAAGGCCGGCAACATCAAAGGTATATGTGATATACATGTTATTGATGTGTACCTTACCAGCGCTTGTAGTAGCTCCTGGGTATTCGATACCGGTGCAGTTGCTCATATTTGTAACTCTAAGCAGGAGTTGCGGAATAAGCGGAGACTGGCGAAGGACGAGGTGACGATGCGCGTCGGGAATGGTTGCAAGGTCGATGTGATCGCCGTCGGCACGCTGCCTCTGCATCTACCCTCGGGATTAGTTTTAAACCTTAATAATTGTTATTTAGTACCAGCTTTGAGCATGAACATTGTATCTGGATCTCGTCTTATGCGATATGGCTACTCATTTAAATCTAAGAATAATGGTTGTTCTATTTATTTGAGAGATATGTTTTCTGGTCATGCCCCGCTGGTCAATGGTTTATTTTTGATGAATCTTGATCGTGATGATACACATGTTCATAGTGTGAATGCCAAAAGATGCAAAGTTGATAATAATAGTCCCACATACTTGTGGCATTGCCGCCTTGGTCATATTGGTGTCAAACGTATGAAGAAGCTTCATGCTGATGGACTTCTGGAGTCTCTTGATTATGAATCATTTGACACGTGCGAACCATGCCTCTTGGGCAAAATGACCAAGACTCCGTTCTCCGGAGCAATGGAGCGAGCAACCAACTTATTGGAAATCATACATACCGATGTGTGCGGTCCAATGAGTGTTGAGGCTCGCGGAGGCTATCGTTATGTTCTCACCCTCACAGATGACTTGAGTAGATATGGGTATATCTACTTGATGAAGCACAAGTCTGAGACCTTTGAAAAGTTCAAGGAATTTCATAATGAGGTTGAGAATCAACGAGACAAGAAAACAAAGTTCTTATGATCGGATCGTGGGGGTGAATATTTGAGTCATGAATTTGGCACGCACCTTAGGAACTGTGTTGTTTCACAATTGACACCGCCCGGAACACCTCAGCGTAACGGTGTGTCCCAACGTCGAATTCGTACTCTGTTGTACATGGTGCGATCTATGATGTCCCTCACCGATTTAGCGCTATCTTTTTGGGGTTATGCTTTAGAGACTGCCGCATTCACTTTAAATAGGGCTCCGTCGAAATCCGTTGAGACGACACCATATGAACTTTGGTTTGGCAAGAAACCGAAGCTGTCGTTTCTGAAAGTTTGGGGTTGCGATGCTTATGTCAAGAAACTTCAACCTGAGAAGCTCGAACCCAAATCGGAAAAATGCGTCTTCATAGGATACCCAAAGGAAACGATTGGGTACACCTTCTACCACAGATCCGAAGGCAAAGTCTTTGTTGCCAAGAATGGATCCTTTCTGGAGAAAGAGTTTCTCTCGAAAGAAGTGAGTGGGAGGAAAGTAGAACTTGATGAGGTGACAGTCACCCCTCCCGAACCGGAAAGTAGCGCAGCGCAGGAAATAGTTCCAGAGGTGCCTGCACCGACAAGCGAGGAAGTTAATGATGATGATCATGAAGAAACAGATCAAGTTACTACTGAACTTCGAAGGTCCACAAGGGCACGTTCCGCACGAGAGTGGTACGGCAACCCTGTCATGGAAATCATGTTGTTAGACAACGGTGAACCTTCGAACTATGAAGAAGCGATGGCGGGCCCGGATTCCAATAAATGGCTTGGAGCCATGAAATCCGAGATAGAATCCATGTATGAAAACAAAGTATGGACTTTGGTGGACTTGCCTGATGATAGGCACTCCATAGAAAATAAATGGATATTTAAGAAGAAGACAGACGCGGATGGTAATGTGACCATCTATAAGGCTCGGCTTGTCGCTAAGGGTTATCGACAAGTTCAAGGGATTGACTACGACGAGACTTTCTATCCCGTAGCGATGCTGAGGTCCGTCCGAATCATGTTAGCAATTGTCGTATTCTATGATTATGAGATATGGCAAATGGACGTCAAAACGTCATTCCTTAATGGCTTCCTCAAGGAAGAGCTGTATATGATGCAGCCGGAAGGTTTTGTTGATCCAGAGAATGCTAACAAGGTATGCAAGCTCCAGCGCTCGATTTACGGGCTGGTGCAAGCATGTTGGAGTTGGAATATTCGCTTTAATGATGTGATCAAAGCGTTTGGCTTTATACAGACTTATGGAAAAGCATGTATCTACAAGAAAGTGAGTGGGAGCTCTGTAGCATTTCTCATATTATATGTGGATGACATATTGCTGATGGGAAATGATATAGAATTCTTGGAAAGTGTAAAGGCCTACTTGAATAAGAGTTTTTCAATGAAGGACCTTGGAGAAGCTGCTTACATATTAGGCATCAAGATCTATAGGGATAGATCAAGACGCCTCATTGGTCTTTCACAAAGCACATACCTTGACAAGATATTGAAGAAGTTCAATATGGATCAGTCCAAGAAGGGGTTCTTGCCTGTTTTGCAAGGTATGAGATTGAGCAAGGCTCAGTCCCCGACCACGGCAGAAGATAGAGAAAAGATGAGTGTCATTCCCTATGCCTCAGCCATAGGTTCTATCATGTATGCCATGCTGTGTACCAGACCTGATGTGAACCTTGCCATAAGTTTGGTAGGGAGGTACAAAAGTGATCCTGGTATGGAACACTGGACAGCGGTCAAGAACATCCTAAAGTACCTGAAGAGGACTAAGGATATGTTTCTCGTTTATGGAGGTGACGAAGAGCTCGTCGTAAAGGGTTACGTCGATGCTAGCTTCGACGCAGATCTGGATAACTCGAAGTCACAAACCGGATACGTGTATATTTTGAATGGTGGAGCAGTCAGCTGGTGCAGTTGCAAGCAGAGCGTCGTGGCGCATTCTACATGTGAAGCGGAGTACATAGCTGCTTGCGAAGCAGCACAGGAAGGAGTCTGGATGAAGGAGTTCATCACCGACTTAGGAGTCATTCCAAGCGCGTCAAGCCCGATGACTCTCTTCTATGACAACACTGGTGCTATTGCCATTACCAAGGAGCCCAGGTTTCACAAGAAGACCAAACACATCAAGCGTCGTTTCAACTCCATCCGGAATTATGTTCAAGATGGAGACATAGATATTTGTAAAGTGCATACGGATCTGAATGTTGCAGACCCGTTGACTAAACCTCTTCCACGGGCAAAACATGATCAACACCAGAACTCTATGGGTGTTCGATTCATCACAATGTAACTAGATTATTGACTCTAGTGCAAGTGGGAGACTGTTGGAAATATGCCCTAGAGGCAATAATAAAAGTATTATTATTATATTTCCTTGTTCATGATAATTGTCTGTTATTCATGCTTGAATTGTATTGTACGGAAACAACGATACATGTGTGAATATATAGACCACAATCAGTCCCTGGTAAGCCTCTAGTTACTAGCTCGTTGATCAACAGATGGTCACGGTTTCCTGACCATGGACATAGGATGTCAGTGATAACGGGATCACATCATGAGGAGAATGATGTGATAGACAAGACCCAATCCTGAGCATAGCACGAGATCATATAGTTCGTATTGCATAAGCTTTTCGGTGTCAAGTATTTATTCCTTAGACCATGAGGTTGTACAACTCCCGGATGCCGTAGGAATACTTTGGGTGTGCCAAACGTCACAACGTAACTGGGTGACTATAAAGGTACGCAACGGGTATCTCCGAAAGTGTCTGTTGAGTTGGTACGAACCGAGACTGGGATGTTGTCACTTCGTATGACGGAGAGGTACCTCTGGGCCCACTCGGTAAGACATCATCATAATGAGCTCAAGGTGACTAAGGAGTTAGTCACGGGATGATGGATTTCGGAACGAGTAAAGAGACTTGCCATGACGAGATTGAACAAGGTATCGGGTATACCGACGATCGAATCTCGGGCAAGTACCGTACCGATGGACAAAGGGAATAACATACGGGATTGAGTGAATCCTTGACACAGTGGTTCATCCGATGAAGATCATCGAGGAACACGTGGGAACCAACATGGGTATCCAGATCCCGCTGTTGGTTATTGACCGGAGAGTCGTCTCGGTCATGTCTACGTGTCTCCCGAACCCGTAGGGTCTACACACTTAAGGTTTGGTGATGCTAGGTTTGTAGAGATACATGCATGTGGAAACCCGAATGTTGTTCGGAGTCCCGGATGTGATCCCGGACGTCACGAGGAGTTCCGGAATGGTCCGGAGGTAAAGAATGATATATAGGAAGTCAAGTTTCGGCCATCGGGTGAACTCCAGGGGTCACCGGGAGTGTCCCGGGACCACCGGAGGGGTCCCGGGGGTCCACCGGGTGGGGCCACCCATCCCGGTGGGGCCCCTAGGCCGCAAGGGGAAGGGGGCCAGCCCCTGGTGGGCTGGCGCACCCATATGGGCCCCCCTCCATGCGCCTAGGGTTGAAACCCTAGGGGGAGGGGGCGCCCCCTATGCCTTGGGGGGCAAGTTTCCCCCCTAGGCCGCCGCCCCCCCTAGAGATTAGATCTCCCAGGGCCGGCGCCCCCCCTGGCCCCTATATATAGTGGGGGGAGAGGGCAGCCGCACCCAAGCCTCTGGCGCCTCTCCCCCCTCCCGTCACACTTCCTTCTCCTCCGCAGGGCGCCGGCGAAGCCCTGCAGGATTTCCCGCTGCATCCACCACCACGCCGTCGTGCTGCTGGATCTCCGACGACCTCTCCTCCCCCCTTGCTGGATCAAGAAGGAGGTGACGTTGCTGTACCGGACGTGTGTTGAACGCGGAGGTGTCGTCCGTTCGGCGCTAGGATCATCGGTGACGAAGAACACGAAGAGTACGACTACTTCATCCACGTTGCTTCGAACGCTTCCGCACGCGATCTACAAAAGGATATGTAGATGCACTCCAGTATGCTCGTTGCTAGATGACTCCTTAGATTGATCTTGGTGAAAGCGTAGAAATTTTTTGAATTCTGCTACGTTCCCCAACAGACTTTCCTGGAAGCTGCCACTCGCATCGCCGACGGGATCGACCTGGATGAGTTCGTCGCACCTGCGAGCCCGCCTCCTCCCGAGGAATGACTTTGATACTTTAATCTCATTTGCCGCGGAATGCCGCGTGGACTTGTAATCGTTAAACTCTGGTGGGCCTGTGGCCCAAGTACTCTTGCCCGAATCTTGCGGGGCTTTTATTTGATTTTGATCCTTTGGTTTGCCGCTCTTCTTGGATTGCTTGAATCTTTGAGTCGACGTCTGCAGCCAAGTCCCCGAGTGAGAGGGCTGCCCTTCACTCAGAGTAGATGTTTATAACATAGGTGATTCCAAGCTACGTTGTATTTGTGGCGGAGCTCGGAGAGCAGAGCCACTTTATACTTGTAACGTAGCTCGGAGGACCGCGGCTAAGCCCCCGAGTGAGAGGGTTGCTCTTCACTCGGAGTAAGTGTTTGAAACTTAGGCGAGTCGCGGGGTCGCAGCTAAGCCCCCGAGTGAGAGGATTGCTCTTCACTCGGAGTGGACGTTTGTACCTTAGACGATTCCAAGCTACGTTGTATTTGTGGCGGAGCTCGGAAGGCAGAGCCACTTTATACTTGTAACG